>CM042154.1:24769913-24782413 GCA_023376005.1 Doryteuthis pealeii
TTATTCAACAAAGATTATTTAACATTATTCAACATCAAACATTATTCAACAAAGATATTTAACATTATTCATTATTTAAACATTATTCAACAAATATTATTCAACATTATTCATTATTTAAACATTATTCAACAAAGATTATTTAACATTATTCAACATTCAAACATTATTCAACAAAGATATTCAACATTATTCATTATTTAAACATTATTCAACAAAGATTATTTAACATTATTCATTATTTAAACATTATTCATTAATTAAACATTATTCAACAAAGATTATTTAACATTATTCATTAAACATTATTCAACAAAGATTATTCAACATTATTCATTATTAACATTATTCAACATTATTAACAACAAAGATTATTCTACATTATTCATTATTTAAACATTATTCAACAAAGATTATTTAACATTATTCATTATTTAAACATTATTCAACAAATATTATTCAACATTATTCATTATTTAAACATTATTCAACGAAGATTATTTAACATTATTCAACATTCAAACATTATTCAACAAAGATTATTCAACATTATTCATTATTTAAACATTATTCAACAAAGATTATTTAACATTATTCAACATTCAACATTATTCAACAAAGATTTATTTAACATTATTCATTATTTAAACATTATTCAACAAATATTATTCAACATTATTCATTTTTAAACATTATTCACAAAGATTATTTAACATTTTCAACATTCAAACATTATTCACAAAGATTATTCTACATTATTCATTATTTAAACATTATTCAACAAAGATTATTTAAATTATTCATTATTTAACATTATTCAACAAAGATTATTCAACATTATTCATTATTTAAACATTATTCAACAAAGATTTTTAAACATTATTCAACATTCAACATTATTCAACATTATTTAAACATTATTATTCAACATATTCATTATTTAAA
This sequence comes from Doryteuthis pealeii, assembly GCA_023376005.1. Taxonomy (NCBI): domain Eukaryota; kingdom Metazoa; phylum Mollusca; class Cephalopoda; order Myopsida; family Loliginidae; genus Doryteuthis; species Doryteuthis pealeii. The sequence continues at coordinate 24,770,859 of CM042154.1, forward strand.
CATTATTCAAAAGATTATTTAACATTATCAACATTCAACATTATTCACAACATTATTCAAACATTATTCATTATTTAAACATTATCAACAATTATTCTAACATTATTCAACATTCAAAAATTATTCAACAAAGATTATTCAACATTATCATTATTTAAAACATTATTCAACAAATATTATTCAACATTATTCATTTAAACATTAATTCAACAAGATTATTTAACATTATTCAACATTCAACATTATCAAAAAGATTATTCACATTATTCATTATTTAAACATTATTATTTAACATTATTCAACATTCAAACAATTCAACAAATTATTCTAATTATCATTATTCAACATTATTCAACAATATTATTCAACATTATTCATTATTTAAACATTTTTTCAACAAAGATTATTCAACATCAACTTCAAACATTATTCAACATTATTCATTATTTAAACATTATTCAACAAAGATTATTCACATTGTCAACATTCAAACATTATTCAACATTATTAACATTATTCATTATTATTCAACAAAGATTATTCAACATTGTTCAACATTCAAACATTATTCAACAAAGATTATTCAACATTATTCATTATTTAAACATTATTCAACAAAGATTATTTAACATTATTCAACATTCAAACATTATTCAACAAATATTATTCTACATTATTCATTATTTAAACATTTATTTAACATTATTCATTATTTAAACATTATTCAACATAGATTATTCAACATTATTCATTATTTAAAACATATTCAACAAAGATTATTTAACATTATTCAATTCAAAATTATTCAACAAAGTTATTAACATTATTCATTATTTAAACATTATTCAACAAAGATTATTTAACATTATTCAACATTCAACATTATTCAACAAATATTATTCTACATTATTCATTATTCAAACATTATTCACAAATATTATTCAAATTCATTATTTAAACATTATTCAACAAAGATTATTCAACATTATTCAACATTCAAACATTATTCAACAAATATTATTCAACATTATTCATTATTTAAACATTATTCAACAAAGATTATTTAACATTATTCATTATTTAAACATTATTCAACATAGATTATTCAACATTATTCATTATTTAAACATTATTCAACAAAGATTATTTAACATTATTCAACATTCAAACATTATTCAACAAAGATTATTCACATTATTCATTATTTAAACATTATTCAACAAAGATTATTTAAATTATTCAAGATTCAAACATTATTCAACAATATTATTCTACATTATTCATTATTCAAACATTATTCAACAAATATTATTCAACATTTATTCATTATTAAACATTATTCAACAAAGATTATTCAACATTATTCAACATTCAAACATTATTCAACAAATATTATTCAACATTATTCATTATTTAAACATTATTCAACAAAGATTATTTAACATTATTCAACATTCAAACATTATTCAACAAAGATTATTTCATTATTATTTTAACATTATTCAACAAAGATTATTTAACATTATTCAAGATTATTTAACATTATTCATTATTTAAACATTATTCAACAAAGATTATTTAACATTATTCAACATTCAAACATTATTCAACAAAGATTATTTAACATTATTCATTTTTTAAACATTATCCAACAAAGATTATTTAACATTATTCAACATTCAAACATTATTCAACAAATATTATTCTACATTATTCATTATTTAAACATTATTCAACAAACATTATTTAAAATTATTCAACATTCAAACATTATTCAACATTATTCAACATTATCAACATTATTCAACCTATTCAATAAACATTAATTTTACTCATGTATAACGCGAGAAATTAGGTGTTCGTGGTGTAAGTACGAAAGTGAAAGTAATCGCATGACTTGAGTTTGAACTCACTTACTACGATTTCACAGTCTAGAACGTCAGCCACAACACTACAAGGAATTCCCCCAACACAATTTGGATACTTATTAAATAAAAGATTCGGTAAATGTAAACTACGTTTTAGATTTTGATTTAATTCATTCTAACTTCATATCTAAGAAAAAAATTAACAAAACTATGAATAAGGTAATTTTCAGTTCAATTTGAAACTGAATGATAAATTATTGAGATTCGTGCTGAATATCATTTTTTTTAATCATCCAAGTTCTTGATAGAACAGATTTTTTTAGGAAAAATAATAAAGATTTGATTTATATTAGTGAAGATAATTAAAAAACAAAATTTAACTGATAACAGCATGGATTTTATTTAGACATTAACAATTCATTTCTTTCAAAAATAGGAATCACTGGCCGCAGTTTGAAAATTGCTTCACGTCGCCTTCAGCCCACAGTGCAATATATATCAAACTGGATTCGGTCGAAGTTAAAAAATCTTCAGCACGTATGATATGCGCGCGGAATCACCATTCCCGTGTGATTACGCAATATCTAGAAACAGTTACTTTACTGCAAGGGCGTAATGACATTATGGTGGATGTAAGGGCTGTTTGATGTTTTTGTATTAAGATCACCAGTTTGAGGTCAATAATCAATAAAATATTCAAACATTTAAAGACACCATAAAACATTCAATTACTGCAGGCACATGGCATAAATAACAAGACTCAATATTAAAACAAACAACTTGTATTGAGAAATAGTTTACAAAAGGTAACGCATAATACCGAGCAAAGTTCTTTCAGTACTCTTGTGTACAAAATGTTATTTTGCTTTGTTAAAAGTTCATTATAACATGTAAAAAAATATGTTATAAGTTATGAAGTGAGAAAGAAAGGGTAGGAGTTCAAAGTCATACGGCAGTCAGTAGCAAGTAATACTGATGATCTCGTAAAAGGTTGATAAAGAGAGATAGACAGATAGATATTAATTCATACCTTCTTATAAGTGAATGTGCTTTGTCTTACTTTAAAGTGACGTGGATTTGGTTAGAAGAATAATTTCTTTCTGGTCGGGATCCGAAAAGTTGTTTTTTTTATAGTCCGAGGGTAGGCTCCAAAAGGGGTCTATTTGATAGATTTCCTTTTAGGCGCGAACGTGTCTGGTAGGTTGAAAATGTACAAATTTTATTTTAATTTTCTTCTTTTACTAGGGTGCGCAATCCCATGCGCAGACTATTAATTTTTGTCATTTGACTTTTGTTCGTCGTTGTAAGAACTTCCGGTCCGCCACAACATCAACGGCCGAAAGTAAACGCGTTTTAAAAATCACAAACTGCACTTATTATGAAACTTCCAAGATGGACGTATGTCATAATTCTTTCTCAACGGCTATGTTAGTGAAAAGGTGAACTGTTTGTCAATCACTTCTATAACGGTTATGCGATAATGGTAACTTTCCATTTACAATACAGTTATTTAAATTTGACTACACTACAGTCATAATTCGTAGGCACCCACGAATTGTGAAATAGGTTGACTGGTGATTTTACAAGAATATGACATAATTCAGAAGATATGTTTACTAGTGCTAAACTGACCGTTTACGACGAGGCTTTGATTTGAGATTTTTTTTTTAAACTACTGATTCAGTGTGTGGTAACAAGTCCCGTCTATGCGAACATTCCATAAACGTGCTAATACCGTGTGAAATTTTGCAAATCTTTTCATTCCCTTCTTCTCAGCCCCACCCCCGCTAACCCCCCTTTTTTTCTTTCGTATGCTCGCACTTGTTTCTTTGCCAAAATTGTTGGTTAAGGATTACTTTTTTTAAATTGTTGGTTAAGGATTTTTTTAAAATTGTTGGTTAAGGATTACTTTTTTTAATAGCCTGTCCGGTGGCAAAAGCTGCTTGGTAGCGCTTGTTAAGTTTCTGACCGCCATCCTTGGCCAGTTGAAAAAGAACTTAAAGTAAGTAAGTCCTGAGCTATTGAATCCTTTGGTAAGTGAATGTTATGGAATCCTACGTAGTGTCAAAGGTCCAGTGATATAATCCTATGTTCCGTCGTCCACGAAGGTTCAAAGCAGTGTGTAGGTATGACCAGAACAGCCGGTATAAATAACAATATCAGCAGCAGAGTACTGCCAGTGATTGGCCAAGAATATGGTCACATGATTATCACCCAGTCTATAAGTAGGAGTGGACTTCACTTCAGGCACACACCTTATATCAGAAAATCTCAACAGCGCTAAGAGTGAGCTACCGAAACTGCGAATCACTCTTGGTTGGCGGCTGATGAGAGCAAGGTATCGCACGTGTTATCACATGTTGTACGATGAAAAAATATACCCATACTTCTGGGTATACCCGTCTTGATATCGCTGTATCTATTATCGCATGAGGCTTATATCTCACATACTAAATCTTTTTCGTCTGTACTTCTATGCTGCTCAGCTGTCTATTTCTCGGAGTAGTTATCTGGCTGACAGTCGATCCTCTGTCTTCTTAACTTTCTGGTTGGTTCCTTTTAAGATGCTCTTGCAATGCTCTGTGTTCTTGGTTTGTTCTTGATTAACAACACAAAACATTTCTTCTGTGAATTCTCATTTTATTAATCTTCTGAACCAACAGACCGTCAAAACGCGTGAGAGTGTAGGAACCGTAGTTGTTTGGTGAGTGTTTAGTTGAGGAGTTGAAGAGTTATGGGTCCCCACAATTTAAATGTATAAGACTACGGAAATGTAGTTTCCATAGGTAACAAAAGAAGAAGACAATTGATAAAGGAAACAAACTTTATATACTGTAGCAAGATTCATTTGGCAAGGACTACTAATGGAAGGAGGAGGAAGAAATAAGAGATGATAAAGGTTTAAAAAATAGTGATGAGCCAAAACAGGATGAACGATGGTTTGACCGTAGCGTCACCCCGAATGGAGAATTGAGTGTCAATCGGAAGTCGGGTGTTGCACGGTAGTCGGGTGTTGACCGGAACCGGATGTCACGTGGTGACGTGGAACAACGAAGAAAGGTATCGGGCTCTTTTTGCCTTCCGCCGTCGTAGGGTACGGATCGGGCCTCTAGTGGCTAGTATGGGGTCACAGTAATCAAGTAGTGTTCTCTCTCTCTCTTTCTCTCTGCTTTTCCTCCTCTCTGATACAGCACACGAGACGAACCTACCCTGGAAATAAAGGCTATCAGTTGTGACGACATATTTCTCGTGTTATAATTTCTATCAACACCATTTTAGCACTGTGAATTTGGAGGCACGTGGACGAGACCCGCTACATAGTATACACCACCGCCGCCGCCACGTGCCAAAGACATTTTTAGTACGGTGAATGTATCGCCGCCGCCGCCGCCGCGTTACAGTATATCATTTTGGTACCGTGAAAATATACCACAACGGTACATATACATTAATTTACAATTGGTATATTCAATTGTTCTTTCAGCGGTGTTGCAGACTGTATGTGTCTGTACATTGTTGTGTGTGACAAATGTGACATGTATTGTTTATATTTGTCTGTACATTGTAGCAGTTTTGTCTGTGATTGAAATTTGTTGTTGTTGAGAGAGAGAGAGAGAGAGAGAGAGAGAGAGAGAGAGAGAGAGAGAGAGAGAGAGAGAGAGAGAGAGAGAGAGAGAAATAAAAACGTAAAAATAGACGGACTTGTTGAGTCGTATTTTATGTTTTCGGACAGCGTATTCTCCCCATTATGTCGAGTTGGGAGCATCAGCTCCAACTCTGTCGAGTCGGGAAGAGCGTAAACTCCCACTGTCTCTGGTCTTTCAGCCTAAAAGGGTATTTTTATAATTTTCTTATTGTCATTGTCTACGTGATCATTAAGCTAAAATATTCATCAAATATCAGGTGATTTGCAATGATACAATATCGAATGATTTTGGTACATTCCGATGGCGTACATATTTTCCCATGGAATTTAAACCATTGTTTCTAATGTTTCTAAAATATTTCTAAACTAATTTTCGATCGATTCTCTTTTGTTTACCTAATTCTAAACTCATGACATACCATTGTAAAACTAGTTATTTAAGAAAACTTAATTATTTTAATTTGGTCAATTCCACATGCTGTAAAAATATAGGGGCCAATCCCTATAAGAGCCGAGCTAACCACGTCTTTTTCAATCGGCAGTTTAGCTAATATTGACTATAACTAAAACTCCTTCTCACGGTCTCAATCGCAAACAGATGCGGAGTTCAGAGCTAAGGTTACGACTTGTCAATCAGATCTCTAACTGCTTAGACCTGAATTCAAATAATATTTTTACACTAATCGTGCATAATTAACAGGTTACCCCTCAATTATGCAACAATGGTAATCAGAAATGTTCACTATGTTCGGCATAAACGCCGTGGGTGGGGAGTCCCTGTGGTAGAGTAGCTAACATGCTGGGCTGCAACATCGTAGTAAGCAAATTCGAACTCCAGTCGCAATTATGTTCACTTTTAGACTGATATACTTGGGAAAGGTATGAACCCCTCATCCTCACAGCTATGTGTTAAATAGTACCATCACTCCCATAAACATGGCTTTGGCTTTAAATAACCCTCAAAGGTTGATATGCCATTAAAACAAATAAACTGAACCGGTTCATCCCGGTTTGGTTAAAGAAGATTTTATGTTGTTTTTTTGTTTTTTTTAGGAAAAATAATCCTTTCTTCTTATTTTTCACAGATTATCTTTCGACTTTGAGTTTTGTGTGAAAACCCGGAAAGCGGATGAAGCTGTCTAGAACGGACGCTGGAGACAGATTTTGTCTTTTCGACTCGCCTATGACGTCACGTGAAATTTTACCAGTGTGCGTGTCGTTTAGTGTGTTCACGTGCAATCATATTTTAACAACCAGTCATATCTGTTCACATGTAATCTTTACCGTCTTCGTGTTTCTGTTGCATATTTGACGGGTATCCTGCTAATTATGCAAAGTTAGAGTTGAAAATAGTTTTGACTTCAAATCGAAACAATATTATTAGAATTAAAATCTGGACGGTTAGATTTGATTGACATTCAATAACCTTAGCATTGACCTTTACTTCCTGTTGCCAGGCGAAGTGTGAGAAAGGTTTTGAGCTTAAGAAGTTCAAGCTAGGCGTTGAATGATAAAGACGGGTTGGCCCGGCTCCCACGTGTGGTTATGGTCCGATGATAAAGAAGATTAAATAAAAATGTCATTCACAAAATATATGTCTTGTGCTGGTCACTACAAGCAACGACAACCAAGGCATTACCAGAATCTTAGAAGGAACCAACCAAAGAAACAGCTAAGAAGTCAGAACCAGACTGATAGAAAGCTACTCCGATAGATACCAAACTAAGCTACATATGAAGTATAAACTACAGACTCATTAGTAAGATTAAGTAAGTAATTAAACTCGTCAGTGCGGCCTAATGTCGGTATCAGCCTGACAGCGAGGGAGTATATCCCCTTTTCAATAGCGCTAGACCAAGGAGATTGTTTTAGCATCTTAGGTGGAGCGCCACACATACCATCAGCAACTTACTTTACCGCACAGATCTCTGTGCTACTCATACGCTGGTATCAAACTAGGAACCTTGTGGCTTCTAGCCGAACGCTCTACCGACTGAGCTAAGTATGGAAGACACAACCACGAGTTCCTCTCATAATTGTACTCACCTCCATGGGAAGGGTGATACTAGCGCCCAGTGACTAGACAAAAAGAAAAGAGAACGTAACCGAATACGCTGTGCACTAAATGCTTGAACACAGTCAAATGTTCAGTTTATATAGATGAAAGCGATCATTTTAAAACCAACAGCCAATCAGGATGCAGGAAGTGAACATAACCCAAATACACAAATAGAATAGTCCAATTTACTATTTAAAGAAGTTCAAGCTAGGCCGTTGAATGTTGAAGACGTGTTTGCCCGTCTCCCACGTGTGGTTATGGTCCGGTGATTAAGAAGATTAAATAAAAATGTCATTCACAAAAGATATGTCTTGTGTTGGTCACTACAAGCAACGACAACCAAGGCATTACCAGAATCTTAGAAGGAACCAACAAAAGAAACAGCTAAGAAGTCAGAACCAGACTGATAGAAGTGCTACTCCGATAGATACCCATGTCAGGGTTAGTGTTAGGGTTAAGCTATTTTAGAATTCTGACATCTAATGCTATTTATATGTAAAATGCAATTCTAATGATATTATCTCTTGCACGCTATTTTGCATTTGTATGAAAAGTTTAGGGTTAGGCTACTTAACTTTTTCATTTGTACTAAAACAAAAACAGTTTGTGTTACGGTCAGGGTTAGTGTTAAGCTATCTTGGAATTCTGACATCTAATGCTATTTATATGTAAAATGCAATTCTAATGATATTATCTCTTGCGCACTATTCTGCATTTGTACAAAAATGGTTTTGTCAACTATACTGCGGCAAGCAGACAACAAGCAAGTACAATAAGAGCAGACAAAAATATTGACCCAGAACCAGAAACAGTCATTTCCGGGGCATTGTACGGCTTATTGTCCACAAAAATCTTGACAATCTTGGTTGTCAAGTCAGATGTCTTCGATCCATTAAAACACATGGCTAGATCCATCGTGACCACCCACAGGTAACCATTTTCGTCGAGGGCCATCTTTCCAGGGAACAACTGCAGTTTCGGTTGTATGACAATCGTTTTCTCATTTTCTTTGACTAAAGCTGTCTCACCCTGGTTTTGTTTGTCAAGATCCAACTGACGGTCCCAGTATCATGATACAGATGAAGTCTAAACTACAAACTCATTAGTAAGATTAAAGACTGAGTAAAATATTAAGTATGGAAGACACAACCACGGTTCCTCTCATAATTGTACTCACCTCCATGGGAAGGGTGATACTAGCGTCCAGTAACCAGACAAAAAGAAAAGAGAACGTAACCGAATACGCTATGCACTAAATGCTAGATGAAAGCGACCATTTTAAAACCAACAGCCAATCAGGATCCAGGAAGTGAAGATAACCCAAATATACAAATAGAATAGTCCAATTTACTATTTAAACCACCCACCAACTCTGGATCCTCAACTGACTCAGCTTGCAATACAGATGGATGACAATCACTCCACGAACAGGATAATCTCAATTTATCGAGAGATATTCCAGATATATGGCGCCCGAAAGAAATCTGCAGTGATGGCGATCAATAATATATATATATATATATATATATATATATATATATTGATAGTAGGAAGCGCGTGGTGTAATAGCAAAAGTCATGGGAAATGGACTCGTCGTCCCGAGTTCAAATCCTGGATGTGGTAATTGCATTTCACTTTGCGCTAATACCCTTGGAAAGGTATGAATCCTACTCTCTCTCTCTCTCTCTCTCTCTCTCTCTCTCTCTCTCTTTTCCAGCTATGGACAAATAGTAAGGCAGACTGGGCTCTTTAACCTTTGTTAGGCAACCGGTCTAGGAGAAGGAAAACTCTGAATTCAAACTGTTGAACTCCGCTTAAGAAATTGACATTGTGTCACATCCTGCTCGCGCAGAGGGGTTATATATATATATATATATATATATATATATATATATATATATATATAATAAGACAGCTATATAACATTTCGTTTTTGCCCTCGTGATCTTTCCGTCTATATACTTCGAATCTCGCTTCATCTTTGCCAAAGATTGGTCTTCTGTTCCAATAGCTCCTCTCTCATCGAACACTTAAAAAACAATAGAAGAAGTAACCACTGTTAAAACAAGCTGCCTAGGAACCACAAGGTTCCGAGTTCGATATCGGCCCTCGCCAACTCAGCGATGAGTAGCACGGCTTCAATCTTTGCAGTAAAATAGGAAGCTGATGGTAGGCGTGGCACTCCATCTCAGACGTAAAAACAATCTCCCTAATTAGATATAGTGCTAATGAAAAGGGAATAGATTAGCTCGCTGACCGGCTGATACCCACAATGACTTTACTACAACAGGAACTCAAATTGTTCACGGATCGTCTAGTGCATATCGTATGCAGCAAAACAAGTGATAATCTGATGGTGATCCCGTGGGAGTAAAAGAATTTCCTATCTAAGCTTCATAATCTAGTCAATGTATTTCCACTCCATGTATATTAATCCATGGAGTGGAAATTCATTGACTCTCCGCTAAAGAAAAAAATCTGGGCACAGCGGTCCAGAATGACAATCTTCTGGGATATGAAATGACCAATAACTATTGGCTTTCTTGAAAAGGGTGCAACTGTAAAAGTTTGGTTTGGTTTCTTTGTTAAACTCTTTACTTTCTTTAAACCGCTCACAGCCACTCTCTCACCACTGCATACCACACCCAAGCAAAGAACAAAAACTAATGGTTAGTTCATTATAATTGAGCAGAAGGACTTATATTACAATAATAGGACTTTATTTGAACTAGTACAAAATAAAAAACGCCCACCGGGCGATGTAAAAATAGATTTTTGAAACATATTGCCTGAGGGGTGGGAGTAAAAATTCAATTTTTAAATATGTATTAAAATTTTAAATATATATTAAAATTTTAAATATGTATTAAAATAAAACAAACTATATATAGATATATAATACCAGTCATGTATTTATTAAAACTTGTTTAAAAAAACAACGAGAACTGTCTAATGTTGCATGTTCAAATTTTGAGTGCATTTATTCTATGTTATGACGATTTTTGGGTTATGTGACGTAAGCATTGACGTATTTTTTGTTACAGACAAAAAAACGGAAGAGAATCTCCAATATTAATAGATAGAATGAGTTCTGGAGTGAATACATAGTAAACTTTGAAATATCCCGTCATACAGGTACATAATAGCATTAAAGTCTGGTACAGTTGTGGGGGAAATTTTGGTAGGCAAAGAGTTAATGGCATTTCAACCATTATAGGTTATTTAATGCCAAATCCTCGTGATAGAAGAATAGTAGTAATACTGTTTAACCCATAGATTGGGGAATGAGGAGTTTATACCTTTCCTGAAGGTATTTCTACGAACGTGAACATAATAGCGCTACTACAGTTCGAACTCGCTTACTACGATGTCGCAGTCCAACACGTTTGCCATTACGCCACGGTGCCTCACTTCCTACATAATTGAAATATTTATTACTATCTGTGTTATTCGGACTATTGTCCTCATCTTCATTGTTATCTGTACAACGTTTCGGCCGATATGCAAACCCCCCCTCCAAAAAAAAAACAATATGAGTCTAGGTAAAAAATCATACATAAGTTAATAGGTAGATATTCTTGCCCCAAAAAAGACATTAGGTTTATAAGTTCCCAAAATTCACACTGGATTGTCCAATTGGACACAGGTTCAAAGGGTTAGGTTCAAAGTTCCGTGATGGCTCCCGATTACGACAAGAAAGTTCCCGATTACGACGAGAAGGTTCCCGAGTCCAAAAAGAAGGTTCCCGAATCCGACAAGAAATACCTGAAGAAGGCCGGAGGGTATATCGGACGGAACGTTGTACAGATAACAATGAAGATGGGGACATTAGTCCGAATAACGCAGATAATACGAATCATCAAGCCTCATCTCAAATATTCCGAGAAATGAAATATTTATATTTAAAAGATTCGCTCAATCAAAACTATGTTTCAAATTTTTATTTAAATAGTTGTCGCTTCAACTTTAAAAAGAAATTTAA
>CM042154.1:24792413-24822413 GCA_023376005.1 Doryteuthis pealeii
CTCTGGCGGCCTTTGCATATATACAGAAGTGTGAGGTGAGGTAAAAGGAAAAGTGAACAAAAATAATGACTCCAACAAGTCCAAGTAGGAGATAAATATTTCGTCCTTCTGACGTGAAGAACATCCTTTATCAATTAAAATCCTCCTCCTACTCTGTAGGTGAACATGGCCGAGTGGTTAAGTAACCTGACTGATTTTGAATCGATCCCGGCTGGGGGTAGCTTACAAATGTCTAACCACACTGAAGAGACATGATACGTCGAAACACGGTGTCTGTGGATGGTTATATATATATATGACACAAGGTCAATTTCTTAACGGAGTTTAACTGGTTTGAATTCAGAGTTTTCCTTCTCCTAGACCGGTTACCTAGTCATTGTTAAAGATCCTAGTCTGCCCTGCTATTTACCCATAGCTGGAGGGAGAATTGTATTCATACCTTTCCCAAGGATATTAGCGCCATGTGAAGTGCAAACAGCTTCGTCCAGGAATATATATATATATATATATATATATATATATATATATATATATATATATAATATATATGCGAGGTATATTTTGTTATATATATCATTATGTATATTTTATATATATATATTTATATATATATATATATATATATATATATATATATATATATATATATATATATATATATATGCGAGGTATATTTTTGTTATATATATCATTATGTATATTTTATATATATATATTTTATATATATATATATTCATATATTTATATTTTATATTTTATATATTTTGTTTTATCCTTACTCTATACTTTTTCAGACTCATTCTATTCTCATAGTTTAATTTGTCTGACTACCATCCCTCGATAAACCAGGCCTCGAAAAGTATTCTTTTTTCTCATTTGACTTCCTGTCGCCATGGTGACAGCCTTATAATGTATACATTTGTAAAAGGAAAAAAACTTTTTTGAGAAGTAAATTTTTCTGTTGTGCAATTGAAATTATTTTGATTTACCATCTGATGAGACGGAATTTTGGGGAGCTTTATCAAATCAACTTAGATTTATAAAGGCCCCAATTTTGGTCGAAATTAATTTATTATGGAATAACGGTGTTGAGTTTTTCCTTCCTTTCAAAGATATATATATATATATATATATATATATATATATATATAGTATATTAAGAAAGAATGAAAAACCACTGGTTTAAATGAGTTAAGTGGTGACGCTGCAGTGTTCCGATCTATTAATTAGATCATCTTCAGGCACACACACACACACACACACACACACACACACACAACCTTGAGGTTTGTTTCGCTGTCGTTTATCGCAAAAGATTTATACACACACGCGCAACCACACACCTAAAAACTGCACAGTGCTTTCTTTTCGATACACACACTTACACAGTCCCATACTCACACCGTAAAAGTGAATATTTGACGTCATATTTCAAACCGTCTCCCCTTTTCCAAACTTCAAATTTTAAACAGACTGATAAACAAGGACTACCACTCGCTTTTCTCGTTATTCTGTGATAAAAATTTCTTATTACCTTCCATATACCAACAAATGCCCTGAAGATGATCTAATTAATAGATCGAAACACTGCAGCGTCGGCCAATAAACTCACCACTTAACTCATTTAAACCTGTGTTTTTTCATTCTTTCTTAATATACTACATACCGTCGGATTCACTTTTTTCTTCACACACACACACATACACACACACATACACACACTCACACACACACTCAGACAATATATTATATACACACACACACCACACACACCACACATATATATATATATATATATATATATATGTATATATATATATATATAAGCATATGCACTCACATTACTCAGCATGTGTATTTGCCATCTTTCAAGATGCAACTGGACTTTTTTAATAAATCCTATTTATTTGCACGCAGTTGATATTCACCAACATAAAAGAGATTTTTCTTTTAGACAAGTGGCGCGAATTTGCATTGATCTTAAAACATTAATATTATTTATTCATTTATCGTTTATTAATTATATAATTGTATCAAAACACCGACAAACACGCATGCGCAGAAATCCACGGAGAAGAACTCTCTTAGCATTCGGGCGTATAGATCAGTGGGTAGAGTCAAGGTTTACTAGCGATTCGTATTTAGTGTTCATTATATTGACTAATTTTAACTTATTTATCTAAGTCTCTCACTCACTCTCTCTCTCTCTCTCTCTCTCTCTCTCTCTCTCTTGTCTTTTCCTCTGTCCCACCCGGGGGGTCCCGTGTGCTTCGGCCACTGGACCGGGTTAAAGTACAATTATTAGCGTCGATCCCAGAGGGCAATCTCTTCAGGCAATACCTGCCCTTTGGGGGCAGGGCCGTGTTTATTGCCCAGCGCCTGAGGCGCCCCCTTGAGGGGGAATGCCGAGGGGATCGACGCAATTTTTGTTCTTTCCCACCCATCAACTTCGGCTTGTGAGTGGGCCCACGTTAAAACGAGGCCTTGTGCCCAGTCCATACATAGTGGGGTATGCGACAAATACACACACACACTCTCTCTCTCTGTCTCTGTCTGTCAGTCTGTCTGTCTCTCTCTGGTGATTGCCACTTCTTCACAGAATAAGGCCATTTCTACAAGTTCGGTTGTGAGCACGTGGGGCCTACGCGTCAAACTTTCTTTTTACTCACTGTCATACATATGAACCCCGGTTTCCTCTCGTATGTGACCGTACGTGACTGAGAAGCCCAGCCTTCGACAGGCAGGCCCTGCCACACACGTCACATATATAGTCCGACTTAAATGTAGGAAATGTGTCCATGACGTCCATCATGGACCGCCTACGTAGAGACCGCTTCGGGATTGTGTGTTCAAGCTGTCTTACCTCAAACCTCTTGCAGCTATCATAAACAAGTCTTCTCCAAGCCACACGATTCGTAGCTATTCTCTCCCATTCATGAACGTTTATGTTGAGAGTTTTATATTCATCTATTCCTATCGGCCATCGCTCTAGGCAAGTCATCCAGTGTCCAAATCTAGCAAGCTAGTCTCGCAGATTCTTTACTATTGAATAGCAAGTTCGATTCTTGCCTCCATCTTTGAACAAATATCATTTAATAAAAAAAAAATCATCTTTTCCTATTCTTGATTCTCTTCAACCTTTATCAAGTAAATTGAAATATGTCTGTCTTGTGTTCCGTTCTATTGAGAACGGTCTGGAAATTTCTTCACATTCTTCTTTATAATTTCTTTATAATTAATTTACTGTCACTGTCACTGAGTTCAGCGGTTACAACAAGAACTTAAATCAATATTTTAATTCATACTACAAACTCAATAAGGTTGGCAAACTATAAGATAACAATATTTTGAACTTAAAAAAGCAACAACAATGAAATCAGGCTTATTAATGCTTAAGAGTGTTGTGGTGAATAAAAAAGAAAACAATATTGTTAAGTATCTGGCCGACATCCTTAGTTACAGATGTAGTGAATAATTAAGCAGGCCAATAAGTATCCTGTGTTATAGTATTCTTAGTAAGTCCGTCGTCCAAGATGGTCCGAGTGTCAATGGGTTAAAGATTAGAATCAGGCCTCTACAAATACAACAACAGTAGCAGCAGCACTGCCAGTGATTGGACAATAGATTGCTTTCGGTGGTCACGTGGTAGTCAACGAGTCTATATTTAGAAGTAGGTTTCTACCACACGCCTTATATCCAACAAAATTCCAACAAATATAAATACCATTGGCACAAGGCAGAACGGCTAGGGTCATAGTAAGTATATGGCTTGGTTCGAGTTATACCCCCAGGCTGCACCATTTCATTCAAAATTTACGTTATTTTCTAAAAGTTAATCTAAATGGTTGTGATAGATGGTTGGTTGTTTTGCTGCGTATCAACCCTTTTCGGGTTATTTACTACTGAATCAAGTCATTTTTTTTTAATAAAGAAAGGACTCAAGTTGCCTACAGTACCTGTGGTTGCTTAAGTGGTCACCCGATTAAGACAAATTGTTGCTGGTCGGCCAACATTGTTACGATTTATGTCGCCATTTTTAGGCTGCAGGTGAGAGCACGTTACAGTGGAGATCTCTTGTTTTAAACAGAGGCTGATCCTTAGTGAAGAATCCTTTGGTTGTCCCTTGGTGTTCCTTAGTGTTGGATAGAATCCTTTGGTTGAGCAGAGTCCCTGGTTGCAGATCCGTTCGTCCGTGTTGAATACGTGCAAATGAACGGCTTTAAAGCTCGGTGATTAAATAGTTAAATAGTTAACAAACCACGCATTCGAGCGTGTTGATTGGCTGGCTTTTATCCAAGCGCCGACGCAGAGTCTATAAGTTTAAGTGGTAGACTCCAGCGCACCTTATATCGCAAAACTATTCCAATGTGTAGGGGTCCATAGGAGCAGGTCGATTATGATTTCATTCTTACTCCTCCACAGCACCGTCCAGCATGTCTTGCTCGATGGTTTGTGAGATGGGAGGTAAATCCTAGAAGTAATCAGTGACAAATAAAAAAGAAAAAAAGGAATACGTGGACATGACAGTCTTAGCTCAGTCAGTAGAGCGTTCGGCTAGGAATCACAAGGTTCCTCGTTCGATACCCGCCCTCGCCAACTCAGCGTATGAGTAGCACAGGGACATGTACGGTAAAGCGAGGAGCTGATGGTAGGTGTGGCTAAAACCACCTCAGATGCTAAAATAATCTTCTTAGTCTAGCGCTAGTGAAAAGGGCATAGACTCCCTCGCTGTCTGGCTGATACCGATATTAGGCCGCCCCGACGACTTTACTTACTTACTGCTTTCAGGATATGTTCAAAACAGCACGCAGCATTCTTCTGTAGTCCCCAGTGTATAGTTAGCGTCGAAATGGTGCAGCCGTACAGTAGTACTTACACGGCTACAGCTTGGAAGAATTCTCGTTCTATTTGTGAAATATACAAAAGCTAAAAGGATTATAAGGAATGGAATCATCCAAATACATGAATGGACTATTCTTGATTTCCACAAATACCAGCTATCTGGGGGCACTGGCAGTTGTGCTTAGTCAGTTGCTGTTGTTCAATCTTCTTCTTCTTCTTCTTCTTCTTCTTCTTCTTCTTCTTCTTCTCTCTCCGTTTTCTTCTTCTTTTTCTCTCCCCGTTTTCTTCTTCTTCTTCTTCTTCTTCTTCTTCTTCTTCTTCTTCTTCTTCTTCTCTCTCTGTTTTCTTCTTCTTCTTCTACTTCTTCTCTTCTCTCTCTTTCCTTCTTCTTCTTCTCTCTCCGTTTTCTTCTTCTTCTGGAAAATGATGTAAAAAGTGAAGTTTGAAGAATGTTGTATCACAGAGGAGGAGGAGGAGGAGGAGGGGGGAAAAGGGAGAGGAGGAGGACAATGCTTCAAATAAATCAATGTATAATAGCCGAGGCAGACAGTGACGTGATACAGATATTACTCTTATGAAACTGGTCTGTGGTCTTCTTAATTGAAGACTTGTAATCTTAGCAAAGCTCGAACGAAGCTATCGTATCCCAAGGTTGGCTCGGGCATGGGGGTGGGGTGGTAAGAAAGAAAAAAGATCAGCTAACGGAAGTGATAACTTTAACCTTTGACCTCTCCATCTTTCCGGGGATTCTGCGCAGCATGAACGGACGCCACGAAGTAAGTCAGCCATGGAAAGTCTGTCTTGAACAAACAGTTCGCTTTCTAACGGCCCCTTGTCGAGAAGGAAGTTAAAGAAAAAGACCCCCACCCTATACCACACCGGGTTACACCAAGAAGCAGACCCCCCCCCCACCGAACAGTAGAAAACGACAATCAAGAAGAAGAAGAAGAAGAAAACGGAGAGAGAAGAAGAAGAAGAAGAAGAAGAAGAAGAAGAAAACGGAGAGAGAAGAAGAAGAAGAAGAAGAAGAAGAAGAAGAAGAAGAGAGAGAAGAAGAAGAAGAAGAAGAAGAAGAAGAAAACGGAGAGAGAAGAAGAAGAAGAAGAAGAAGAAGAAGAAACGGAGAGAGAAGAAGAAGAAGAAGAAGAAGAAGAAAACGGAGAAGAAGAAGAAAGAAGAATGAAGAAGAAGAAGGAAACGGATAGAGAAGAAGAAGAAGAAGAAGAAGAAGAAGAAGGAACAGATAGAGAAGAAGAAGAAGAAGAAGAAGAAGAAGAAGAAGAAGAAAGGGGGGGTGAAGAGATTATATTGAATAATGACATCAAAAACTGAAAATGGAGTCCTATTATTTGTCAGGCTGTAAAGATTGATGTATGTTTCGAGGCTGGTGATAGGGGCGGTAGAATCGGGAAATATCAATATTGATTCAACTTACGTAAAACTAGTCTGTCTGTGTGTCGCCTCGGCTAGTTCTCTAAGAATCTGATTGGTTGTCTTGGTGATTAGAAGCTAATCTGCATCTCTTCATTATGCGTCGTAAACGACACATCATAGCGACATATTTGATAATGCAATAGTATTAAAATGCTCTTCTCTAAAAAATAAATGCAAATATCAATGTTTCAGCATGTCACATTTTTTAAAACTTTACTCCTAGAGACCGTAGCCCAATATACCATACCATTATTGAATTGAGTCGACTCCTAGAGCAAATTAAAAACATTCCGAGCCAAATCTGAATCTGCAATCCTGAAATTTTGGATTCCTGCGATTGTTTTCGGCGATTATTTTTACGTGATTTTTTAAAGACAATTTGTTTTGTACGATAACAAGGTATTTGTACTGACCCCTAATGGGGAAATAAAAAATGTTGGTTTGTTAAATTTTACGTCATGTCAACCCTTGCTGGGTTATTCTCAGCCGAAGATGTCTAGTTTTATTCAATGATGGGTATTCAATTAAAAAAAAATTTAAACTCATTTTTTAAGAATAATTTTTAAACTCATTTAAAAAAAAAAAATTTTTAAAGTCATTTTTTCTATTTAACCCATAGGACCATAACAGGTACTATCACTCCGGATCAGAGTGGACCTGGGGATAATGGCGATGAAAGGGTACTTCTCACTCCCCACAGCTCAAAAATTTATTTAAAAGTCCTATTAATATAGCAATCTGAGTCACGCGCGAGTACCGCTGCCGGCGGTTTACGATAGGA
Source organism: Doryteuthis pealeii (assembly GCA_023376005.1). Classification (NCBI taxonomy): domain Eukaryota; kingdom Metazoa; phylum Mollusca; class Cephalopoda; order Myopsida; family Loliginidae; genus Doryteuthis; species Doryteuthis pealeii. The sequence continues at coordinate 24,799,471 of CM042154.1, forward strand.
TTGAAGTGTTGCAAGGGCCGCTGTGAGCGGTTTAAAGTCGACAAAGAGTTAAGGTATGAGAATTGGCAGTAGCTCAATTGGTAGAGAGTTCGGCTAGAAACCACAAGGTACCTAGTTCGATACCGGTCCTCGCCAACCCAGCGTATGAGTAGCACAGGGATCTGTGCGATAAAGTAAGGAGCTGATGGTAGGTGTGGTGCTCCAGCTCAGACGCCCAAAACAATCTCCTTGGTCTAGCGCTAGTGAAAAGGGAATAGACTCTCTCGCTGACTGGCTGATACCGACATCAGGCCGCTCCGACGACTTTACTATATTATCCATACTAGCAAAAATATGCGCCCACCAGGCGCAAGTATTTAAGCTTTAATGTAATAAGCTATTATATTAAATCAGAAAGACCAACAAAATAAAATAAGAACGCATATAAAAAGATTACACTTATTTTTATTGATTTCCATATAAATTATTAACTATTAATCTTTACTTTAAACTTATTTGAAACAGAGAGGGTATATTCGAAGAATAGAACAGTTTGAACGCTAGCCTCTTCCATCAGTTCCGGCTTTTATTGCAAAATTTTCTTAATTAAACTATTTAAACTAAATCAGAAATTAAAGTTACACTATTTCTTTTTGTTAATGGATTTTTTTTTAGAATTATTAAAATTAAACCAAAAAATCAGAAATCAATAAAACCAAGTACATATTTATTAAAATCAATTTTTAAAGATCAATATGCAAATTATCATTCCCATTCACACTATAATATGTTATTTGGCTGTATATATGAATGCAATTGCATGTTGTTGGTATGAAGATAAGGCCAACATTATTAATAATATTAGATATTTTTCTTAATAATTGAGATTTAAATACAAATATAATAAAGGTGAATGAACCGTAATTAACTAAGGAAACGGTGACGTCGGCGGTGATGTAGTATCGGTTACAGACAGACATATGCATAATCTCGATAATAATAATAATAATATATATATATATATATATATATATATATATATATATCTTGAAAAGATAAATAAATAAAGGAAAGAATGTTGAATGGATAAAAATGGTTTCATTAAACCATTTTATCCATTCAACGTTTTCTTTTCTTTAGTTATTTATCTTTTCAACATATTGTCAGATTTATCTCTATTTTTCAACTTACACACACACACACACACACATATATATATATATATATATCTTATCTTATTATAATGGAGATTGTGTGTTTTTCTGTCTGTAACCGAAACTATATTACTAATCGAGTCACAATTAACATAGTTATTTACATAACATTCTTCTTGATTTTATTTATATCTAAACCTCAATTATTAATAAAATTGCTTGACCTTTTTATTAGTGTTGTCCATATCTACATACAAAGAACATGCAATTGTATTTATATATACAAAAAATAGCGGTTTACAGTGTGAATGGGAAGGCTAATTTGCATATTGATATTAAAAATCTGATTTTATTAAATATGTGCTTAGTATTATTGATTTCTAATTGTTTGGTTTTATTTTAATGAATATAAGCAAAAATCTCTTCAATGAATCTTAAATGAAATCCATTAACAAGAAAAAATAACTGTCATTTTATTCTTTATTTCCTAATTTAACTGAATAGTTAAATAAGTAAAATTCAGCAATGAAAGACGGGAGTGATGGAAGAGTAAGTTTCATTTCTATTTTTCTATTATACCCCCACTCTGTTACATATCTTTTTATCTGCATTCTTATTAGACTTTCTAATTTAATATGATATTTCATTACATTAAAACTTAAATACTTGCACCCGAAGGGTGCATATATTTGCTAGTATATATAACATTTTCATATGAAATATATTCAATATATGTAGCAAATATACCATTATAAGTATTCAGTATAGACAGGATGATTTAAGGTATTGTCCTCTTTTATGACACAAAGAAATTCTTTTAGGCCCATTTTTACACATTAGATATTTACTAGGTTGAATAAGTTTCGTGACGTTGCATAGTCAAAGCCATTCAACATCCGACAATAGATAATTAATTGATTCTCCTAAGCAGCATGTTTTCTCATAAGAAATCATAGCTATAACTAACCATAAAACTTACATGCTTTATTATAAGAAGTTATACCCCACTTCTGAACACGTGCGGTTTCAACTTTATGGACAAATAATCTTATTATAATGGAGATTGTGGGTTTGTCTGTCTGTAACCGAAACTATATTGCTACTCAAGTCACAATTCTCTTTGTTATTTACATCACATTTACCATGATTTTATTTTTATTTATACCTCAATTATTAATAAAATTGTTGTACATTACTTATACTGTTGACCATATCTACATACTACTAACATGCAATTGTATTTATATATACAACAAAATAGTGATTTACAGTATGAATGGGAAGGCTAATTTGCATATTGATCTTAAAAATTGGATTTTAATAAATATATGTTTAGTATTATTGATTTCTAATTGTTTGGTTTTATCTTAATGAATATGAGCAAAAATCTCTTCAATAAATCTTAAAAGAAATCCCCTAACAAGAAGAAATAACTAATATTATTCTTTACTTCCTATTTTAACTAAACAGTTAAATTAGGAAAAATTACCAATGAAAGACGGGAGTAACGGAAAATGATGGAAGAGTTAGTTTCAAAGTTGTTCTATTTTTCAATCATATCCCTCTGTCCAAATCTTTTTATCTACATTCTTATTCAGTTTCATTAGCCTTTCTAATTTAATATGATATTTTATTATATTAAAACATAAATACTTGCACCCGGAGGGTGCATATATTTGCTAGTTATTTATAATATACATTATGTCTATGGAAGCTGCAAAAGGGAAACTAAAAACAAATTATCGAACAATATCATATCCAACGATTCAATTCCTAAGTCAATTCATTGTAAATAGCTACTTCCGTAGGAAATCTATAGTTAATGGTTTGGTTGGCATATCGGCCGAAACGTTGTACAAATAACAATAAAGATGAGGACAATAGTCCGAATAACGCAGATAATACTAATCCTTTCTTAAAATTCATATTTTATTTATTTAACCCACAGGTACTATCACTGACCAGAGTGGACCTGGGAGTAATGACAATGAAAGGGTACTCCACACTCTCCAGTGCTCCAGAATTGGAACCTCACCACTTTTACATATTAGCTTAGTCAACTATTTTGGAGGTTTTTTTTCTTCTTTTGGCTAGTCCTTGTGGTGCTGTTTAATTATTTTCAGACTGTATAGATGTTTTTGTCTTTTCTTTTTTTTTGTCTTTTTTTTGCCAGATATCAGTTTGTAATATATCTCTTTATTTACAAATTGCATTACCTATTTTTCTTCACGCCGCCAGAGTTATAATATATATATATATATATTATATATATATATATATATATATATATATATATATATATATATATATATCTTATATAATGGAGATTTGTGTTTTTCTGTCTGTAACCGAAACTATTCCTACTCAAGTCACAATTCCCTTAGTTATTTACATCACATTCTCCATGATTTTATTTTTATCTAAACCTCAATTATTAATAAAATTGTCTTACATTATTAATACTGTTAACTATGTCTACGTACTGATAACATGCAATTATATTTATATATACAATAAAATAGCGGTTTACAGTGTGAACGGGAAGGCTAATTTGCATATTGATATTAAAAATTTAATAATTATGTGCTTAGTATTATTGATTTCTAACTGTTTGGTTTTATTTTAATGAATATAAGCAAAAATCTCTTCAATGAATTTTAAATGAAATTCATTAACAAGATAAAATAACTGTCATTTTATTCTTTACTTCCTCTTATAACTAAATACTTAAATTAGAAAAAATAACAATGAAAGACGAGAGTGATGGAAGAGTAAGTTTCAGTTGTACCATTTTTTATTATACTCCCTGTTTCAAATATTTTATTATACTCCCTCTGTTTCAAACTTTTTATCTGTATTCTTATTTAGTTTCATTAGCCTTTCTAATTTAATACAATATTTTATTACATTAAAACTTAAATACTTGCACCCGGAGGGTGCATATATTTGCTAGTATATATAAAGATAAAAGATGGCTTACCGGTGAAAATGGGCACGATCGCTGGAGGTGCAAAATTCAGGGGTTAAATCAGCAATATAACAGTGAATCCGACGGTGTGTAGTATATTAAGAAAATTGAAAAAACAGGTTTAAATAAAATGAGTGGTAAGTTTATTAGCCAACGCTGCAGTGTTTCGATCTATTAATTAGATCTTCTTGAGGGCATTTGTTGATTTTAGGAAAGGTAATAAAAAATTTTTATCAGAGAAAAACTGCGATAGTCCTTGTTTATCAGTCTGTTCAAAATTTGAAGTTTGAAGAAAGAACGCTGGAAAGGTGGACGGTTTGAAATATGACGTCAAATATTCTTCTTTATGGTGTGAGTATGAGTGTGAGTGAGTCTCTCTCTCTCTCTCTCTCTCTCTCTCTCTCTATATATATATATATTATATATATATATATATTATATATATATAATTTTTACTGTGTCACTTACCACCTGACCCTAATTGATCCCTGAATTTTCGCTCTCCTTTTATTTATTTAAAAAAAATCTGAACACCGCGTGCATTAACACCAATGCAAGTTTGTTTGATTATAATGATTTTTGAATACAAATTTAACGTCATAACATTACATCACGTGAACACGATCCACGTCACATAAACGTTAAACAAGCCACAGTTTAAAAAAAAACAATTTTTAGCTTTACATTTCCCATCGCGTGAAAAACACTTCATATAAACGCTAAAAATTTGGTTTTTAACATCTCAACCATTTCACAACTGGTTTTTAACATCTCAACCATTGATCTCATCTGATGATTGGATTACCATGAAACTTTAAGTTATGAGTGTAAAACCATAATATTACCATTGATTATATATAATATATATATATATATAATATAATATATATATATATATAAAGTAAAGATCTTCAACAAACACCATGGATCTAACTCAACACCTGGATTGCTCCTTGGCATGAAACCTGGGTAGCTGTTTATAATGAACATTGATCTATAAAAACTCAGCAAATTAAATAAATATTAGCTCTCACAATTTGTGATTGAGCACTGTATTTTTCTTTGTTTCATCACAAAAAAAAATTTGTTTTTATATATACCTATATATATATATATATATATATATATATATATATATATATATATATATATATAAGGACGGATTTGGTATTAACTAACCCACGAAGCTTGACATGTCATTATACAAAGAAATCAAACCATCATGTCTATTCTTGCTATTCTGAAGTCGTAAAAATACTCCTCCTCCCCAGAGGCTGAAAGAAAAACAAATCTGACAATGAGAGGAAAGTCCAATTCTAGGCCTCTGTTTTTTGTTTTTTTTAACAAGATTCTCAAGGTTTTCTTCAGAAATCGACTCGAAGGTTACCATCACGCTTTCCTGTCGTTAGTTCCTATTGCCCACAGATGGTATTCGATACTACTGCAGAAAAGGTATATTCTATCTTAAATGAATCAGTAGTAGTCCTCTTTTCACCTGTTAATGATGCATGTGATGTTGAACAACATCCTACAAGTTACCAACTGTATGGCCACTTGCCCCCTATCACATGAACAAGATATGCTGGGCAGTGCTGGAAAAACGGGGACAAATTCATGGGAAGTTATTTCATGGAAATGAGCACAAGGGCATGCCAGTGTGGGCTGCCCAGCAAAGACCTACATTGACCAGCTTTGCGCGGATACTAGATGCTGTGCAGATGATCTCCCAAGAGCAATGAATGATAGGGATGGTTGGTGAGAGATTGTCATGGATATCTGTGCTATTAGCGTCACATGATGATGATGATGATGATGATATAGTTGTGTGAAGCAGATTGCACTAAAGTTGATGGCTGTAATTAGGCTGGCTAGCGTGATGGTTGGTTGGGTTTTATGGCACGTCAACTCTTGTTGGGTTATTTTGGTTTATTTCACGCAGGAGTCAGTTCAGCAATTATATACAGAACAACCATCTATCTACACAATTATTTTGACAGGTGAACATGTCATTATCTCATATTTGATTTATAGTTGAAATTTTCACGTTTTACAATCATGATCACCAATATATATATAAGTCGCTGGTTAGTTGGATTTTACAGCATGTCAAACCTTGTTGGGTTATTTTATGCCGAAGATGTTTAGTTTTATTTATTATTAATGGGCACTCAATTAAAAAAACCACACTTATTTTATAACTCATTTTTTCTATTTAACCCATAACCTAACAGGTACTACCAATACAGGTCACAGTGGACATGGGAATAATGACGTTGAACGGCTACCCTGCATTCCGCAGAACTTCGCCATCAAATAGAGTCTAACGTCATACCCAGGACATTGAGACCCTCAGCCACCGCCTTATAGCACATGATAAAAAGCATGTGGTGTAATGGTTAAAGTCATGGGAAATGGACTCGTCGCCCCGAGTTCAAATCCTGGATTGGTAATTGCATTTCATTTAGCGCTAATATCCTTGGGAAAGGTATGAATCCTACTCTCCCTCCAGCTATGGGTAAATAGTAGGGCAGACTGGGCTCTTTAACATTGGTTAGGCAACCGGTCTAGGAGAAGGAAAACTCTGAATTCAAACCTGCTGAACTCCGCTTAAGAAATTGACCTTGTGTCGCATCCTGCTCCTGCGGAGGGGTTGGTAAATATATATAGCACATGATAAAAGGGGTTGGGGTTTGCCATAAGGGCAATAGGGTTGGGACAATTATATAGGTGCTAGGGTTAGACGTTACCAGTCGATTGATCGGAGAGGGCCTCTCTGACTGCCCAATCTAGCCTAAGTAAGGTACAAAATGGAGTGCTGCATGTCATGGACCGCTCAGCCACCAGGGTTGCATCCTTAAGCATCACATGTCTCGTCAGTTGGTGGACAGTTCGCCGAAAAGTATGGATTGAGAATTAACTTCAGCAATGAAGTTGTGAACGTCTCTGTCTTGGTCTCGCAATTTAAGCGACGACAAGGCCTGTCCGTTATTCTAATATTACCATGATATACATAGCGTTAAATGAGTCAACGATATTATAAAGTCGGTTATCGTACACCAATGCTGTCAAACCCAGAATCAAATCCAGATGCTTAAAGCCACCACCAGAACAGGATGTATGTAAGAAAACTAACGCAGCAGAGAAATAAACCTAATAGATTAATGGAACAGCTGCCGAAAGGTTTATAGTTCAGCCGTCGATACAAAATGGTTTTATGATCAACTAGTTTTCATTATTTATTGTAAGATTATACGATTTGTTATTTTAGGGCGTTCCATTGTAGTATACTACGACATTGGAGAAAACAGGTTCGGACTCTAATCACGCTTACATTCACGTTCAGACTACGACACTTGGGAAAGCTAGGGCGTCTCATCGTGGTTTAATGGTTAGCAAGCTAGTCTCGCAGATACATTACTACTGAATAGCGAATACAATCCTTGCTAGATGACCCATACTTGCAACCTTGTGGCACACCTTACTCGGGGTGAACGGGTTGGGTAGATACTTTTAAGATTTACTTATATTTTTGCGTGCTGTTTATAATTTATAATTATAATTATAATAATAATGTTTATTATATATATATATATATATATTATATATATATATATATATATATTGGGAGAATATGTGATTAATTGAAGTCGTACCTAATTTTGAAAGTTAATTAATTAATAATTAATTAATTAGGCGGGCATACCTATTTAAATGTAAGTCTAAACAAATCGAGAAAAATAGCTCTGCTGATGAGGCCTAATAGGCCGAAATGTACATACAGAGATTGATTTTTCTCGATTTGTTTAGCCTTACATTTAAATAGGTATGCCCGCCTAATTAATCAATTATTAATTAATTAACTTTCAAAATTAGGTACGACTTCAATTAAGCACATATTCTCCCAAAAATTGTCGGCTAAATAAAGCCATATCATAAACACACCGCGTGTGTATTTACTACTCACACATATATATATATATATATATATATATATATATATTATTCTTATTCTAAATGTATGATCTTAGCCCTTCTCGTTATCAGTTAATTTTTAGTAATAAACTTGTTAGTTTTAAAGTGTTTCGTATCGTATATTTGGGTATTTCCTGTAATCCTTTACCATCCGATTATATATATATATATATATATATATATATATATATATATATATATATATATAGTGTGTGGGATCGTCACTGTTTCAGCTTTTACTGGAACGATGTGCCAAAGCAGTATTATTGGTAGAGTGCTCAATATAAATAGAGATGTTATATAATATAATAAATAAATATATAAAGGTTTTACATATCTATTTATTAGGTGACAAAAGAACATTCACGATTACATTATATATATATATAATATATATATATATATATATATTATATATAATGTTCAACATTACTTTCTCTTTCATTTGAAATCTGGGACCATATGACCTTTAGGCACCCCTTTTTTGATCTCGTTTCTTCAGGACATTTTTTTTATTTACACCGTCAAATTCCGGTTGTTTGTTAGGGGGTTAGGATTAGGGGTTAGGGTTAGGGTTAGGGTTAGGAGTTAGTTTTATAATTAAAAAAAACCTCTAAAAATCATCTGTTAGCAAACAACCGGATTTGATGGTGTAAATGAAAAAAATGTCCTGATTAAACGAGATCGAAAAAGGGGTGCCTAAAGGTCATATGGTTCGAAATCTGTTATTGAAAATATAGTAGAATTCTACCATATTTCCAATAACAGATTTCTAATGAAAGAGAAAGTGTAATGTTGATCATTATCTTTATATATACTAGCAAATATATTCACCCTCCGGGTGCAAGTATTTAAGTTTTAATATAATAAAATATCATATTAAATTAGAAAGGCCAATGAAACTGAATAAGAATGCAGATAAAAAGATTTGGAACAGAGGGAGTATGATTGAAAAATAGAACAGCTTTGAAACTAACTCTTCCATCATTTTCCCTTACTCCCGTCTTTCATTGGTAAATTTTCCTAATTTAACTGTTTAGTTAAAATAGGAAGTAAAGAATAATATTACAGTTATTTCCTCTTGTTAATGGATTTCTTTTAAGATTTATCCCCGAGATTTTTGCTCATATTCAATTAAACTAAGACCAAACAATTAGAAATCAATAATACTAAGCATATATTTATTAAAATCAAATTTTTAAGATCAATATGCAAATTAGCCTTCCCATTCATACTGTAAACCTCTATTTTGTTGTATATATAAATACAATTGCATGTTATTAGTATGTAGATATGGTCAACAGTCTTAATGATGTAAAACAATTTTATTAATAATTGAGGTTTAAATAAAAATAAAATCATGGAGTATGCGATGTAAATAACAAAGGGAATTGTGACTTGAATAGTAATATAGTTTCGGTTACAGACATACAAACCCACAATCTCCATTATATATATATATATATATATATATATATAGATAGAGAGAGAGAGAGAGAGAGAGAGAGAGAGAGAGAAAATTCTCTCTACCACGGTTTCGGTGTTCAAGGTACACCTTCCTGAGGAGAACTAAAAAAATTTTATAAGTAGTTAATATATAATTGCCTGTTTAGAATTATTTTCATTTCTCTATGTCTCCTAAAACTAAACTTTTTGTCCCTAAAACTAAACTTTTTCCTTTGAAATTAATGATTAGTTTAAACTAATCATTAATTTCAAAGGAAAAAAAATTAGTTTTAGGGACAAAAAGTTTTAGAGATCCGCCCGCAGCTTCCCAATCAGTTTGTGCAGAAATCGACACTTCGTGTCCGGTAGTTGTTCGTCCCTATTATTACCAGGGATATGTGCAGGTGCTTCTTCGGGCATCCTTAGCCCATGACCAAACCATCGTAGTTGACGAAGTGGGGATGGAGAATATATCACTCGTCAAACTGACTCAAAAGTAAACGATATGGACATGTACCCGGCTACATGTGCGATAGCGACAGAAAATTTAACGGTCTGCAAGGTTTACGAGTCCATAAGGCACGCCGGTACAAACAACGTAATTTTAAATCGGGCAGTCGATTTATGGTTATTTCCTATAAGTCTAACATAAACAAAGGGGAACCACTCTTGACTGATAAATGATTTATTTATTTAAAAGAAGATTGGGTTATGGTTAGGGTTAGGGTTTAGGGTTAGGGTTAGGCGTTAGGATTAGGGTTAGAGTTTAGGGTTAGAGTTTAGGGCTAGTTTAATGAGAAAATAAATAAATAATTTATCAGTCAAGAGTGATCCCCTTTGTTTTATGTTAGACTTATAGGAAATAACCCGATTTCTTTTCCAGCCATGAAAACCGTTACACAGCATGAGATACTTATACTGTGGTATTGAGTAATCATTTACTATGCCTACCTTAATTTAGCACAAGGCCAGAATTATGGAGCGCTCTTAGTGTATCTTACTAATCATTACACCTGGTAAGTCAACCAGACAGAAGGAATGAATAGGAGAGTTAATATTTCATGAGTGCCGCGAGATTGGGACTGCATCTTGTTTTTACGTGTAGTCATTTTAAAGATCAGATGTTTTCGAATTAAGATATTTAACCGTATTACATTTAGCGAAAAATGTAAATTGAATGATAGGATTATGAATGAGGATTACTTCCACAGGTTCAGTGTGTCCATTGATGAGCGACAGCACACTGGAGAAATTCTAAACAAGCCAAGTATTCGAAGTCAAAAATCTTAAGTAGATACAAAATGCGCGCGAAATTTACCACTTCCTGCGTACAACTCAGGTGATTGCGTGACATCAGCGGCATTTGATAACGGTTACTAAGAGCGTGTAATGTCATTAACGGACGAAACTAAATGTGGTTTGTTAAGAAAATCACAAACTACATTTATAATGAAACAGCTAAGAAAAATGAATGTTTTTTATTCTTTATTTTTCATTTAAAATATTTTTTTCTTCTAAATACCATGTCCAGTGGTTAAAAACTCTCTCTATATATACATATATGATAAAACGGTCCGTAAAGTGTCAGAACATCTCTACGAATGCAGCAACGGAAATTTCAAAGTAATGCCGGCCTATCAGACAAACGATCTATCACAAACTCAAATCAAAGTAAAATACTTTATTTGATTTTATATTATGAAATATCTATTTTTCTCTCGTTGGATCTGCAACAATATATATATATATATATATATATATATATATATATATATTCTAAAATATTGAATTATTAACTCACATTTTTTCACACTGCGATTTAAGTTGGAGGCACCCGTGGTTTAATTGTTATCGTCGTAGGAAATGGACACGTCGACACGAATTCAAATTCCTGATGAGGCTCGTAGTAATTCATATAGCGCTAATATTTTTGGGAAAGGTATGAATACAACTATTCTCCATCCACCTAGAGGTAAATAGTAGGTCAGACTGGGTTTTTTAACCTTGGTATGCCAACCGGTCATGAAAAGGAAAACTCTGAATTCAAATTTGTTAAGCTTTTAAAAAATAGACCTCGTGTCACATCATGTTCGCACGGAGGGGTTGGTAAATACACACTGTAACTTCATGCAGTTCTGACATTGTTCAATTCAGAGGTTCTTATCTGTTGTAGGTTTTTCTAATGAGTTGGGTTCTCAGAAATTGCTGCCCAATTGTGCGACCTTGTGCCAGACATTCATCAGCTTAGAATAATATCTTCTATGAAATATCAACCGGGTAAGGAAACACTGTTTATCAGGAAATTGGATAAGATAACGGGATATTTCTTTCTATTCTCTCCTTACTCTCGCTCGCTCTTTTTTTTTTGTACACTGGTTATAAGAAATCTTTAGCTGATAATGTTTAGTCAGTATACGCATGCTCATGTTTTACTTCCTCTATTTAATTTCCTGTTTTTTTTTTTTTTTTTTTTTTAACTCGCGGCCCACCCGTTGGTCTATCTTTCTTGCTTCTATTGTTACATCAATTGACTTGAGTACAATTAATTCTGGAATCCAATTACAAAGCAACCTTTGCTTTTTACCCTTTGGCTCTTCAAATTTACTTTGCCAGTTAACGCAGATGGTTAAAAGATTGAGGTCTTAAACATAAAGTTCTAGAAGTAGTAGTAGTAGTAGGCATATTTGTGGTAATAGTAGAAAAGATTGTGAACATAGTACTAGTAGTAGTAGTAGTAGTAGTTATGGTCGTTGAAATATAAATAGTGGTAGTAATACCGGAAGTGGTTATAGCAACGCTACTGGAGCAGGGAGAGAACCGTTGCGTAGGTAATTGGAGAATTAGTGTTTGAAATTGATTCCCATTAAGGAATTTTTAAAGAATATCTTCTGGTGCTGATAAGAATTTTTTTTTTACCAATATTTATAAGAATTGCAGGGAAAGCATTTAAGTCACATCTTTTGGGATGTACGTTTCTTTTGGAGTCGTCATTATTCAAACACTTTCTTTCTTTCTTTTTCCCTTTTTTCATCTATCTCATTCTCATTATTTCACTTTCTTTCTTTCTTTCTTTCTTTCTTTCTTCCTTTCCTTTCCTTCCTTTTTTTTTTCTTTCTTTCTGCAAATTCACTTTCTTTCTTTCTTTCTTTCTGCAAATTCACTTTCTTTCTTTCTTTCTTTCTGCAAATTCACGTTCTTTCTTTTTCCTTTTTTTCCCCCAATTTTCTTTGCAATCCTATCACTTTTTCTTCCTTCTTTCTTTCCTTCTTTATCATTTTGATCTATTTGCTTATTTTATTTGTTACTTTCTTTCTTTTGAATCAGTCTGATGGATGATTCTTTCTTTCTTTCTTTCTTTCTTTCTTTCTTTCTTTCTTAAAATTCAGTTTACTTCTTTTTTCTTTCTTTTTTTCCTTTCCATTTTTCCAATTCTTTCACTTTTTCTCCCTTTCCCTTCTTTCTTTCTTTCTTTCTTTCTTTCTCCAAATTCAGTTTCTTTCTTTTTTCTTTCTCTTTTTAAAAATTTTCTTGCGATTCTTTCAATTTTTCTCCCTTTCCCTTCCTTCTTTCTTTCTTTTTTTTGATCTATTGGATTATTTTATTTAGTACATTTTTCTTTCTTTTTCTATTTTCTTTATTTTCTTTCTTTCTTTCTTTCTTTCCCCAAATTCAGTTTCTTTCTTTTTTCTTTCTCATTTTAAAAATTTTCTTGCGATTCTTTCACTTTTTCTCCTTCCTTTTTGTTCTTTCTTTCTTTCTTTATCATTTCAATCTATTTGCTTATTTTATCTATTACATCTTTTCCTTCTTTTATTTTCTTCATTCCCTTTCTTTCTTTCCTTCTTTCTTTCTTACATACTACCGCGGGTTGCTTATACAACACATTCACTTTAAACTTGAGAAACTTTTTTTTTCAATACGATACTCGTATGCCAGTTAGTAGGTTACCGTTTTGGGGCATGATAGACGCAGCAGAAAATTATAATATCCTTTTATAGGCCATAAACACTTCTTAAGAAATTTCTTGTTATATTCGTAGCATAAGCAATAACGACTGGCGCCTCGCGGCGAAGCAATAGTTAGCATGCTAGTTTTGCAGACTATCAATATACAGCAACGAATCCTATACCCAACGTCTTTCCTATACTCGTAGTCCTAGGAGATGCTTATGCGCACTCAAAAGGTTAAAAGCTTGGGAGGCCCTGGTGTCTGCGGTAACGGACGAGTAAAATGTCATTTCTTATGTTTTTCTGATACTAAATAACTGGGTGTATAATAAGTATTTAGTTCTATTTCACAGAGTTGTACTTAATGGGGTAGTGGTAGAAGCAATAACGACTGACACCTATTTCACAGAGTCGTACTTAATGGGGTAGTGAGAAGCAATAACGACTGGCACTATTTCATACAGTTGTACTTAATGGGGTAGTGGTAGAAGCATAACGAACCTATTTCATAGAGTCGTACTTATGGGGTAGTGGTAGAAGCAATAACGACTGGCACCTATTTCACAGAGTGTACTTAATGGGGTAGTGTAGAAGCAATAACGACTGCACCTATTTCATAAGTCGTACTTAATGGGGTAGTGGTAGAAGCAATAACGACAGGCACCTATTCACAGAGTTGTACTTAATGGGGTAGTGGTAGAAGCAATAACGACAGGCACCTATTTCACAGAGTTGTACTTAATGGGTAGTGGTAGAAGCAATAACGACAGGCACCTATTTCACAGAGTTGTACTTAATGGGGTAGTGGTAGAAGCAATAACGACAGGCACCTATTTCACAGAGTTGTACTTAATGAGGTAGTGGTAGAAAGCAATAACGACAGGCACCTATTTCACAGAGTTGTACTTAATGGGGTAGTGGTAGAAGCAATAACGCCTGGCACCTATTTTCACAGAGTCGTACTTAATGGGTAGTGGTAAAAGCAATAACGACTGGCACCTATTTCACAGAGTTGTACTTAATGTGGTAGTGGTAGAAGCAATAACGACTAACACCTATTTCACAGAGTTCTACTTAATGTTGTAGTGGTAGAAGCAATAACGACTGGCACCTATTTCACAGAGTTGTACTTAATGGGGTAGTGGTAGAAGCAATAACGACTGGCGTTTCGCTGCGAAGCAATAGTTAGCAAGCTAGTGTCGTAGACTATCAATATACAGCAACAAATCCTAGACCTAACGAATTGCATATACTCGTAGTACAAGTAGGTGTTACTGCGTTCTCAAACGGTTAAAACGTTGGCAGGCCCTGGTGTCTGTGGTAACGGTCGAAGTAAGATGTCATTTCTTATGTGTCTATCGTGTGGATAAACAGTTTCTCATATACTATTTACCCAAGCGCTTTCAAGCATTTCCCTGGTCGTCTTCAGGGGGATTGTTGGATGTAGTGTTTGTTTGGTGCTAGTTTTATTCGTATGGAAGTTTTTTTTATGGTTTATTCAGTTAAGAGGGTCTATTGTAGGAGGGTTGCTATGGTTAGTACGTTAGTTATTAAAGATGTTAGGTATCTTGTTGTCGGCGTTAAATGCTAATTTTTATTGAGGGTTTTTGTCTTTTCACTTTTTTGTCTTTTGTCTTTTATAATAATAATAATTGTCTTTATATAACCCACATACTAACAAACAGGTTTGATTTTGATTTTATGGTCATCTAACCACTCCTACTTTTATTATTCCCATTTGCTACTTCCTCTACTCAAATCTCTCTCCAAGAAAGGCTACTCCCCTCCCCTATCCGGTATGTCTCACAATTACCCACCTACCTACTTCCCTCTACTATAAAACACTTGTATGATCTGAATAATTCTATAAAAGCTGATGAAGCCGGGTTCAAGACCCCAGCGAAATGTACTACACATTTTTGTCTGAGTTTTGTTCTTTCATTCCTTATATTTTATCTCATATATATATATATATATATTATATATATTATATATATATAATATAATATATATATATATATATATCTCAGTCGGTAGAGAATTCGGCTAGAAACCACAAGGTTCCTAGTTCGATACCGGTCCTCGCCAACTCAGCGTATGAGTAGCACAGGGATCTGTGCGGTAAATTAAGGAGCTGATGGTAGGTGTGGCGCTCCATCTCAGATGCAAAAACAATCTCCTTGGTCTAGCGCTAGTGAAAAGGGGATAGACTCCCTCGCTGATTGGCTGATACCGACATTAGGCCGCCCCGATGACTTTACTTTTATATATATATATATATATATATATATATATTATATATATATATGTATATTTAAACATCTTGAAATAAGGTTTTGATTACTTCCGTCATTTACGAGTGACAAGCTATGAGACATGATAGCTAATTATAACATTTTCTAAGGTTAATAAAACATCACAGAGGGCGCTGCAATCTGTCGCCCACACTTTATACATATTCATTTAGTGTCATTTGACAATTCCTAGATTTAATGCAGAAAAAAAAAACCGCCTTGGCTGTTTAACATATGGAACCGCAAACGTCAAAACTAATATGTAAATAATTTATTAATATTTCCTTAGTATTTCGTTCATTTATTTATGTCGCTTGTATACAACGAGTCTATGTGTTAAGACATTTCATTATTTTTTTATTATATATTTATTATATATCATATATATATATTTCATTATATATTTCATTATATATTATATTATATATATTATCATTATATATTATATATAATATATATTATCATATATATTTATATTTATTATATATTTTATTTATAATTTCATATATTATATATTTCATTTCTTTATTTCATTATTTTTTCGATTTGTATTTTCTTTATTTTCTTTCTTTAATCATTTTCTTTCCTTTCTTTCCATCCTTCCTTCCTTCCTTCTTTCTTTCTTTTATTTCCTCATTTTCTTCTGTCTTCTTTTCTTTCGTCCCTTTCTTTTCTTTCTTTAATCCTTTCTTTTTTTCAGTTATCCTTTCTTTCTTTCTTCTCTATTTTATTAGTTTATTTGACTATTTTTTCATTAATTTTCATTCATTCTTTTATATTTTTTTTGCTAATTTTTTTATTTACTACTTTTTTTAACTTTATTATTATTTTATTTATTATTCTTATTTTTATCTATTCATTTATTCATATTTTTTAATTCTTAATTTCGTTAATCCTTTTCTTTCTTTTCTTTTCTTTCTTTATTTCATTATTTTTCTTTCTTTCTTTCTTTTTCTTTCTTTCTTTTTTCTTTCTTTCTTTTTTTGTTTATTTCATTTATCCTTCATTATTTTTCGTTTTACTTGTGTTTCTTCCATGTTTTTCTGTACTTTATCCAACCCGTTCGCTATGGGGCAGAATGTGACACAAGATCCCAAGTATGGGCATCTAACGAGCATCGAACTAGCTATTGCAGTTGCAATAGATCTGCGAGACTAGCTTACTAACAATTACACCACGATGAGACGTTGCTAGATTTATTATTTAGATGAAGTAAAAAAAAGTAAGTAAAGTCGACGGGGCGGCCTAAAGTCGGTATCAGCCAGTCAGCGAGAGAGTCTATCCCCTTTTCAATAGCGCTAGACCAAGGAGATTGTTTTAGCATCTGAGGTGGAGCGCCACACCTACCATCAGCTCCTTACTTTACCGCACAGATCCCCATGCTACTCATACGCTGAGTTGGCGAAGACCGGTATCGAACTAGGAACCTTGTGGTTTCTAGCCGAACACTCTACCGACTGAGCTAACCCGGCCGCGGTTTAGCCCATTGGCAGTGTACTCAGTTGGAGGTGCGTGGTGTAATGGTTAGCCCTGGTAGGAAATGGACTCGTCGACCCGAGTTCAAATCCTGGACGAAGCTACAGTTCACATAGCGCTAATAGATCACTAATTACGACTGAGCCTATTCTAGTAGTGACCACCCCAAGCGGAGTTTAATAGGTTTGAATTCAGAGTTTTCCTTCTCCTAGACTGGTTGCCTAAACAAGGTTAAAGAGCCCAGTGTGTCCTACTATTTACCCATAGCTGGAGGGAGAATAGTTGGATTGACACTTTTCCCCAAGTGTCAATCCAACCATTCTCCCTACAGCTATGGGTAAATAGTAGGATACACTGGGCTCTTTAACCTTGTTTAGGCAACCAGTCTAGGAGAAGGAAAACTCTGAATTCAAACCTATTAAACTCCGCTTGGGGTGGTCACTACTAGAATAGGCTCAGTCGTAATTAGTGATCTATTTCACTAATAAATTTTCTTTTTAAACTTTTTTAATTTTAATAATCGTAAGGTTCTGGGTTTGATACCGGTCCCCTGTCAGATCAGCGGATGAGTAGCACTGCTTGGGGAAATCTGTTCTGTACGGTATAGTGGAGAGCTGACGGTAGGTGTGGCGTTCCATCTCAGCAGAACAAAAACAATCTACCCGGTCTAGCGCTATTGAAAAGGGTATAGACTCTCTCGCTGTCCGTATGATACCGACTATAGGCCTCTCCGCCAATTTTCCCTTTTACTTATTGCCTATGATAGGCGTAATTATGTGTGTGTTTCTACAGCAGTGTCCACCATGTCTTGTTCGTATGACTCGGATCGTTTGTTTGTTTGTTTGTTGGTTGGTTGGTTTGTGGGGTTTTACGGCATGTCAACCCATTGGGTCATTTTATGCCAAAGACGTTTTTATTTTAATCATTCTTGATGGGTACTCAGTTTGTTTTAAACACATTTTTTTCTGTTTGACCCACAGATGGAACCCTAACAGGTACTACCAGTCCGGTTCAGAGTGGACCTGGGAGTAATGGTGATAAAGGAGTGCTCCACATTCCTAAGACCTCCAGAACTGGAACCTCACCATCAGATAGAATTTGTCATACTCAGGACAATAAGACCCTCAGTCACCGCCTTCTAGCACATGTATGATAAAAAGGGTTGGGGTTTTTCATAAGGGCATCAGGTTTTGGACAATCATAGGGCTTGATGTGCTGATTGATCTGAGGGGGCCTCTCTGATCGCCCGTCTAGCCTAAGGGCTTAAGTGGAGTTTTGCATGTCATGAGCTGCTCAGCCACCAGCATTCCGTCTTTAAGCATCACGGGTTGCCACCCACGGCCAACAGGTGGTCCCATTGGAGGGGGGGTCTTACCTCTCAGATACCTAATATCTTTAATAACTAACACATTAACCTTAGTAACCCTCTTACAACAGACCCTCCTAAATGGATTATTTGCTTCTCATTCGCATCAGTCGAGAAGATTGTCGATGTTAAATGCTATTTTATTTATGTTAGGATTTCTATTTTTGATGCAAATTGCCTCAAAGATTTGTAGGCGTTTTTTAAATTAATTTTTATTGAGGATTTTAGTCTTGTCAGTGAGAATCAGTATTATCAGTATTATTGGTATGTTCTTAATAAGGTATATATATATATATATATATATATATATATATATATATATATAATGGCTCTCCCGTCGATTTTTCGACGTATGAGTGTTCATACACACAATGAACTCCCACACAGGGATTTGTTTATAGTGGTGAAGGCTTGTGTTGGACCATCCACACTTTTTGGCACAGTCGATAGGAAAGAATTGGTGCATCACAAACCCAATCAACGACCGACATCAGGAATTTTTAATTCAGAGTTATCCCTCTCCTAGATTGGCTACCTAACCAAGGCTGAAGAGCCCAGTCTGCCCTACTATTTAACCCATAGCTGGAGGGAGAATATATGGATTCATACCTTTCCCAAGGGAATTAGCGCTATGTGAAAATGCCAACAGCTTCGTCTAGGAATATATATATTAATATATATATATATATATATATTGTAAAGTTCCAGACCTAATGGAATTCTAGAGTTACTCCCCTTGATCAGTAGGGGACAATTGACTCCCTATAAAGTTGTGTTGTGGAACCTAGGACCGGAAATGGGTATTCCACCATTATACATATGGATTGGTCAAGCCCTAGCACTTTGACAGCTATGGTAGTTAGAAAAATATCGGGGAAAATCGAGTACATCTGTTACTTTAAATATAGAAAGAGACATATTCAGATATATTAATACTATGACACGTTATTGGACAATCAATGAGAGTAGATATCTGTTTATAAGCTCTTATAACACATCTGGTATATATAACGTCAGGAGAGAGAGAGAGAGAGAGAGAGAGAGAGAGAGAGAGAGAGAGAGAGAGAGAGAGAGAGAGAGAGAGGTAACTATACATGCATGTTTTAGTTACCTTAAATATACTAGCAAATATATGCACCCCCGGGTGCAAGTATTTAAGTTTTAATATAATAAAAATATCATATTAAATTAGAAAGGCTAATGAAACTGAATAAGAATGCAGATAAAAAGATCTGCAACTGAGTGGTATAATCGTAAATAGAACAACTTTGAAACTAACTATTCCATCATTTTCCATTACTCCCTCTTTCATTGGTATAATTTTCCTAATTTAACTATTTAGTTAAAATAGGAAGTAAAGATAATATTACAGTTATTTCTTCTTGTAAATAAATTTCTTTTAAGATTTATCCACGAGATTTTTGTTTATATTTCTTAAGATAAAACCAAACAATTAGAAATCAATAATACTAAGCACATATTTATTAAAATAAAATATCAATAAATATCAATATGCAAATTAGACTTCTCGTTCAAACTGTAAACTGTAAATTGTAAACTGCTATTTTGTTGTATATATAAATACAATTGCATGTTATCAGTATGTAGATATGGTCAACAGTATTAATAATGTAAAACAATTTTTATTAATAACTGAAGGTTTAAAAGAATGAAATCATGGAGAATTCGACGTAAATAATTAAGGGAATTGTGACTTGAGTAGTAATATAGTTTCGGTTACAGACAGAAAAACACACAATCTCCATTATAATAAGACATATATATATATATAGAGAGAGAGGGGGAGAGAGAGAGGGGTAGATGTAGAGAGAGTTGGTTGTTTGTTTTTGGTTGGTTTTGTTTTGTTGAACGTCATATCAACACTCTTATGGGTCATTTAAAGCCGAGTCA
The DNA here is from genome assembly GCA_023376005.1 of Doryteuthis pealeii. Taxonomy (NCBI): domain Eukaryota; kingdom Metazoa; phylum Mollusca; class Cephalopoda; order Myopsida; family Loliginidae; genus Doryteuthis; species Doryteuthis pealeii. Next base: position 24,819,984 of record CM042154.1, read on the forward strand.
GTACCTGCGGTTGCTTAAGTACTCAACCAGTTAAGCATGGAAAGGTTCATCGCCGTTAAACCCGTGCGTTCAGCGTGGCTTGACAGTAATGAGAGAGAGAGAGAGAGAGAGAGAGAGGAGAGAGAGAGAGAGAGAGAGAGAGAGAGAGAGAGAGAGAGAGAGAGAGATGGGATGAGGGTTCTTACTTGTTTACTCGACTTCTACTGCTTCTAACTCGGCCGCCATCTTATTCAGGGCTATTTTCTCGGGCTGATTTCTCTTTGGGTTCTTTCTTATTATTATTGGTTCTTTCTTCTTTCTTGTTGGGCTGGTCATTTCTTGTTCTTAATAAACTCAACAAGACTTGGTTGTTTTTCTTATGAAGCTTTATTTAACAACCAAGCTCCTCAACCGCAGCGACTGTCAGAGCCAACAATAACGTCCTCGAAAATCTAGCCGCATCTGATACACATTCTTACGCGTCTAATCGCGCGCTTTCTAAGGGGTCAAGCAAAAAAGGTTATTACCCCGTAAATAACCGATAAGGTAACTTTCCACTGGACCCCGTTATTCTGAATCTAACTGACCCTGATTCAAATATTCTTACTACAGATACGTACATAATTCATAAGCTGCCTATGAATTATGTAACATATCGACCTGACTGACTCTTCCCTTCAGCGTTCAACGCATGCGTACAAATCGCAGTTTTTGGATATACTATACTCTTCCTTCCGGTAAATTATTAATCCTGTAAAAGGAAGAAAAGCTAGATTGTATTTATCCCCCTCTTCCCTCTTTGTAAAATTATATATCAACCTCTGTAGTTCTTAGTGATTCCGTTGTCACCTTTTCCAGGGCCTTGCTGTAGTTATCACTCCTTGGACATGTTGCTACAGTTACAGAAGCCAGTCAGACTCAATGCCAAGGGTGTCAAGCAGAAGATGACACTCTGGACCAACCAGATCAGCCAGAGTTGTCTTGGCTGTAACCTGAGGGAACACAGGTTTCATTGTCTGAACTATTTGGCTTCTCAGTAGCAAGCAGCTTGGCAGCAATGTCTTGCTTCTCTTTGTCACTAAGTCTGCTACCGAAGAGAGCGAACGGCAAACCTTCTGTGTCAGGTACCTGTGGTTTTTTCAAGTTTTTGTAGCACTGCCTGAGCAATGTCTGGATCTGTTCTCTTTGAACTTCATCATGTCCTTCATGAACTGCAGATCACTTGCAGGAGCATCTGCAGCAAGTGTAGATGTCAGCAACATGGATGAATAGAACAGTCCTAGGAAGAGGTTGAGGCGTTCCAGCTTCATAACAGTTTCCTCGTACTCCAACTGTTCAGCAAACATGAACATCTTCATAGAATACAAGTTTATATATATAGTTTAGGTTTTAGTTTAGATGCGACTAGTTACTGCTGATAGCAGACGTGTTGTCAGCGTAAAATTCCCTGTCTTCTATATTTTAGGAGATACATCGTTGAGGTTTTTCTACTATTGAGTGTTTTAGAAACATCCGGTATGAAGATGTCCCCATCTTATTTAGATAATTGATTTATCGATCTTTTAAATACGATCGATTAAAAGAGTGGACTCATTTTGATCAGGTATATTTTGAAATTAAACCGGTTTATCGCTTATCTAGATCTGATAATACAAATTGCATAATCTATTAATAATGGAGATTCGCTTCCGGTTTTTGTCTGTAACAAAAATTACGTCACTGCTTACGTCACATTACCCAAAATAGTCATAACAGAATAAATACACTCAAAATTTATGAAAATGCAACATTAGACAGTCCTCATGTTTTTTAAATCAAGTTTTAAATAAATACATGACTGGTATTTATATCTATATATAAGTAAAGTAAAGTCGTCGGGCGGCCTAAAGTCGGTATCAGCCAATCAGCGAGGGAGTCTATCCCCTTTTCACTTGCGCTAGACCAAGGAGATTATTTTAGCGTCTGAGGTGGAGCGCCACACCTACCATCAGCTCCTTACTTTATCGCACAGATCCTGTGCTACTCATACGCTGAGTTGGCGGGGACCGGTATCGAACTAGGAACCTCGTGGTTTCTAGCCGAACGCTCTACCGACTGAGCTAACCCGGCCCCTTGTTTTATTTTGATACATATTTAATGTTTACATTTCAAATTGTTTTATTTTTTAATCCTTAATGAATTTGATGATTTTAATTACTTAGGGTAGAAACTCGCTGACATTGATTTTTTTTATTCCCCTCCTCAGGCAATATGTTTTCAAAAATCTATTTTTACATCGCCCGGAAGGTGTTTTTTTATTTTGTACTAGTACAATAAATAAATAAATAAAAATGAACAAATAAAATAAAAGAGAGGAGATATAAATAAAAAATAGGTAAATAAATAAAGCCTAATCGGAGAACATTAGCGAAGGGGTGACATCTGCGCGATGTTATACAACGGACCTCATTC
>CM042154.1:24829913-24832413 GCA_023376005.1 Doryteuthis pealeii
AGTGAAGGAGAAGTACATATGAGCAAATGTGATAAGACTGTGAAAACAGAAATACTATCTGTTTATAATTGCTCAATTTTTGAGAATTGTGAAGTAGTTTCGACCTCAGGTCATCTTCAGGAAATTTTTAAAACATTTTAAAAACATTTTTTAAACACTTGAAAAAAAATTGACAAAAATCAAACAACATGAAATATCAACACATACAGAGAGAGAGGGAAAGTGAGAGGAGAGAGAGAGAGAGAAGAGAGAGAGAGAGAGAGAGAGAGAAGAGAGAGAAGAGAGAGAGAGAGAGAGAGAGAGAGGAGAGATAGTAAAGACACATATGGTTATACAGCATTATTGAATTCATTTTTGAGGCATTTTTTTTTTTATTATGAATTTTTTTAAGAGAACAATTTGAAAAAATATAAAAATTATTACATTTGAAATGAAAACTAGAAGAAAAAGATAAAATATTATTCCTGTTTTTCACTTTATGTTTTCAACGTTTTATATATATATATATATATATATGTATATATGTATATATGTATATATATATTTGGGGAGTATATTACTTAAAACATATAGTCTAAGCAAAACCATGACGTCAGTTTAAACATTAACACGCAAGTAATAACAATTGATTATATATATCTCAGTCGGTAGAGCGTTCGGCTAGTAAACCACATGGTTCCTAATTCGATACCGGTCCTCGCCAACTCAGCGTATGAGTAGCACAGGGATCTGTGCGGTAAAGTAAGGAGCTGATGGTAGGTGTGGCGCTCCAACTCAGATGCCAAAACAATCTCCTTGGTCTAGCGCTATTGAAAAGGGGATAGACTCCCTCGCTGATTGCTGATACCGACTTTAGGCCGCCCCGACGACTTTACTTTTACTTATATATATATATATATATATATATATATATATATATATATTTATACATATATTATATATATATAAGTAAAAGTAAAGTAAATATATATATATATCTCTGTCCTATCTGTCTTATATTAAATATATATATATGTATATATATATATATATATATGTGTGTGTGTGTGTGTGTGTATGTGTGTGTGAAACGTCGAAACACGGTGTCGGTGAATGACTTATTATATGCTCCCGTAACCCGGTAGAGCTCTTTAGGAGCTACTTTAATAAACTTTCACCGCCAGCATAACGCAATGATCATCTGTATCTGTTTACAGATTTGATCTCTCTGGTGATCGTAAAGTATATACACAGGTGTGTGTATTTAAAACAGTTAAAATACTGCTCCTTAAATGGCAGCTGGCGATGGCCTGGAGGTTAACAGATCGGACAGGCGTAAAAGTTAGTCAGGGTTCGCTTCTGGTCGGAGTTAGTTGTTGTGTCTAGCCACACTGATGAGACGTGAAACGTCGAAACACGGTGTCTGTGGATGCCTATATATATATATATATATATATATATATATATATATATATATATATATATATATATATATTAAATGCAACAGTAAATAGCATTTCATATCGGCACCAATATACTAAACATCTTCAATAACTAACACACTAAACTCACCAACCCTCCTAAAATAGACTTTCCCAATCGAATAAGCAATAATATAATATATTATATATATATATAAATATATATATATATATACGATTAAAAACTTGCACCAAACACCTCGTCACTGGAAGAATGTTTGCCTCCAAATCTTCTTTCATGGGACCGAAGAGATGATAGTGATTATTCCAATGACGAGGAAGGGAAATCTGTAGTAATGAAGTGACTCAAAGAACAGTCAAGAGAACTTTTATTTAACGGTATGTGATGTGATCCACGGAGGACCAGCTTCATTTTGATGTATAATACATGTTCCTGTGTTGGTAATTATACTGTCCTAAACAAAATGGCCTTACTTTTTGACACACCCTTGTATTTAAGAAAAACAAGTTTTTAGAAAAACAAAAAAACACTGTACAGTACTTAAGGGTAGTGTGGCTTACACATTGTGTTTATACACAATAAAAGATGAGGATACAGTTCGAAATTAGTATTATCTGCTTTATTCGGACTATTGTCCTCATCTTCATTTTTATCTGTACAACGTTTCGGTCGATGTGCCCCTTCGGCCTTCTTCAGGTCTTTCTTGTTGGAGTCGGGAACATTGTGTTTATACACAATAAAGATGAGGACACAGTTCGAAATTAGTATTATCTGCTTTATTCGGACTATTGTCCTCATCTTCATTTTTATCTGTACAACGTTTCGTTATAACGCTTTCATAAACACTAAAAATGAAACTCATAATGAACACACACGCAAAAACATGTCTTATGAACCGATAGTCAAAATGCACGCGCTCACGCACAGACAGACAGACAGACACATACACACACACACACACATATATATATACACACCTGACATATCAAATGAACATCTGATGAACTATATCAGAACAAATCTAATAAAAGAGTAATAAAAACGAAGTTTATGAATTTATTACCGAGCTACCCAGAAA
>CM042154.1:24839913-24867413 GCA_023376005.1 Doryteuthis pealeii
TTTTAATTGAGTACCATAAGAATAAAGTAAAATAACATCTTCAGCATAAGAATACACCCACTACCCCAAAGGTTTGGACATGCTGTAAATCCCTAACCAGCGACTTTATATATTGGTGATCATGATTGTAAAAGTAAAAAAATCAATATAAATCAAATATGAGATAACATGTTCGAGTGCTGTCAAAAATAATTGTGAAGATAGATGGGTTGTTCTGTATATATTGCTGAAGCTGAACTCTGCCATGAATAAACCAAAATAGACCACAAGAGTTGACGTGCATAAAACAACCAATCCATCATGCTAGCCAGCAATTACACGCATCAACAATTTATTGCAATCTGCTTCAACAATATATCTATACATCATCATACATCATGATGCCGTACTAATAGCTGGCAGATATCCATGACAATCTCACAACAATCCTATCATTCTTGCTACTTGGAGATCCTTGCACAGCAATCTAGTATCCGCGAAAGTGTAAATGTAGGTTTTGCTGGGCACCTAACTGGCATCCTTGTGCTGATTTCCATAAAAGAATTCCTGAAATTTGTCCGTTTATCCAGCACTGTCCATAATCTTGTTCATACTCATTTTGATTGTCTTGTGATGGGGGAAGTGCCATAGACAGTTGTAACTGTGTAGTATGTGGGGATTCCACATTTGTTTTACTTTACATGCATATGTACTAGGTGAAAAGAGGATACTCTGATTCATTTAAGATGAATATAGCATTTTTTAGTAGTATCGATACATTGTGGCAATCGGAACTAACGACAGGAAAGGTTGATGGTAAACTTCGAGTCGATTTCTGAAGAATAACTGAGATTGTTAAAAACAAAAAAAGAAAACAGGGGCTAGAATTGCCTTTTCCTCTCATTGTAGATTTGTTTTTTCTTTCAGCTTGGGGAGGGGAAGTATTTTTTAACGACTTCGAATAGCAAGAATAGACATGATGTTTGATTCTTTTGTAATTAATTGACATGTCAACTATCGTGGGTTATTTAATTACGCAAATGCCGTCTTTATATATATATATATATTAATATATATTATATAATATATATATATATATATCTTATTATAATGAGATTGTGATGTTTTCTTTCTGTACGAACATATTACTATCAAGTCACAATTCCTTAATTATTTAACGTCTGAATTGATGATATTCATTCTTTAAAATGTAGTTAATCAATAAAAATTGTTTACATTAATAATATGGTACACTATTACGTATATAACATGCAATTGTTATTTATATTATACAACAAAATAGGGTTACAGTTTGAAAACGAGGAGAGGCTAATTTTGCATATTGATTATTTAAATTTTATTTTAATAATTGTTGTTGTATTATTTTTTAATTTTTGGTTATTTAAGAAATATAAACAAAAATATCGTGGGTAATCTTAAAAGAAAGTATTATTTACAAGAAGAAATACTGTAATTTATACTTTACTTCTATTTTAAACTAAATGTTAAATTAGGAAATTTACCAATGATGAGGGAGTAATGGAAAATGATGGAATAGTTGTTTCAAAGTTTGGTTCTATTTTACGATCTTTTTATCTGATTCTAGTCAGTTTATTAGCCTTTCTAATTTTAGTAAGTTTCATTAGCTTTCTAATTTAATATGAATTTTATTATATAATAATTAAATACATCTTGCAACCCGGAGGGGGCCATATATTTGCTAGTATTATATAATATGGTAATTTATGGTTACACTATAATTAAGTTATGGTATCAATCTCCAGAAAATGGAAAAAAAAAATCAAAATTGGGGGTGGGAAAAAGCAAAAAATGTTTTTTTTTAAAAAACAGTCCGTTTGGACATAGTTGAGATGTTAAAAATAAATTTTTTAGCGTTTATATGAAGCGTTTTTCCCCGGATGGGAATTAAAGATAAAAATTGTTTTTTAACTGTGGTTGTTTTAACGTTTATGTGAGGGATCGTGTCACGTGATGTAAATTGTCATGAAGTTAAATTTGTATTTAAAATATTATAATCAAAAAAACTTGCATTGTGTTAATGCACGCAAGTGTTCGATGAATGTTTTTTAAAATTATATATAATATATTATATATATATATATAAGAGAGAGAGATGAAGAGAGAAGAGAGAGAGAGAGAGAGGAAGATCAACAACTCATATGCCACAAAAAGAAGAATATTTGACGTATATTTAAACGTCACTTTCCAGCGTTCTTCTTCAACTCAATTTTGGAATCAGATGATAGAAAGGATATTCGGATTTTTCTCGTTATCTGTGATAAAAAATATTTATTACATATTCTAACATCAACCAAATGCTAAAAGAGATATAATTAATAGATAATAAACTGGGCGTGTGGGCTGATAAAACTTACCACTCTTTTAATTTAAACACTGTGTTTTTTCATTTCTTAATATCTAATAGTTGGAATCACTTACCATATCTTCACATACATTTCTTTCTTTGTATTGAGAATTTGTATTTGTTATAATTTGTTATTTAACTGAATTTGCACTCCACGCGATGTGCCATTTTTCACCGGTAAGCCATTTATATTTATATATATAATATATTATAAATCTATATATCTAATACATGTTGTTCTGGTCAAACGGGAGAAAATTCAATATTTTATAACAAAGGAGGTCGCAAATGTATTTTTGTTCTCAGAAAAATTTTTTCTCTATTTTTTTCTGAGAACAGAATACATTTGTTGGCCGGATATTCCTTTTATAATATATATATTATATATAATATATATATAATATTATAATTATTATAAATCTGGGCGGGAGTGAGAAAATAGTAATGCAATTTGTAATAAAGAGATATATTACAAACTGATATGGTCAAAAAAAAAAAGACAAAAAAAAACAAAAACATTATACTGTTGAAAATAATTAAACGCACAGGACTAAGTCAAAAAGAAGGAAAACTCATAGTTGACTAAGCTAATTATGTAATGGTGAAGGTTCAATTCTGGAGCACTGGAGAGTGTGGAGTCCTTTCATATGTCATTACTTCCGGGGTCCACTCTGACCCAGGTGATAGTATGTGGGTATTAAATAAAGATATGAAATTTAAGAAAAGGGATTAGTTATTATCTGCGTTATTCGGTAATTGTCCTATCTTCTATTGTATTTGTACAAAGTTTTGGCCGATAATGCAGCATAACATTTACTATAAGATTCTACGAGTACTATTTACATAATTCACTTAGGATTGGAATCGTTGGATATTGATTGGTTAGATAATTTGTTTTTAAGTTTCCCTTTTTTATAAATTATAGCCATATATTACCCTCCGGGTGCATTATTATGTTTAATAAATAAATATCAGTATTAAATATAGAAAGGCTAATGAAATGAATCCCCCCAGAATGTAGATAAAAAGATTATGGACAGAGGGTATATGATTAAAATTGCCAACTTTGGAAATAATCTTCATCCTTTCCGTTATCCGTTTTCATTGGTAAATTTCTAATTTAAACTGTTTAGCTTAAAAATAGGAAGATAAGAATAATTATTATTTCTTCTTGTTAGGGGATTTTTTTAAGATTTATTGAAGAGATTTTTGCTCAATATTCCATTAGATAAAAAAACAATTAAAATCAATAAATACAAACATTATTTTTAAAATCAATTTTTAAGATCATTATGGCAATTGCCTTCACATTCATATGTATCACTAATTTGTTGTTATATAAATACAATTGCTTTTGTAAGTATGTAGAGTATGTCAAGTATAAGTAAATGTCAACAATTTTAATTATAATTGAGGTATACTAAAAATAAAATATGGTAAATTGATGTAAATAACAAAGAGAATTTGTGCTGAGTAGTAATATAGTTTCGGTTACAGACAGACAACCACAATCTCCATTATAATAAGATATTTGTTCCATAAAGTTGAAACCGCACGTGTTCGAAGTGGGGTAATCAATTCTATAATAAAGCATATAAGTTTTATGGGTTAGTTATAGCTATCGATTTCTTAGAGAAACATGCTTGCTTAGGAGAAATCAATTAATTTCTAATTGTCGGATGTTGAATGGTTTGACTAATGCCAACGTCCGAAACTTATAAACTAAGTAAATATCTCATGTGTAAAAATGGCTAAAAGAATTCTCTTGTGTCTAAAGGAAATAATTAAATATCCTGTCTATATGAATATTATAATTGGTATTTTGCGACAATATATTGAATATATTTTATATGAAAATGTTATACTAATTTATTATATATTATTATTTATATATTATATATTATAAGGCTCTTCTTATAATGAATGGAGTCATGTGACGGCTTTTACCACAAAGCGATGTGTATTTAAAAAAGTTAATCCCTTCACATTCCTTGGTGAAGACAGTTAATGGTTAAGTTGACGATCTGACATCTCACTGACGGAGTTCAATTCTGTAGTAGGTAGTAGGTAGGTATATATATGTATGAAAAAAGTAATAAGAAAACAGGAATATTTTTATATATTATGTTTTTCGTCACTATTTTGACTTAGGATTCTCGTCAGGAGAATTTCTTATTTAAAAAATTTGTTTTAGGTTTTTTAACAGGGGTTATGGAAGAACTATAAAAAAATTTGAGTATTTTTGAGGTTTGAACATGCTATAGAATCCGGTAGAAGGTGTGGTTTAGTCGTAGCAGTCATCTGTACTGGTGTGGTGTGGTGTGTCTGTGTGTGTGTGTGCGTATGTGTGTGTGTATAAGTTGAAAAAATCGAAATGAAATCCGCATATGTTAAAAGATAAATAATAAAGAAAAAAACGTTGATGGATAAATGGTTTAATGAAACCATTTTATCGCGATTCAACATTCTTCTTTTATTTATTATTTTTCAAGATATATATATTATTATATATTATTATTATTACCAGGAGAGTATGCATATGTTGTCTGTAAGATACTAATCACTCTGCGAGTAAAGTTTCCTTAGTTTAATTACGGTATTCTTATTATTTTATATTAAATCTAATTAATTAAGAAAATAATCTATTATCTTAGCCCTTATGTATACAACAACATACAATTGTATTATATTATATGCCAATAGGTATAAGGTGTGACGAGAGTGATATTTGCATTTTTAAAAATTTGCATATTGATTGATTTTTTAAATATTTGCTTAGTTTTATTGATTTCTGATTTTTATTTTAATATTTTACATGATTCTAGAAAAATCCATTAGCAAAAAGAATAGTGTAACTTTGAATTTCTGATTAGTTGATTAGTTTAAAAGAAAATTTTGGCGATAAAAATCCGAACTGATGGAAGAGGCTAGGTTGATACTGTTTCTAGTTCTTCGAATATATTTGTTTAAATGAAGTTTAAAGTATAAGATTAATAGTTATATTTATTGGAAATCAATAAAATATAGTGTAATTTATTTGATGCGTTCTTATTTATTTTGTTAGTCTTTCTGATTTAATATTTGCTTATTAATTAAAGTTAAATACTTGGCCTGTGGGCCGCATATTTTTGAGATGGATAAGTATAGTAAAGGTCGAGCGGCTAAAGTCGTACAGACGTCAGCGAGAGATGTCTATCCCTTTCACTAGCGCTAGAACAAGGGATTGTTTTGGGCGTCTGAGCTGGAGCACCACACACATAGCTCCTTAACTTTATCGCAGAGATCTGTGTACTCATGACGCTGGATTGGCGAGAGGTATTAGAACTAGGTACGTTTGGTTTATAGCGAACTCTCTAACAATATGACTATGATTTCAAACACCAATGGCTGTCAAACCCCAGAATCAAATCCAGATGCTTTAAAGCCACCACCAGAACAGGAACTGTAATGTAAGGGAAAACTAACGCCAGCAGAGAAATAAACCTAATTAGATTAATGGAACAGCTGCCGGAAAGGTTGTATAGTTCAGCCACGTCGATACCAAAATGGTTTTATGATCCAACTAGTTTTTCATTATTTATTGTTCAAGATTATACGATTTGGTTATTTTAGGGCGTTCCATTGTAGTTATACTACGGACATTGGAGAAAACAGCGTTCGGATCTAATCACGCGTACATTCACGTTCAGAAACTACGACACTTGGGAAAGCTAGGTCCGTCTCCATCGCTGGGTGGTGTAATGTTAGCAAGCTAGTCTCGCAGATTACATTTACTACTGCAATGCGAATACGAATCCTTGCTTAGATGACCATACTTTGCAACCTTGTGGCACACCTTACTCGGGCGTGAACGTGCTGGGTAGTATACTTTTAGATTTACTTATATTTTTGCGTGCTGTTTATAATTTATAATTATAATATAATAATAATGTTTATATATATATATATATATATATGATATATATATATATATACTAGATATATTATATTGGGAGAATATGTGATTAATTGAAGTCGTACCTAATTTGAAAGTTAATTAATTAATAATTAATTAATTAGGCGGGCATACCCTATTTAAAATGTAAGTCTAAAACAAATCGAGAAAAAATAGCTACTGCCTGATGAGGGTCCTAATAGGCCGAAATTACATACAGAGATTGATTTTTCATCGATTTGGTTTAGCCTTACATTTAAATAGGATGCCCGTCCTAATTAATCAATTATTAATTAATTAACTTTCAAAATTAGGTAACGACTTCAATTAAGCAATATTCTCCCAAAAATTGTCGGCTTAAATAAAAGCCATATCAATAAACACACCGCGTGTGTTATTTTACTTACTCACACACATACACACAACACACACACACACACATACTAGTATAATATATATATACTTTATTATATATATAATTCTTATTCTAAATGTATGATACTTAGCCCTTCTCGTTATCAGTTAAAATTTAGTAATAAACTTGTTAGTTTCTAACAGTTGTTGCGTATCGTATATTGGATTTCCTTTAATCCTTTTACCATCCGAATATAATAATATATATATATAATTATATATAATATATATAAGTATATATATAAATATAGTGTTTGTGGCATCGTCACTGTTTCAGCTTTACTGGAACGATGTGCCAAAACGCAGATATTCGGTAGAGTGCTCAATATTTAAAATAGAAGATGTAGTATATAATATAATTAAAAATAAATATATAAAGGTTTTACAGTATCTATTTTTAGTGACAAAAAGAACATTCACGATTACATTAATATATAATATCATATATATATTATAGTATATATATATATATAATGTTCAACATTACAACTTCTCTTCTTTGAAATCTGGGGACCATATGACCTTTTAGGCCACCCCTTTTTTGAATCCTCGTTTCTTCAGGACATTTTTTTATTTACACCGCAAATTTCGGTTGTTTGTTAGGGGGTTAGGATTAGGGTTAGCCGGTTAGGGTTAGGGTTAGGAGTTAGTGTTTATAATTAAAAAAAAACCTCTAAAAATCATCTGTTAGCCAAACAACCGGTTTGATGAGTTGTAAATGAAAAAAATGTCCTGATTAAACGGAGATCGGAAAAAGATGGTGCCTAAAGGTCATATGGTTCGAAATCTGTTTATTGAAAAATATAGTAGAATTTCTACCATATTTCCAATTAACAGATTTCTAATGAAAAGAAAGTTGTAATGTTGATCATTTATCTTTATATATACTAGCAAATATATTCACCCTCCGGGTTGCCCAAGTATTTAAGTTTAATATTAATAAATATCATATTAATATTAGAAAGGCCAAGGGAAACTGAATTTAAGAATGCAGAATAAAAAGAATTTGGAACAGAGGAGTATTGATTGAAAATAGAACAGCTTTGAAACTAACTCTTCCATCATTTTCCCTTACTCCCGTCTTCATTTGGTAAATTTTCCTATTTTAACTGTTTAGTTAAAATAGGAAGTTAAAGATAAATATTACAGTTATTCCTTCTTGTTAATGGATTCTTTTAAGATTTATCCCGAGATTTTTGCTCAAATTCAATAAACTAAGACCAAACAAATTAGAAACAATAATACTAAGTCATACTTGTATTAAATCAAATTCTTTAAGATCAAATATGCAAATTTAGGCCTTCCACATTCATACTGTAAACCTTCTATTTTGCTTGTATATATAAGATACAATTGCATGTTTATTAGTATGTAGATATGGTCAACAGTCTTAATGATGTAAAACAATTTTATTAATAATTTGAGGTTTAAATTAAAATAAAATCTGGAGTATGCCGATGAAATAACAAGGAATTTGTGACTTGAATGAAGTAATTATTTTCGGTTACAGACATACAAACCACAATCTCCATTATACTATATATATATATATATATATATATAGATAGAGAGAGAGAGTAGAGAGGAGAGAGAGAGAGAGAAAAGTGCTCTCTACCACGGTTTCGGTGTTCAAGTACACTTCCTCAGGAGAACTAAAAAAATTTATAATAGTTAATATATACTTGCCTGTTTTAGAATTATTTTCATTTCTCTATGTCTCCTAAAACTAAAACTTTTTGTCCTAAAACTAAACTTTTCCTTTGAAATTAATGATTAAGTTTAAACTAATCATTTAATTTCAAAGGAAAAAAAATTAGTTTTAGGACCAAAAAAGTTTTAGAGATCCGCCCGCAAGCTTCCAATCAGTTTGTGCAGAAATCGACACTTCGTGTCCCGGTAGTTGTTCGTCCCTATTATTACCAGGGATATGTGCAGGTGCTTCTTCGGGCATCCTTAGCCCATGACCAAACCATCGTAGTTTGACGAAGTGGGATGGAGAATATATCACTCGTCAAACTGACTCAAAAGTAAACGATATGGACATGTACCGGCATATGTGCGATAGCGACAGAAAATTTAACGGTCTGCAAGGTTTACGAGTCCATAAGGCACGCCGGTACAAACAACGTAATTTTTAAATCGGCAGTCGATTTATGGTTATTTCCTATAAGTCTACATAAACAAAGGGAACCACTCTTGACTGATAAATGATTTATTTATTTAAAAGAAGATTGGGTTATGGTTAGGGTTAGGGTTTAGGTTTAGGGTTAGGCGTTAGGATTAGGGTTAGAGTTTAGGGGTTAGAGTTTAGGGCTAGTTTAATGAGAAAATAAATAAAAATAATTTATCAGTCAAGAGTGATCCCTTTGTATGTTAGACTCATAGAAATAACCCGATTTCTTTTCCAGCCATGAAAACCGTTACACAGCATGAGATACTTATACTGTGGTATTGAGTAATCATTTACTATGCCTACCTTAATTTAGCACAAGGCCAGAATTATGGAGCGCTCTTAGTGTATCTTACTAATCATTACACCTGTAAGGCAACCAGACAGAAGGAATGAATAGGAGAGTTAATATTTCATGAGTACCCCGAGATTGGGACTGCATTGTTTTTACGTGTAGTCATTTTAAAGATCAGATGTTTTCGAATTAAGAATATTTAACCGTGTTACATTTAGCGAAAAATGTAAATTGAATGATAGGATTATGATCAGGATTACTTCCATAGGATTCAGTGTGTCCATTGATGAGCTACAGACACTGGAGAAATTCTAAACAACCAAGTATTCGAAGTCAAAAATCTTAAGTAGTACAAAATGCGCGCGAAATTACCACTTCCTGCGTACAACTCAGGTGATTGCGTGACATCAGCGGCATTTGATAACGGTTACTACGAGCGTGTAATGTCATTAACGGACGAAACTAAACGTGGTTTGTTAAGAAAATCACAAACTACATTTATAATGAAACAACTAAGAAAAATGGATATTATTCATTCTTTATTTTTCATTTTTTTAAAATTTATTTTTTTCTAAATACCCTGTCCAGTGGTCAAAAACTCTCTCTATATATACATATATGATAAAACGGTCCGTAAAATGTCAGAACATCTCTACGAATGCAGCAACGGAAATTTCAAAGTAATGCCGGCCTACCAGACAAACGATCTATCACCAACTCAAATCAAAGTAAAAGACTTTATTTGATTTTATATTATGAAATATCTATTCCTCTCTCGTTGGATCTGCAATAATATTGTATATATATATATATATATATATATATATATATATATATATTCTAAAATATTGAATTATTAACTCACATTTTTTCACACTGCGATTTAAGTTGGAGGCAGCCGTAGTTTAATTGTTATCGTCGTAGGAAATGGATACGTCGACACGAATTCAAATTCTTGATGAGGCTTGTAGTAATTCATATAGCGCTAATATCCTTGGGAAAGGTATGAATACAACTATTCTCCATCCACCTAGGGGTAAATAGTAGGTCAGACTGGGGTTTTTAACCTTGGTATGCTAACCGGTCATGAAAAGGAAAACTCTGAATTCAAATTTGTTAACCTTTTAAAAAATAGACCTTGTGTCACATCATGTTCGCGCGGAGGGGTTGGTAAATGCACACTGTGACTTCACGCAGTTCTGATGTTGTTCAATTCAGAGGTTCTTATATGTTTGTATCGCAAGGTTTTTCTAATGAGTTGGGTTCTCAGAAATTGCTGCCCAATTGTGCGACCTTGTGCCAGACATTCATCAGCTTAGAATAATATATTCTATGAAATATCAACCGGGTAAGGAAACACTGTCTATCAGGAAATTGGATAAGATAACGGGATATTTCTTTCTATTCTCTCCTTACTCTCGCTCGCTCTTTTTTTTTGTACACTGGTTATAAGAAATCTTTAGCTGATAATGTTTAGTCAGTATACGCATGCTCATGTTTTACTTCCTCTATTTATTTCCTGTTTTTTTTTTTTTTTTTTTTTTTTTTTTTTTTAACTCGCGGCCCACCCGTTGGTCTATCTTTCTTGCTTCTATTGTTACATCAATTGACTTGAGTACAATTAATTCTGGAATCCAATTACAAAGCAACCTTTGCTTTTTACCCTTTTGGCTCTTCAAATTTACTTTGCCAGTTAACGCAGATGGTTAAAAGATTGAGGTCTTAAACATAAATTCTAGAAGTAGTAGTAGTAGTAGGCATATTTGTGGTAATAGTAGAAAAGATTGTGAACATAGTACTAGTAGTAGTAGTAGTAGTAGTTATGGTCGTTGAAATATAAATAGTGGTAGTAATACCGGAAGTGGTTATAGCAACGCTACTGGAGCAGGGAGAGAACCGTTGCGTAGGTAATTGGAGAATTAGTGTTTGAAATTGATTCCCATTAAGGAATTTTTAAAGAATATCTTCTGGTGCTGATATGAATTTTTTTTTTTTACCAATATTTATAAGAATTGCAGGGAAAGCATTTAAGTCACATCTTTTGGGATGTACGTTTCTTTTGGAGTCGTCATTATTCAAACACTTTCTTTCTTTCTTTTTCCCTTTTTTCATTTATCTCTTTCTCATTACTTCATCTTCTTTCTTTCTTTCTTTCCTTCCTTCTTTCTTTCTTTCTTTCTTTCCTTCCTTCCTTTCTTTCTTTCTTTCTTTCTGCAAATTTACTTTCTTTCTTTTTCCTTTCTTTTCCCCCCAATTTTCTTGCAATTCTATCACTTTTTCTTCCTTCTTTCTTTCCTTCTTTATCATTTTGATCTATTTGCTTATTTTATTTGTTACTTTCTTTCTTTTGAGTCAGTCTGATGGGTGATTCTTTCTTTCTTTCTTAAAATTCAGTTTACTTCTTTTTTCTTTCTTTTTTTCCTTTCCATTTTTCCAATTCTTTCACTTTTTCTCCCTTTCCCCTCTTTCTTTCTTTCTTTCTTTCTTTCTTTCTTTCTCCAAATTCAGTTTCTTTCTTTTTTCTTTCTCTTTTTAAAAATTTTCTTGCGATTCTTTCAATTTTTCTCCCTTTCCCTTCTTTCTTTCTTTCTTTCTTTCTTTCTTTCTTTCTCCAAATTCAGTTTCTTTCTTTTTTCTTTCTCTTTTTAAAAATTTTCTTGCGATTCTTTCACTTTTTCTCCTTCCTTTTTCTTCTTTCTTTTTTTCTTTATCATTTCAATCTATTTGCTTATTTTATCTATAACATCTTTTCCTTCTTTTATTTTCTTTATTCCCTTTCTTTCTTTCTTTCTTTCTTACATACTACCGCGGGTTGCTTATACAACACATTCACTTTAAACTTGAGAAACTTTTTTTTTCAATACGATACTCGTATGCCAGTTAGTAGGTTACCGTTTTGGGGCATGATAGACGCAGCAGAAAATTTATAATATCCTTTTATAGGCCATAAACACTTCTTAAGAAATTTCTTGTTATATTCGTAGCATAACATAAACGACTGGCGCCTCGCGCGAAGCAATAGTTAGCATGCTAGTTTTGCAGACTATCAATATACAGCAACGAATCCTATACCCAACGTTTTGCCTATACTTGTAGTCCTAGGAGATGTTCATGCGAACTCAAAAGGTTAAAAGCTTGGCAGGCCCTGGTGTCTGCGGTAACGGACGAAGTAAAATGTCATTTCTTATGTTTCCCTGATACTAAATGACTGGGTGTATAATAAGTATTTAGTTCTATTTCACAGAGTTGTACTTAATGGGGTAGTGGTAGAAGCAATAACGACTGGCAACTATTTCACAGAGTTGTACTTAATGGGGTAGTGGTAGAAGCAATAACGACTGGCACTTATTTCACAGAGTTGTACTTAATGGTAGATAAGCAATAACGACTGGCACCTATTCATAGAGTCGTACTTAATGGGGTAGTGGTAGAACAATAACGACTGGCACCATTCAGAGTCGTACATAATGGCGTAGTGGTAGAAGCAATAACGACTGGCACCTATTTCACAGAGTTGTAATTAATGGAGTTAGGAAGCTAGTTTCGTAGACTATCAATATACAGCAACGAATCCGAGATCTAACGAATTTCCTATACTCGTAGTACAAGGAGGTGCTCGTTCGCGCTCAAACGGTTAAAACTTTGGCAGGCCCTGGTGTCTGCGGTAACGCTCGAAGTAAGATGTCATTTCTTATGTGTCTATCGTGTGGATAAACAGTTTCTCTGATACTATTCACCCAAGCGCTTTCAAGCATTTCCCTGGTCGTCTTCAGGGGGATTGTTGGATGTAGTGTTTGCTTGGTGCTAGTTTTATTCGTTTGGAAGTTTTTTGTGGTTTATTCAGTTAAGAGAGTCTATTGTAGGAGAGTTGCTATGGTTAGTACGTTAGTTATCAAAGATGTTAGGTATCTTGTTGTGGGTGTTAAATAGCTAATTTTTATTGAGGGTTTTTGTCTTTTCAGTGAGAATCAGTATTATCAGTATTATCGGTATATATATTAATAAGATATATATATATATATATATATAATATATATATATATATTAAAAAAAACATGGATACAAAAAGAAACCTACTCGAGTTTCACCATAAGGATCTTCAGGGTTAAATCCACTGAATTAATCGAGGTACCGATTAATTGCAGCCGATCACACATGTGTTCACCGTATAAATGTAACGTAACATCTTATACATTGAACCACACGTGTGATCGCTGCCAATAATCGGTACCTCGATTAATTCAGTGGATTTAACCCTTGAAGATCCTTAGAGGTGAAACTCGAGTAGGTTTCTTTTGTATCCATTTTTAATAAATTTGCTCTACTTCGTATTGAGCACTTTGTATTTGTATATCGCTGACTAACCCCTGAATTTTGCACCTCCAACGATCGTGCCCATTTTTCACCGGTAAGCCACTTTTTATCTTTATATATATATATATATATATATATATATATATTATATATATATATATATTAAAAGGTTTAGCTTTTTATCACTAGAAAAATTATTACAACCGTTCGATTTCTTGCTATGGCATTCGTCAGGAAAAAACGAAATTGCTTTTGAAAATGATACAAATGGTATAAATATGGTTGAATGTGCATGTTTTTTAAACTGTATTCTCGTGTTGCATGTATACGTAATTGCGCGTGTAATGTCGGATGCGCCTTCTTTGTTTGTACGTGTGCGTATGTTGGCAGAATTTGTTGTAATAATTGTTCGAATGATAATAAAAAAGCTAAACCTTATATTTATTCATTTATCTATCTATTAACGCTCTATAACAGATATTGAGCACTCTTCTAATAATACTGTACGTTGGATTTACCACCGCTTTTTCAAGTATAATAGGCCAACCATACACATTGAATTTTATATATATATATATATATATATATATATATATATATATATATATTATATATATATATATTGTAAAGTTCCAAACCTAACGAAATTCTAGAATTACTCACTTGATCAGTAGGGGACTGTTGCCTCCTTAGACAGTTGCATTGTAGGAGCTAGGACCGGAAATGGGTCTTTCACCATGATACACATGGATTGGGATACGGGCACACAAGTTGAGATCTTCTCTACCTTGTGTTAGATAAAACCTTGATAATTTTCAACAACCAGGTCTTCCGTGTTCATTCAGTGCCCAGTATTTTATTTCTATGCACATACACACACACATACACACACACACATACATGTATGTATATGCGCGTGGTCTAATTGTTAGAGTCGTAGGAAATGGACTCGTCGACCCGAGTTCAATTCCTAGACGATGCTGCTTGTATTTCACATAGTACTAATACTCTAGGATAAGGTATGAATCCAATTCTCCCTCCAGCTATGGGTGAATAGCAGGGCAGACTGGGCTCTTTAATCATGGCTAGATAACCAGTCCAGGAGATGGAAAAACTCTGAATTCAATCCTGTTAAACTCCGCTTAAAAATGACCTTGTATATATATATATATATATATATATATATATATTAATGTGGAGGCTGGAAAGAGAAGAATTGATGAGAAAGATACACACACACACACACACACACACACACACACACATATATATATATATATAATTATATATACATGGAGGATATGTGCTTAATTGAAGTCATACCTGTCAGCTTGGCAGTCGAGGTTTCGAGTCACACACGGAGCAGTCTCCCATGTCTATAACCTTGCTGATGAGACCTAATAGGTCGAAATGTACATTCAGGGATTGACATTTTCTTGATTTGTTTAGCCTTACATTTGAACATATATGCCCGCCTAAATTCATTCATTATTAACTAATTAGTTTTCAAAATTAGGTATGACTTCAATTAAGCACATATACTCCAAAAATTGTCGGCTAAAAGCCATATCAAATAAACACATTGTTATTTACGTTACTCTCATATATATATATATATATATATATTATATATATATATATATATATATAACCCACATATAACAAACAGGTTTGATTTTGATTTTATCGTCATCTAACCCCCCATTTTATTACTCCCATTTGCTACTTCCTCTACTCAAATCTCTCTCCAAGAAAGGCGACTCCCTCCCTTATCAGGTATTTCTCATTTTCTACCTCCTTCCCTCAACTCTCTTCCCATCTGATTTCCTTCTCATCCTCCCCCAAGATGTCCCCTATAACCAATCAAATCTTTCCCTCACCACAAAACTCACCCACCTACCTACTTCCTTCTACTATAAAACACTTGTATGATCTGA
The DNA here is from genome assembly GCA_023376005.1 of Doryteuthis pealeii. Taxonomy (NCBI): domain Eukaryota; kingdom Metazoa; phylum Mollusca; class Cephalopoda; order Myopsida; family Loliginidae; genus Doryteuthis; species Doryteuthis pealeii. The sequence continues at coordinate 24,855,343 of CM042154.1, forward strand.
ATAATTCAATAAAAGCTGATGAAGCCGGGGTCAAACCCCAGCGAAATATACTACACATTTTTGTCTGAGTTTTGTTCTTTCATTCCTTATATTTTATCTCATATATATATATATATATATATATATATATATATATATATATATATTTAAACATCTTGAAATAAGGTTTTGATTACTTCCGTCATTTACGAGTGACAAGCTATGAGACATGATAGCTAATTATAACATTTTCTAAGGTTAATAAAACATCACCAGAGGGCGCTGCAATCTGTCGCCCACACTTTATACATATTCATTTAGTGTCATTTGACAATTCCTAGATTTAATGCAGAGAAAAAAACGCCTTGGGCTGTTTAACACATGGAACCGCAAACGTCAAAACTAATATGTAAATAATTTATTAATATTTCCTTAGTATTTCGTTCATTTTATTTATGTCGCTTGTATACAACGAGTCTATGTGTTAAGACATTTCATTATTTTTTTATTATATATTTTATTATATATTTCATATATTATATATTTCATTATATATTTCATTATATATTTTATATTATATATATTATCATTATATATTATATATAATATATATTATCATATATATTATATATTTCATTATATATTTTATTATATATTTCATATATTATTATATTTCATTCTTTATTTCATTATTTTTTCGATTTGTATTTTCTTTATTTTCTTTCTTTAATCATTTTCTTTCCTTTCTTTCCATCCTTCCTTCCTTCCTTCTTTCTTTCTTTTATTTCCTCATTTTCTTTCTGTCTTTCTTTTCTTTCGTCCCTTTCTTTTCTTTCTTTAATCCTTTCTTTTTTTCAGTTATCCTTTCTTTCTTTCTTCTCTATTTTATTAGTTTATTTGACTTATTTTTTCATTAATTTTCATTCATTCTTTTATATTTTATTTTGCTAATTTATTTTTATTTACTACTTTTTTTAAAACTTTATTATTATTTTATTTATTTATTCTTATTTTATCTATTCATTTATTCATATTTTTTAATTTTTAATTTCGTTAATCCTTTTCTTTCTTTTCTTTTCTTTTCTTTATTTCATTATTTTTCTTTCTTTCTTTTTTCTTTCTTTCTTTTATTTGTTTATTTCATTTATCCTTCATTAATTTTCGTTTTACTTGTGTTTCTTCCATGTTTTTCTGTACTTTATCCAACCCGTTCGCTATGGGGCAGAATGTGACACAAGATCCCAAGTATGGAGCATCTAACGAGCATCGAACTAGCTATTGCAGTTGCAATAGATCTGCGAGACTAGCTTACTAACAATTACACCACGATGAGACGTTGCTAGATTTATTATTTAGATGAAGTAAAAAAAAGTAAGTAAAGTCGACGGGGCGGCCTAAAGTCGGTATCAGCCAGTCAGCGAGAGATTCTATCCCCTTTTCAATAGCGCTAGACCAAGGAGATTGTTTTAGAATCTGAGGTGGAGCGCCACACCTACCATCAGCTCCTTACTTTACCGCACAGATCCCCATGCTACTCATACGCTGAGTTGGCGAGGACCGGTATCGAACTAGGAACCTTGTGGTTTCTAGCCGAACACTCTACCGACTGAGCTAACCCGGCCGCGGTTTAGCTCATTGGTAGTGTACTCACTTAGTTGGAGGTGCGTGGTGTAATGGTTAGCCCTCGTAGGAAATGGACTCGTCGACCCGAGTTCAAATCCTGGACGAAGCTACAGTTCACATAGCGCTAATAGATCACTAATTACGACTGAGCCTATTCTAGTAGTGACCACCCCAAGCGGAGTTTAACAGGTTTGAATTCAGAGTTTTCCTTCTCCTAGACTGGTTGCCTAAACAAGGTTAAAGAGCCCAGTGTGTCCTACTATTTACTGGAGGGAGAATAGTTGGATTGACACTTTTTCCTAAGTGTCAATCCAACTATTCTCCCTACAGCTATGGGTAAATAGTAGGACACACTGGGCTCTTTAACCTTGTTTAGGCAACCAATCTAGAAGGAATACTCTGAATTCAAACCTGTTAAAATCCGCTTGGGGTGGTCACTACTAGAATAGGCTCAGTCGTAATTAGTGATATATTTCACTAAAAAATTTTCTTTTTAAACTAATTAAAAAATTTTTTTTAATAATCGTAAGGTTCTTGGTTTGATACCGGTCCCCTGCCAGATCAGCGGATGAATAGCACTGCTTGGGGCATTCTGTTCTGTGCGGTATAGTGGAGAGCTGACGGTAGGTGTGGCGTTCCATCTCAGCAAAACAAAAACAATCTACCCGGTCTAGCGATATTGAAAAGGGTATAGACCCCCTCGCTGTCCGTATGATACAGACTATAGGCCAATTTTCCCTTTTACTTATTACCTATCATTACCGTAATTATTTTTGTGTTTTTTACAGCAGTGTCCACCATGTCTTGTTCGTCTTACTCGGATCGTTTGTTTGTTTGTTTGTTTGCTGGGTTTTACGGTATGTCAACCCATTGGGTCATTTTATGCCAAATACGTTTTTATTTTAATAACTCTTGATGGGTACTCAGTTTGTTTTAAATACATTTTTTCTATTTAACCCACAGATGGAACCCTAACAGGTACTACCAGTACGGTTCAGAGTGGACCTGGGAGTAATGGTGATAAAGGGGTGCTCCACATTCCCAAGACCTCCAGAACTGGAACCTCACCATCAGATAGAATTTGTCATACTCAGGACAATAAGACCCTCAGTCACCGCCTTCTAGCACATGTATGATAAAAAGGGTTGGGGTTTTTCATAAGGGCATCAGGTTTTGGACAATCATAGGGCTTGATGTGCTGAGGGGGCCTCTCTGACCGCCCGTCTAGCCTAAGGGCCTAAGTGGAGTGTTGCATGTCATGAACTGGTCAGCCACCAGCATTCCGTCTTTAAGCATCACGGGTTGCCACCCACGGCCAACAGGCGGTCCCATTGGGGGGGGGGATCTTACCTCTCAGATACCTAACATCTTTAATAACTAACACATTAACCTTAGTAACCCTCTTACAATAGACCCTCCTAAATGGATTATTTGCTTCTCATTCGCATCAGACCTGAAGTCGAGAAGATTGTCGATGTTAAATGCTATTTTATTTATGTTAGGATTTCTATTTTTGAGGCAAATTGCCTCAAAGATTTGTAGGCGTTTTTTAAATTAATTTTTATTGAGGATTTTAGTCTTGTCAGTGAGAATCCGTATTATTGGTATGTTCTTTAATAAGGTATATATAATATATATATATATATATATATATATATATATATTTATTTATTTATCTGTTTAATATATTTGATTTTACAGTATAAATATATATGAGTGGTATGAAGATAGAGAATCTATTGATATATAAAAATTTTTTTGTATATATTGATATGTTAAAATATGTGTATGAGTGAAGGGAAGATAGAAAAATTATAGATATGTTATTAAATTAGGTGGTAGATAGTTATATGTAGTAAAAATTTGATAGTTATTCGATTAATGAGGTAGTTAAATAAATGGGTTCATTGTCACTTGTTGTTTTTGTATTATTATGTAGTGTATTTGAAATTAGGTAAATATACTCATATATATATATATATATATATATATATATATATATATATATATATATATATATATATTTATATACACACACACACATATATATATATATATATATATATATATATATATTGTAAAGTTTCAGATCTAATGGAATTCTAGAGTTACTACCCTTGATCAGTAGGTGACAATTGCCTCCCTATAAAGTTGTGTTGTGGGACCTAGGACCGGAAATGGGTCTTCCACCATTATACACATGGATTGGTCAAGCCCTAGCACTTTGACAGCTATGGTAGTTAGAAAAATATCGGGGAAAATCGAGTACATCTGTTACTTTAAATATAGAAAGAGACATATTCAGATATATTAATACTATGACACGTTATTGGACAATCAATGAGAGTAGATATCTGTTATATAGCTCTTATAATACATCTGGTATATAAACGTCAGGAGAGATAGATAGATAGATAGAGAGAGAGAGAGAGAGAGAGAGAGAGAGAGAGAGAGAGAGAGAGAGAGAGAGAGAGAGAGAGAGAGAGTAACTATACATGCATGTTTTAGTTACCTTAAATATGCTAGCAAATATATGCACCCCCCGGGTGCAAGTATTTAAGTTTTAATATAATAAAATATCATATTAAATTAGAAAGGCTAATGAAACTGACTAAGAATGCAGATAAAAAGATCTGCAACTGAGGGGGTATAATCGAAAAATAGAACAACTTTGAAACTAACTATTCCATCATTTTCCATTACTCCCCTCTTTCAGTGGTAAATTTTCCTAATTTAACTATTTAGTTAAAATAGGAAGTAAAGGATAATATTACAGTTATTTCTTCTTGTAAATAAATTTCTTTTAAGATTTATCCACGAGATTTTTGTTTATATTTCTTAAGATAAAACCAAACAATTAGAAATCAATAATACTAAGCATATATTTATTAAAATAAAATTTTAAATATCAATATGCAAATTAGCCTTCTCGTTCAAACTGTAAACTGCTATTTTGTTGTATATATAAATACAATTGCATGTAATTAGTACGTAGATATGGTCAACAGTATTAATAATGTAAAACAATTTTTATTAATAACTGAAGGTTTAAAAGAATGAAATCATGGAGAATTCGACGTAAATAATTAAGGGAATTGTGACTTGAGTAGTAATATAGTTTCGGTTACAGACAGAAAAACACACAATCTCCATTATAATAAGATATATATATATATATAGAGAGAGAGAGAGGGGTAGATGTAGAGAGAGTTGGTTGTTTGTTTTTTGGTTGGTTTGTTTTGTTGAACGTCATATCAACACTCTTATGGGTCATTTAAAGCCGAGTCAGTACCTGCGGTTGCTTAAGTACTCAACCAGTTAAGCATGGAAAAGGTTCATCGCCGTTAAACCCGTGCGTTCAGCGTGGCTTGACAGTAATGAGAGAGAGAGAGAGAGAGAGAGAGAGAGAGAGAGAGAGAGAGAGAGAGAGAGAGAGATGAGGGTTCTTACTTGTTACTCGACTTCTACTGCTTCTAACTCGGCCGCCATCTTATTCAGGGCTTATTTCTCGGGCTGATTTCTCTTTGGGTTCTTTCTTCTTATTATTGGTTCTTTCTTCTTTCTTGTTGGGCTGGCCATTTCTAGTTCTTAATAAACTCAACAAGACTTGGTTGTTTTTCTTATAAAGCTTTATTTAACAACCAAGCTCCTCAGCCGCAGCGACTGTCAGAGCCAACAATAACGTCCACACTCCTCGAAAATCTAGCCGCATCTGATATAAATTCTTACGCGTCTAATCGAACGCTTTCTAAGGGGTCAAACAAAAAGGTTATTACCCCGTAAATAACCGATAAGGTAACTTTCCACTGGACCCCGTTATTCTGAATCTAACGGACCCTGATTCAAATATTCTTACTATAGATACGTACATAATTCATAAGCTGCCTATGAATTATGTAACATATCGACCTGACTAACTCTTCCCTTCAGCGTTCAATGCATGCGTACAAATCGCAGTTTTTGGATATACTATACTCTTCCTTCCGGTAAATCATTAATCCTGTAAAATGAAGAAAAGCTAGATTGTATTTATCCCCCTCTTCCCTCTTTGTAAAAATTATATATCAACCTCTGTAGTTCTTAGTGATTCCGTTGTCACCTTTCCAGGGCCTTGCTGTAGTTATCACTCCTTGGACATGTTGCTACAGGTTACAGAAGCCAGTCAGACTCAATGCCAAGGGTGTCAAGCAGAAGATGACACTCTGGACCAACCAGATCAGCCAGAGTTATCTTGGCTGTAACCTGAGGGAACACAAGTTTCCTTGTCTGAAGCTATTTGGCTTCTCAGTAGCAAGCAGCTTGGCAGCAATGTCTTGCTTCTCTTTGTCACTGAGTCTCCTACCGAAGAGAGCGAACGGCACAACTTTCTGTGTCAGGTACCGGTGGTTTTCAAGTTTTTTGTAGCACTGCCTGAGCAATGTCTGGATCTGTTCTCTTGAACTTCATCATGTCCTTCATGAACTGCAGATCACTTGCAGGAGCATCTGCAGCAAGTGTAGATGTCAGCAACATGGATGAATAGAACAGTCCTAGGAAGAGGTTGAGACGTTCCAGCTTCATAACAGTTTCCTCGTACTCCAACTGTTCAGCAAACATGAACATCTTCATAGAATACAAGTTTATATATATAGTTTAGGTTTTAGTTTAGATGCGACTAGTTACTGGCTGATAGCAGACGTGTTGTCAGCGTAAAAATTCCCTGTCTTCTATATTTTAGGAGATACATCGTTGAGGTTTTTCTACTATTGAGTGTTTTTAGAAACATCCGGTATAAAGATGTCCCCATCTTATTTAGATAATTGATTTATCGATCTTTTAAATACGATCGATTAAAAGAGTGGATTCATTTTGATCAGGTATATTTGAAAATTAAACTGGTTTATCGCTTATCTAGATCTGATAATACAAATTGCATAATCTATTAATAATGGAGATTCGCTTCCGGTTTTTGTCAGTAACAAAAATTACGTCACTGCTTACGTCACATTACCCAAAATAGTCATAACAGAATAAATACACTCAAAATTTTGAAAATGCAACATTAGACAGTCCTCATTGTTTTTTTAAAAACAAGTTTTAATAAATACATGACTGGTATTATATATCTATATATAAGTAAAGTAAAGTCGTCGGGGCGGCCTAAAGTCGGTATCAGCCAATCAGCGAGGGAGTCTATCCCCTTTTCACTTGCGCTAGACCAAGGAGATTATTTTAGCGTCTGAGGTGGAGCGCCACACCTACCATCAGCTCCTTACTTTATCGCACAGATCCCTGTGCTACTCATACGCTGAGTTGGCGGGGACCGGTATCGAACTAGGAACCTCGTGGTTTCTAGCCGAACGCTCTACCGACTGAGCTAACCCGGCCCCTTTGTTTTATTTTGATACATATTTAATGTTTACATTTCAAATTGTTTTATTTTTTTAATCCTTTAATGAATTTGATGATTTTACTTACTTAGGGTAGAAACTCGCTGACATTGATTTTTTTTATTCCCACTCCTCAGGCAATATGTTTCAAAAATCTATTTTTACATCGCCCGGAAGGTGTTTTTTTATTTTGTACTAGTACAATAAATAAATAAATAAAAATGAACAAATAAAATAAAAGAGAGGAGATATAAATAAAAAATAGGTAAATAAATAAAGCCTAATCGGAGAACATTAGCGAAGTGGTGACATCTGCGCGATGTTATACAACGGACCTCATTCATAGTTGAGACACGCCCAGCTGCCACCTCACCGTAAAAACTTTGTTTTGGCGGCAAAGATCAAATATAAAAGAAAATGAATAAAAATCAAGATGGTAACAGCTGTGGGCCACCCCTGTGGTTGATATTTGATGTCCAAAAGAAGAAGAAAATCGGGTACATCTGTTACTTTAAGTATAGAAAGAGGAATATTCATATATATTAATACTACGACAATCAATGAGACAGATACCGACTTAAATGATTCTTCTCTTCGCCGATTTACGCATGCGCACAAATCGCAGTTTTGGGAGCTATTTTACCCTTCCTTCCGGTAAATCACTAATCGTGTAAAAAGAAAAAAAGGGACGGGGAATTACGTACCCCCTCTCTTGTTGTAATCTCTGCCACATACACTTACCTTTTTCTTAATATAAATAATTTACGGTTACATGGTATCGAATATGGATAATTTGTAAAAAGTTGTGGAGTGCCCATTCATTGCCATTACTCCCAGGTCCACTCTGTCCCAGGGTAGTAGTACCTATGGGTCAAATGAATCAAATTACAGTATTAAATAATCCATAAGGAATTGATATGCCGTTAAACAAATAAGATAAAACTAACCAATATTTCTTATTTGCATCATATAGTCTGATGTTGTAAGACCCGAAACTCCCCGGGGAACCAGGCTTTTACATCACTGACGACGCCTTCTAAAACGTATTAAAGCACATATTCAATGACTAACTTTTATTTATGGATATTCCAAGTCTCTTATTAGATTTAAGTACCGAGCAAGTCTCAGCATGACTGTTGCGAATTCCTGGGCCAATATTCTAATAAATCAAAGATCTACTCGTAAAACTACACAGAGCGAATCTGGGAAGGAGGCGAACTTACACCACGACAGATTTACCAGCGGAACAGAGAATCGTTGCGAAACCTAAAATCTGTAATGATGCTGGCGAAACATTACCAATTGTCCGCCTTTATGCATCTCAACAATGTTTTACAAGACTAAAAAGAGGAAATATATTGTGGAACGTACTCAATAATTAAACATTAAGGCTACAAAACCACATGGAAGACTCAGGTCTCAAGATGATGAGTAAATGTTTACTGTTGGGCTGTAAAGAAAGTGTAAGGGCAGTATTTCTTGTCTGAGGGTTTTGGTGAATCTTCCGTGTCAGGAGACGCTAACAAAAGGATCAAAATAGATTTAAGATCACTTCTGTTTATTATTATTATTATTATTTACTCCTTTTGAGTTTTCACATCAGTGTTAGCTGATGGTCTTTCACTGGAGCCTGGGTGACAGCAAGTCTCCTCAGGTCTCCAGGACTCTTCTGAGTACTCTGGCAGATTGCAGCAGTGCAGTGTTCTGAATGGTTTCAATCCTTCCTCTGATATCCAAACTTTCCAAGCCCTTTTCTAATCCTTTTGGGACTGTTCCAAGTGCACCAACTACAATTGGTATAACTTTCACTTTCATGTTCCATAACTTTTTCAGTTCTCTGGCAAATTATTATTATTATTATTATTATTATTATTATTATTATTATTATTATTATTATTATTATTATTATTATTCTAAACGTTAATTATTATGGGCAATATTACACTGTATTTTGTTAAGATTTAAGGGTTATTTCCTATAACTCCAACCTAAAAATAGGGGAACCACTCTAAATGAATTTTATCTGTTAATTAATCTACCCATTATTTTCACATTAAACTAACCCTAAACCCTAGCCCTAACCCTAAACACTAACCCAAACCCTAATCCTAAACCCTAACCCTAACTCTAAACCCGATAAAAGATATGGAATTGATAAATTTCATATTATACACAGTTCTATCTACTAATATAACTTAATGGTAGAATATTAAACTGGCGGCTGAGAGTCCCCATGTCTTTCTGATGTTGTACTGGTGATATTTTCTAATCACCTAGATGGAAACATGGAATATTAATTTTTATCCCGGGCAGAAGGCTCTTCCTTTTAACACTTACCTTTTCTATAGATATATATGTATATATCACAATATTCATTATTTATATAAGGGCCGGGTAAGCTCAGTCGGTAGAGCGTTCGGCTAGAAACCACAAGATTCCTAGTTCGATACCAGTCCTCACCCTCAGTGTTATGAGTAGCACAGAGATCTGTGCGATAAAGAAAATAGCTGATGGTAGGTGTGGTGCTCCGCCTCAGACGCAAAAACAATCTCCTTGGTCTAGCGCTAGTGAAAAGGGGAAAGACTCCCTCGCTGATTGGCTTATACCAACTTTAGGTCATCCCGACGACTTTACTCACATGCATATTTCTCTGTCTCTCCTCCTCCTCTCTCTCTCTCTCTCTCTATATATATATATATATATATATATATAATATATATATATATATTGGAGGATATGTGTTTAATTGAAATTGTACCTAATTTTGAAAATTAATTAGTTAATAATTAATGAATTTTAGGCGGGCATATATGCTCAAATGTAAGGCTAAACGAATCGAGAAAATATCAATCCCTGAATGAATAGGTCGAAATGTACATTCAGGGATTGTTATTTTCTCGATTCGTTTAGCCTTACATTTGAACATATATGCCCGCCTAAAATTCATTAATTATTAACTAATTAATTTTCAAAATTAAGTACAATTTCAATTAAACACATATCCTCCAAAAATTGTCGGCTTAAAGCCATATAAAAATAAACACATTTGTTTGTTTACTTAACCTCATATGTATATATATATATATATATATATATATATATATATATGATCACCTAGGAATCAAAAGGTCTCGGGTTCGACAACCAGCCCTCGTCAACTCAGTGCATGAGTAGCGCAGCTTGGATCTGTGGATTTGGCGTTCAACTTCAGACGCAAATACCATCTTCCTGGTCTAACGCTAGTGGAAAGGGAATTGACTACCTTGCTGATACCGACAATAGGTCACACTACCGACTTTACTACAAGCATATCTCTTTCTATATATAATAGTGCATAGTTATAATTGTGCAATGGTTATCGCTGATATTTTTTTAAGATTGCAAATTATTAGATAATCCCATAATTCTCTCTTAATATTTTCTTCTGCTTCGCTTAAAATGTTATTGTTGGCATCCTCCCGTCTTCGAAAGACGATGGAGTGATGTCCAAAATTTATTGTTTTTGGAACTGGGCGGTTGGATATGGAGGATGTGCTGTTGCCCAAGCACCAGATCCCCCCCTCTCCACTCTGCTGCTGTAGTCCAAAGGAAAGTGAAGTAACCAATGCATATTAGCAACGGCAGGAGTTACTGTGTAACGCTGAAGTTCAGCGTTACTCCATCTTAGGGACTCCAGCTCCGGATTTGTTTTAGAGGTTTACACCCCTAAAGAGATAAACTTTAAATGTTTGAGATGAGGCTTGAAGATTAGTATTATCTGCGTTATTCGGACTATTGTCCCCATCTTCATTGTTATGTGTACAACGTTTCGGCCGATATACTCCCCGGCCTTCTTCAGGTATTTCTTGTCGGACTCTGGAACCCGAGTTCAATCCTGAGTGAAAGCAGTTAGAAAAATAATTAATTAACACAACTCCTACCCAAGCTATGGTTAGCGAAATGAGAACAGGATACCCCCGTGGAATAAATAAAGGGTTAGGTTCAAAGATCCGTGATGGCTCCCGAATACGACAAGAAAGTTCCCGAGTTCGGAAAGAAGGTTCCCAAGTCCGAGAAGGTTCCCGAGTCCGAGAAGGTTCCCGAGTCCGACAAGAAATACCTGAAGAAGGCCGGAGGGTATATCGGCCGAAACGTTGTACAAATAACAATGAAGATGGGGACAATAGTCCGAATAACGCAGATAATAAACTTTAAAGTTTAATATTTCATTGAAAAATGTTATACCATATACTATATATCAATCCGTTTGTCCCTGGCTACGTGCATCACATCCTGTCATAATTTCAGATAAATAATGGACCATTCCATTTTGATTCTAAGTGTGCTAATTCCATAATTATAGCCAGAAGTAATATTCAGTTGTTTCTATGAATATCTAGAAAACATGGTATTATTTTTTATATATAAAATATATATTTTTGATTATTTTATTAAGTTTCAATCAGAATTTGAACATTTCAGTACCCATAACCGTCTTTCTCCTAGGCACTATCTATCTATCTATCTATCTATCTATCTATTCCAGTCTGCGTCTATCTATCTATCTACAGAGATGGATGAAGAAATGTATTTTCACCATTCTGGTTATATCTATCTATCTATCTATCTATCTATCTATCTATCTATCTATCTTAGTGTGTTCTTTATATATATATATATATATATATATATATTATATATATATAATATATAATGTGTGTGTGTGTTGTGTGTGTGTGAAAATAAAATGAAAATTAATCCGACAGTATGAATAAGATATAATGAAAAACAAAACGATGTTTACAACTGAAATAGGCTCATCAGAAGAGAAAGTGTGCAAACCGTTTCGGGCCAAATCTCTTGACGGTTTAAAAAGCAACACCCAGCCCATCCTCAACTAATATGAGGACCCTATTGCATTATAATGTATCAACCGCACGTGGGTCGGTCATCAACAAAAATAAGACGGGAAAAAAAGACCGTTAGTAAAAACAGAACGCTGCTAGTCAAACGTTGGAATTAATCAAAAAAAAAAAAATTGTGCCGTCTGTATTTACAGTATTTATTTTTGTTGATGAGCGACTCATATTAGTTGAGGATGGGCCTATTTCAGTTGTAAAC
>CM042154.1:24887413-24899235 GCA_023376005.1 Doryteuthis pealeii
AGTAGATAAGGCCAACAGCATTAATAAGGGAACATTTTTTAATTAATAACTGAGGTTTAGATAAGAATAAAGAGAATGCGACGTAAATAACTAAGGGAATTATGACTTGGGTACTGATATAGTTTCAGTTACAGACAGACTGTCACGCAATCTCCATTATAAAATAATAAGATATGTAGTGGTACATGTATGCACAACTGAAAATATTTCACTTCCCTTTAACAAAAAAAACAAAACAATAGAATATATACTTTCTTATAAACATAGCAGTTTCCACTTTTTATATATTTTAAATACAAATCAAGCAAAGTTAAGAATCGAAAAACAGACCAACTGAAACTTACTATTCCTTCGCGCCCGTCTTTCATTGCTAATTTGTTCTGATTTAAATATTTTGTGTATCCCCTCAGTATTCCTCTTTTAAGGAGCCTAATCACCGGGCAATAAACCAGCCCTGCCACTTTCAGATGAGGTGGTAGGTGTGTCTTAAATAGGAAGTAAAGAATACAATTTCAGTTATTTCTTCTTGTTAATGGATTTCTTTTAAGATGTATCCCCGGGATTTTTGCTTATATTCATTGAGATAAAACGAAACAATTAGCAATCAATAACAGTAAGCACATATTTATTAAAATCAAATTTTTGATATTAGTATTCAAATTAGCCTTCCCGTTCACACTGTAAACCGCTATTTTGTTGTATATATAAATACAATTGCATGTTTGCAGTATGTAGATATGGCCAACAGTATTAATAATGTAAAACAATTTTATTAATAATTGAGGTTTAAATAAAAATAAAATCGTGAAGAATGTGACGTAAATAACAAGGGAATTGTGATTTGAGTAGTGATACAGTTTTGGTTACAGACAAAGAAACAATCTCCATTTTAATATAATGTAAAAAGATGAAGGATAATGCAATTTTTGAAAAGATAATTATTAATAATGCTATTAATAGTAATTATTAATAACTGACAACTTGAAATAAATTAAAAAATACAATCAAGCAAAGTTAAGAATCTTTGAACTGTATAATTTCAAATGAGGGAAAAATGCATAACAAAAGTCGAAAGCCAGACGAGAAATACATGTTTTTAAATGGAAGACTTTCATTAGAGTTAAAAGACGTCTGTGGGTGAATAAGTGCACTGGCAAACGTTTGCAGACCAGATGAGATGAAAATGTAACTCAAACCGAATTTTCTGCTTATTTTTTGTTGTTGTTGTTGTGCTATAGCAATTTTGTAAGCGATCCAGAAGTCTTTAGAGACATACAATTAGCAATGAGACAGCTTCAATCAATATTTTACCACGCTTCTTTGCTTGCTCTTACCAAAGAGCGTCTTCACTCGGTAACCCTGAGGCTTATTCGATCCAAACACCCTTAAGGCTGGCCTCTGTGTTTTTTGCCCATTAGATGCGAATTTGAGAGGGTTGTAGTATGTTAGCGCCTAACAGGGATGTGTTTTAGATGGGGGTGATGGAGTTCTGTGATGATTACGAAAGGGGGATTTTGTCATTTAATTGTAATTAATATGAATAAGTGGGTGTGTGAAAGACTGAGTGACGAGAGAGAGAGAGAGAGAGAGAGAGAGAGAGAGAGAGAGAGAGAGGAGAGAGAGGGGAGGAGAAAATATAAAAAGAAAGACTAAGAAATATACGAAAACAAATGAAATAATGAAAAAAGAAAGAAAGGAAGAAAGAAAGAAAGAAGTGAAAAAGAAAGAAAGAAAGAAAGAAAGAAGAGAGGAGGTGACAAGGACAGATAGAAAAGTTAAAAATTAAAGAGGAACAAAGCAAAGGAGGAAGGAAAGGAAGCTGTAATTTGGGAGGCTTGCCACCGACATTTTCTGATTTAAACGTCGATGGTTTGATAACCCCAAATAATTTAAGCTTACTCAAGACAACTTCAAAATCATCATTTTTTCAGTAAATGAGATATTGCTACCAATCGGCAGCGACTCTTTATTTATATATGACACAGAGTTTTGACACCGATATATTATGATTTACAAGTTGATGGTTAAAAAACCACATATAATTTCCGCTTTCTCAACGTCTCTTTGAAAATCGACATTTAAAAAGATACGAAAATACTTTTATTTAATGCCTGTTGATTAGAATATATCAGAAAACAACCGTGTTCGAACTCGCGTGTCGGCAGCGACTCTTTATTCATATATGACACAGCGTTTTGCCACCGATATATTGTGATTTCAATAAATAATAAGTGAATCCGACAGTATATCTGAGAAGAAATTTGAAGGAAAAAAAACACATATATTAATAATTATTGTTGTATTTATCGGCTAATATTTGAATATAGATCGGCTCTGATGTTGGTCTTATACAGATTGGGATATTGCAATATTAGCCAAAAAATACTTAAATTAAGCTTACTCAAAAATACTTCAAGATCATTATTTTTTCAGTAACTGAGATATTGCTACCAAGGTAGCAATAGTAGTCCAATTTGAGATATTCTGATTTAAAAGTTGAGATATTGCTACTGAGGTATATGATATATATACCTCAAATAATTTAAGCTTACTCAAGACAACTTCAAAATCATTTTTTCAGTAAATGGGATATTGCTAACCAAGGTAGCAATAGTAGTCCGATTTTGAGATATTCTGATTTAAAGTTGAGATATTGCTACTGGGTATATGATATATATACCTCAAATAATTAAGCTTACTTAAGACAACTTCAAAATCATCATTTTTTCAGTAAATGAGATATTGCTACCAAGGTAGCAATAGTAGTCAATTTGAGATATTCTGATTTAAAAGTTGAGATATTGCTACTGAGGTATATGATATATATATATCTCATATAATTTAAGCTTACTCAAGACAACTTCAAATCATCATTTTTTTCAGTAAATGAGATATTGCTACCAAGGTAGCAATAGTAGTCCAATTTGAGATATTCTGATTTAAAAGTTGAGATATTGCTACTGAGGTATATGATATATATATATCTCATATAATTTAAGCTTACTCAAGACAACTTCAAAATCATCATTTTTTTCAGTAAATGAGATATTGCTACCAAGTAGCAATAGTAGTCCAATTTGAGATATTATGATTTAAAAAGTTGAAGATATTGCTACTGAGATATATATACCTCAAATAATTTAAGCTTACTCAAGACAACTTCAAAATCATCATTTTTTTCAGTAAAATGAGATATTGCTACCAAGTAGCAATAGTAGTCTAATGTGAGAATTATTAACATCTGTGTATTTTTTTTCTTTTTCAAATTTCTTCTCTGATATATTGTGATTTAAAAATTGGTGGTTAAAACCACATATAATTTCTACTTTCTCAAGGTCTCTTTAAAAAAATTAAATTTAAAAAATATGCAAATTTCATTCTTTTAAAATATGCAAATGCTTCCATTTAACCGACAATGTCTGTTGATTAGAATATATCAGAAAACAACTGTATATATTTCAGTCACAAAGTTGAAAATATTAGCTTACTTGAAAAAAAAAAAAGAGTCCTTGCATTGAATTACCCTATTCAATTACACAACTTAATTGCAAATACACACATACGCTTACAAGCAAAATAGAATAAGCGGGTGTTCCTGTCGAGCTTATGTCCGTGTGTTTGTCTCTGGGCATGCAATATTTTGTTTCCTCTTTCAGCGACTTGAAAAAGTTTTTACAAACATTAAACCATTTCTTTACATGTTTGTCGCAAATTGGATTACATTTTGATATTAGGGTTAGTGATATCTGAAGACCATTTTTCATTTTGGGGGCAGGGGGTAGCAGCCATGATATAAGTAAGTAGGAATGTCTTTCATCACAGCAGATCTCTTCAAGTTTCAAGAAGAGTATAAATACTGAACGGGAACATTTACTATCATCCGGTAGGAGGGAGGGCGGCATGGCGCTATCGTTTAAAATACTGATAAGGACCCAAGTAGCCCCGTACAGCGAGGCAATTAAACAAGGATAACTTCATCGAGAGAAAGATACGAAAAACCAATTAAAAAGCACAAAGATTACACAATATATATATAATTATATATATATATAATTATTATATATATATATATGAGGCTAGAACTCATTTTAAGTTAAATAAAAATATAACGGAATGGCGGTTTATTAAGTTTTTCTTTCTTTGAAAAGTTAAATATTGCTCTGTATTATTTAATTTATTGATTATCATACATTGAGCTCTTTTAAGGGATTTATAAAAATCCTTGTATGGATATATATGTTCGCACCAATAAGAGCATACAGTATGGTTGTACAGTGAGATTTCGATGATCCCAAATAGGATCATCCCTTACTTACCAGTCAGTTGTATTACCTTATATATATATAATATATATATATAATATATATATATATATATATATAAGAGGTTAAGTAAAACAACAAATGTGTTTATTTTTATATGGCTTTAAGCCGACAATTTTTGAGGAGGACTTCAATTAAGCACCACACACACCACACACCACACATTATATATATATATATATATATATATATATTATAATATATATATATATATATATATAAAAGAGTCTCAATGAATCCCATGGTATGAGCGTGTCGACGTATAACTCCGAAAATATAAGTCATTCAGATTTGAAATCTTGCATATACTTTAATATGCTTATAACTAAGAAACACACATAATTTGATTATTAATTCTTGCTGATTAAATGAGATAATTAATTAATTAAACAAAAATTTAAAGATTTGTGGAACTCTTCACGATTCTTAAAGATCACAAGCTAAACAACTTTGGGGGGAGGGGTGTAATGCCGCACCCTAGAATATGACTGTAACTCGATAGTACTAAGTGGACCTTTATATACTGTGATAATTATAGCTAATAAAGGCACCGTGTTGCTCTACTCGTATTTTCTCAAACATTATTTGTGAAAATGCATTTAAAAAAATAAAGATGAAAAATATTATTTCGAAGTAGGTAACTATGGCACAGTCTAATGGTCAATCTAAAGGATTCGTCGTTGAGTCTTAAACTAAATAAACTATATCCGCCCATTCGTCTGTCATGAAATGCTTGTGGTCGGGAAGGATTTTCATATACGAAGCCGATATCTAAAAAATCTTGATGCATTGTTCGAAAAAAAGGAAAATTTATTCAGATATAAACGTTGAGCTGACAAAATCATTGATTGAATTAAGTATTTATCGAATATGTTTGCCACGAGTATATACTTGTGGCAAACATGTTGGATAAATACTTAACAAGGATGAGTGCATGGGGCATACATCGAGGATCAAACACCCTATTCAGTAGTCATGGGTCTGCAAATCCTGCCTTGCTACCCGGTATTCAGCGAAAATTATAACTAATAACTCAAAGAAGTCATTCAGCATTAAAATTCCGTGTACTCATTAAACAGTATAACATTTAGTGTTTGACTCTTACTAATTAAGTGATATAATTCAATTAAAAATCAATTGAATTGTGAAACGCTACAGGTACAAAAGGTAATTCTTTGTATAATCTCTTACCTTTCCCTTTATTGGGACCATACTCTGCCATTAATCCTGCTGAACAGCTATTCAACCCAAGACGACTTACCCGTGGTAAACTTGCTGGGAAAAATACTTACCTTGTCTTTAAATTTCGATAAATCTTGGTTGTAAGCCTATTCAATCAAGTATGTTGTTATACCTAGCTTGTTTAAATATCACAAAGATCCCAAATGTGAAATTTAAATGTAATGTATTTTTTCAAAAATTATTGTTGTAATTTTGTATTTTTTTTATAAAAACAATTCTAGGAAGAACAAAAAACTCTCAATCAAAAATTTAAAACTAAAAAAAAAAAAAAAAAAATTGTAATTCGAAAAATATTAATTTTCTAAAGATGCTTAGCTTTTAATTGAAAGGACAGTTTTTCTTAGTTATGTATATGAATATGAAGACTAATAATCAAATATATTCTTGTTTAGCTAATTTGAAAAAATTGACCCACGTTTTAAATATGCCAATTCAACATTTCAACAGTCTCTTTTTAGTCAGTACTAAGTGTAAGAAAAAAGGTTCATTTTTTAGTAACTAAAAAAAAAATCATCTTTCAGGCGAATTTGTACCTTTTATTTGAAGTACAATTCTAAATATAACCCTCCCCAAAAAAAAAAAAAACGGAATGATGAAAAAAAATTATATTTTTTAATTTCTTTTATTGTCCCATTGTTATGGGGTAAAAAAGAAAATAAATAATTTAATACATTTTCTTACATTGTAACTCAACATGAAATATAAAATTGGTTGAAACCAATTACGAGTTTAGGGTAAGAATTTTTGATATCTTTAAATGTAGGTATTTACCTAACCCATTCGCCACGGGTAGAATATGAAAGAAAGTCGCAAATATAATGCATCCACTGAGGATCGCCCTCACAATTCAATAGTAATGCATTTGCGAGAATAGCTTGCTAACAATTACACTATGATGGGACGCCCTTATTCCTTACACAAACAGGAAGCGCGTGGTGTAATGGTTAAAGTCATGGGAAATGGGCTCGTCGCCCCGAGTTCAAATCCTGGATGTGGTAATTGCATTTCACTTAGCGCTAATACTCTTGGGAAAGGTATGAATCCTACTCTCCCTCCAGCTATGGGTAAATAGCAGGACAGACTGGGCTCTTTAACATTAGTTAGGCAACCTGTCTAGGAGAAGGAAAACTCTGAATTCAAACCTGGTGAACTCCGCTTAAGAAATTGACCTTGTGTCATATCCTGCTCGTGCGGAGGGACTGGTAAATATATATTCCTTACACAAATTGGGGAATCAAGGAAGGATCAAATTCATTATTCAGTAGAAATGGATCGGCGAGACAATCTTGCTCAATATTAAACCCCGATCTAGATTCTAGAAATAAATATCTATTTAATGCAAACCTTATTTTAGTCAATTAAAGTATACGTTTTGAAGAAAAACTCTATTGAAAATGTAAGCCCCCCCCTTTTTAAGCAGAAAAAATATCGATGTATAATTTTTTTTCTTTTATAAAATAATAGCCAATTAAATAATTATCGAAATGAGTAAAAAAGAAATCTTCAAAAAATTAATTATTTATTATTTTTTTACATATTATTTTCCGATTTTCGGTACTTATTTTCTTATAAAATATTCCACTTAAAATTTTTTTTTCTATTTACAACTTCGGTCTTTTAACTTTTTATTTCTACTGTAATTAGTATCAATCAAGGACCAACTCGTCAGTATTTTACTCTCCCAAAGTAAGGGGCGGGGGTCCAAATTAAGTGACCTGAAAAAAAAAATCAGAAAGTTTTGAAATAAAATAAATAATGCATTATAAAGATCATTCATTGATAAATTAACACTGAACATTTCATTAAATCCGATAATTCCCTGATTTTTGGTAAATTATTTTCTGTAGGGGGGGGGGCTAAAGTCATTTGGTCAAAAACGCATTTTAGGCTCATTTTGCCAGTCGCTATTTTCTCACAGAAGAGCAACCGTAAAAAACTTTTTTTTTTGTTTCTATTCATAACTTCAGTCTTTTATCTCTTTATTTATACTGTAATTAGTATCAGGTAAGGACCAACTCGAAAAAATTTTACGCCCCCAGCATAAGGGGCGTCAAAATTAAGTGACCTGAAAAAAATGAGAAAGTTTTGAAATAAAATAAATAATGCATTATAAAGATCGTTCTTCGATAAATAAACACTGAAAATTTCATTAAATCCGATAATTCCCTGATTTTTTGTAAATTATTTTCTGTAGGGGAGTGGGCAAAGTCATTTGGTCAAAAATGAATTTGAGGCTCTGTTTGCCAGTCCCTACATCATTCATTGATAAATAAACACCAAAAAATTCATTAAAATCCGATAATTCCCAGACTTTTGGTAAATTATTTTCTGTAGGGGAGCTAAATTCATTTTGTCAAAAACACATTTTATGCCAATTTTGGGTATACCTAATATATTTAATGTAGAAGAACTTCCAATTCCATCTCAATGCCCACTTAAGTGAGTGGCGTTTGCATCTTGAGAATGAGTGTTTTTGTTTTATTTTTCTTTGTTTAATGGCATATCAACCTTTATGTTTTTTTTTAAATGCCAAAGCCATCCTTGCAAGAGAATAGTTGTGGTACTATTAAACCTATAGCTGGGGGTATCGATATATTGTTTGTTTGTTTTGTTTTACGGCATATCAACCTCAATGGGTCATTTAATACCTACGAAGTTTTGAAATAAAATCATTATAAATGGGTACTCAATTTTTTATAAATATATTTTCTATTTAATCCATAGGTAGGATCCTAACAGGTACTACCGCTCTGGGTCAGAGTGGAGCTGGGGGTAATGGTGGTGAAGGTGTACCACATTCCCCAGAGCTCCAGAACTGTAGAAATCATAATGGGCTGAATTAGGTACACCTTCACCCATTCCCCCAGCTCCACTCTGACCCAGAGCGTAGTACCGTTAGGATCCTACCTAATGGATTAAATATGAAAATATATTTATAAAAAATTGAGTACGCCATTTATAATGATTTTTTATTTCAAAACTTCGTAGGTATTAAATGACGCCATTGAGGTTGATATGCCGTAAACAAAAACAAACAAACAATATATCGCATACCCCCAATGCTATAGGTTTAATAGTACAAACTATTCCCTCTTGCAAGGATGGCTTGCAATTTAAAAAAAAACTAAAAGGTTGATATGCCATTAAAACAAAGAAAAATAAAACAAAAACACTCATTCTCAGATGCCAAAACGCCACTCACTTAAGTGGGCATTGAGATGGAAATTGGAAGTTCTTCCTCATTAAAATATATTTAGGTATACCAAATTGGCATAAAATGTGTTTTGACAAAAGAATTAGCCTCCCCTACAGAAAATAATTACCAAAAGTCTGGGAATTAACGGATTTTAATGAATTTTTTGGTGTTATTTATCAATGAATGATGTAGGGGACTGGCAAACAGAGGCCTCAAAATTCATTTTTGTAACCAAATGACTTTGCCCACTCCCCTACAGAAAAATATTTACAAAAAAATCAGGAATTATCGGATTTAATGAAATTTCAGTGTTAATTTTTAAATCGAAGAACGATCTTTATAATGCATTATTTATTTATTTCAAACTTTTCTCATTTTTTTCAGGTCACTTAATTTTGACGCCCTTATGCTGTGGGGGGGGGGGAGGGGCGTTAAGTTTTTTCGAGTTGTCCTTACTGATAACTAATTACAGTATAATAAAGAATAAAAACGATAGTTATGAAATAGAAACAAAAAAAAAGTTTTTTACGGTTTGCTCTTCTGTGAGAAAATAGCGACGGCAAAATGAGCTAAAAATGGTTTTTGACCAAAATGACTTTAGCCCCCCCCATACAGAAATAATTTACCAAAAATCAGGGAATTATCGGATTTAATGAAATGTTCAGTGTTATTTCATGAAATGATCTTTATATGCATTATTTTTATTTCAAAACTGTTCTGATTCTTTTTTTTCAGTCACTAAATTTGACCCCGCCCTTACTTTGAGAGTAAAATACTGACGAGTTGGTCTTGTGATAAGTTTGGTGATTGATACTAGATTACAGTAGAATAAAAGTTAAAAGACCGAATTTGTAAATAGAAAAAAAAATTTTAAGTGGAATATTTATAAGAAAAAAGTACCGAAAATTCGGAAAATAATATGTAAAAAAATAATAAATAATTAATTTTTTAAGATTTCTTTTTTACTATTTTCGATAATTATTTAATTGGCTATTATTTTTATAAAAGAAAAAAATTATACATCGATATTTTTTCCTGCTAATAAAAGGGGGGGGCTTACATTTTCAATAGAGTTTTTTCTTCAAAACGTATACTTTAATTGACTAAAATAAGTTTGCATTAAATAGAATTTATTTTTCTAGAAATCCTAGATCGGTTTTAATATGAGCAAGATTGTTCCTCGCATCCAATTTCTACTGAATAATGAATTTGATCCTTCCTTGAATTCCCCAATTTGTGTAGGAATATATTTACCAGTCCCTCCGCACGGCAGGAATATGAAACAACAAGGTCAATTTTCTTAAGTGGAGTTCACCAGGTTTTGAAGTTCAGAGTTTCCTTCTCCTAGACAGGTTGCCTAACTAATGTATAAGAGCCCATCCTGTTCCTGCTATTTACCCATAGCTGGAGGGAGAGTAGGATTCCATAGCCTTTCCCAAGAGTAAGTTAGCGCTAAGTGAAATGCAATTACCACATCCAGGAGTTTGAAACATCGGGGCGAAACGAGCCCATCTCCATGACTTTTAACCATTACACCCCAACCGCTTCCTGTTTGTGTATAGGAATTAAGGGCGTCCCATCGATAGTGTAATTGTTAGGCAAGCTATTCTCGCAAATGCCATTACTACCATTGATTTGTGAGGGCGATCCTCAGTGGATTGCCCAATTATATTTGCGACTTTCTTTCATAATTCTACCCGTGGGCGAATGGGTTAGGTAAATACTACATTAAAGAATCAAAAGATTCTTACCACTAAACTCGTAATTGGTTTCAATCCAATTTATATTTCATGTTGAGTTACATGTCAAAGAAAATGTTTAATTATTTTATTTTCTTTTTTACCCCATAACAATGGGAACAATAAAAGAAATTACAAAATATAATTTTTTTCTCATTCCGTTTTTTTTTTTTTTTTGAAGGAGGGTTAATTTAGAATTGTTACTTCAAATAAAAGGTACAAAATTCGCCCTGAAAGAAAATGATTTTTTTTTTAGTTACTAAAAATGAACCTTTTTCTTACACTAGTACTGACTAAAAAGAAGACTGTTGAAAATGTTGAATTGGCATATTTAAAACGTGGGTCAATTTTCAAATTAAGCTAAACGATATATTTGATTATTAGTCTTCATATTATATACATAACTAAGAAAAACTGTCTTCAATTTAAAAGCTAAGATCTTTAGAAAATTAATATTTTTCGAAATTACAAATTTTTTTTTTTTTTTTTTAGTTTTAAATTTTTTTGTTGAAGAGTTTTGTTCTTCCTAGAATGTTTTTATAAAAATAAATACAAAATTACAAAATAAGTTTTTGAAAAAATACATTACATTTAATCTTCAGCACATTTGGGGATCTTTGGTGATATTTAAACAAAGCCTAGGTATAACAACATACTTGATTGAATAGGCTTACAACCAGATTTATCGAAATTTAAAGACAAGGTAAGTATTTCCCAGCAAGTTTACCACGGTAAGTCGTCTTGGGTTGAATAGCTTGTCTCAGCAGATTAATGGCTATGAGTATGGTCCCAATAGGGAAAAGGTTAAGAGATTGATACAAAAGAACTACCAGTTTGTACCTGTAGCGTTTCACAATTCAATTGATTTTTATTGAATATATCACTTAATTAGTAAAGTCAAACACTAAATGTTATACTGTTTTAAATGAGTACACGGAATTATGCTGAATTGAACTTCTTTGAGTTATTAGTTATAATTTCGCTGAATACCGGGAGCAGGCAAGGAATTTCAAGACCCATGACTACGTGAATAGGGTGTTGATCCTCGAATGTATGCCCCATGGCACTCATCCTTGTTAAAGCTTTTTATCCAACTGTTTTCCACAAGTATATACTCGTGGCAAAACATATTCGATAAATACTTAATTCAATCAAGATTTTTGTCAGCTCAACGTTATATCTGAATAAATTTTCCTTTTTTTTCGAACAATGCATCAAGATTTTTTTAGATATCGCTTCGTATTATGAAATATCCTTCCCGACCACCAAAGCATTTCATGACGACGAATGGGCGGTATAGTTTATTTAAGTTTAAGACTCAAC
>CM042154.1:24904335-24914335 GCA_023376005.1 Doryteuthis pealeii
TGAATATATTAAGAATAAAATACAAAACACGGTAAAGTAAGGAGCTGATGGTAGGTGTGTCGCCCCACCTCAGACGCCAAAACAATCTACTTGGTCTAGCGCTAGTGAAAAGGGGATAGACTTCCTAGCTGATTGGCTGATACCGACTTTAAGCCGGCCCGACGACTGTCTATTAATAATGGAGATACGCTTCCGGTTTTTGTCTGTAACAAAAACTACGTCACTGCTTACGTCACATTACCCAAAATCGTCATAATATAGAATAAATACACTCAAAATTTGAACATGCAACATTAGACAATCCTCATTATTTTTTAAAACAAGTTTTAATAAATACATGACTGGTATTATATATCTATATATAGTTTGTTTTATTTTAATACATATTTAAAGTTTACATTTCAAATTATTTTATTTTTTAATCCTTTAATGAATTTGATGATTTTACTTACTTAGCGTACAAACTCGCTGACATTGAATTTTTAACTCCCACTCCTCAGGCAATATGTTTCAAAAATCTATTTCTACATCGCCCGGAGGGTGTTTTTTATTTTGCTAGTACTTTTTATTTTTTTATCTTTGGTTGAGAAGAAAATGAACTCTTTATAAAAAGTTATAAGGGGTACACTTACTTATGAGTGATACTGTACATGTCTTTTGGCATTTCAAACACTTTATACATCCTGTTCATGGTATTAATTTGTTTTCAACGTTTATTTAGTAATTCAATAAAAAGTTTCCTGTCCCTAATATACGACGGATGTTCATTACAGTACCGCTCGAATCTCTAAGCACACGTTTTTGTTTAAGTGTGAAAATAGTAAAAAAAGTTCCCACTGCTCTTTAAGGAAAACTAAAACTGAACTTTAATAAATTCCTACCATAAAATTATGCCTGCGCATTATCTGAAATGAACTTAATTGTTAAGAACACATTTTATGATATTTTTTTTTTTTTAAATTGATTTGAGTTGTATTGATTTGAACAAGTTGGTATTTTTTGTTTATATCGTACGATAATTCAAAATGTGATTTGGTTTAATAAATTCCTACCATAAAATTATGCTTGCGCATTATCTGAAATGAACTTAATTGTTATTAAGAACACATTTTATGATATTTTGTTTTAAATTGATTTGAGTTGTATTGATTTGAACAAGTTGGTATTTTTTGTTTATATCGTACGATAATTCAAAATGTGATTTTGGTTTAATAAATTCCTACCATAAAATTATGCTTGCGCATTATCTGAAATGAACTTAATTGTTATTAAGAACACATTTTATGATATTTTTTGTTTTAAATTGATTTGAGTTGTATTGATTTGAACAAGTTGGTATTTTTTGTTTATATCGTACGATAATTCAAAATGTGATTTGGTTTAATAAATTCCTATCATAAAATTATGCTTGCGCATTATCTGAAATGAACTTAATTGTTATTAAGAACACATTTTATGATATTTTTGTTTTAAATTGATTTGAGTTGTATTGATTTGAACAAGTTGGTATTTTTTGTTTATATCGTACGATAATTCAAAATGTGATTTGGTTTAATAAATTCCTACCATAAAATTATGCTTGCGCATTATCTGAAATGAACTTAATTGTTATTAAGAACACATTTTATGATATTTTTGTTTTTAAATTGATTTGAGTTGTATTGATTTGAACAAGTTGGTATTTTTTGTTTATATCGTACGATAATTCAAAATGTGATTTGGTTTAGTAAATTCCTACCATAAAATTATGCTTGCGCATTATCTGAAATGAACTTAATTGTTATTAAGAAACACATTTTATGATATTTTTGTTTTAAATTGATTTGAGTTGTATTGATTTGAACAAGTTGGTATTTTTTGTTTATATCGTACGATAATTCAAAATGTGATTTGGTTTAGTAAATTCCTACCATAAAATTATGCTTGCGCATTATCTGAAATGAACTTAATTGTTATTAAGAACACATTTTATGATATTTTTGTGTTAAATTGATTTGAGTTGTATTGATTCGAACAAGTTGGTGTTTTTTTGTTTATATCGTACGATAATTCAAAATGTGCTTTGGTTTAGTAAATTCCTACCATAAAATTATGCTTGCGCATTATGTGAAATGAACTTAATTGTTATTAAGAACACATTTTATGATATTTTTGTGTTAAATTGATTTGAGTTGTATTGATTCGAACAAGTTGGTGTTTTTTTGTTTATATCGTACGATAATTCAAAATGTGCTTTGGTTTAGTAAATTCCTACCATAAAATTATGCTTGCGCATTATGTGAAATGAACTTAATTGTTATTAAGAACACATTTTATGATATTTTTTTATAAACAAAACATATCAATATCAATACAACCGTTTTAACATAAAAATATCATAAAATGTGACATTTTGACCAAAGGACGAGAAAATTAATGACCATGTACAAGGCTCTACACCCTAGAGACGATAGATATCGATTATATGTGTCAAGAAAGGAAGGAGGAAGAGGTCTTGCCAACATAGAGGACTGCGTAGAAACCACAATCCAACAACTCGAAGACTACACAAGAAAGAGCAAAGACAGATTACTTATGGCGGCCAACAATAGTAGATGTGACATATGGACAAACAGAAAAACAACAAAGACTAGAAAACAAAAATGGGAAGAAAAACAATTATATGGACACTTCAAACGACAAATCGGAGAGGTTGCACATGAAAAGACCAGGACGTGGTTAAGAAAAGGAAACCTCAAAAGAGAAACTGAATCACTAATAATTGCTGCACAGAATAATGCCATAAGGACAAACTATATCAAAGCAAAAATTGATAAGACCCAACAAAATAGTAAATGTAGACTATGCGGTGATCGAGATGAGACTGTAAACCATGTACTATATGAATGTAGCAAACTAGCACAAAGGGAGTACAAAACTAGGCACGACTGGGTTGGAAAGGTGATCCACTGGGAATTATACAAAAAAATTAATTTTGGCCATACAACAAAATGGTACATTCATAAACTAGAATCTGTTCTTGAGAAAGAAATGCATACAATTCTCTGGGACTTTGAGATAAAAACGGATCACCTTATCCCAGCAAGAAGACCAGACCTAATGTTGAAAGAACTTGTCAACGGGTGGATTTTGAAGTTCCAGCAGATCACAGGGTGAAGCTGAAGGAAAATGAAAAAATGGACAAATACCTGGACCTTACCAGAGAACTGAAAAAGTTATAGAATATGAAAGTCAAATTTATACCAGTTGTAGTTGGTGCACTTGGAACGGTCCCAAAAAGATTGGGAAAAAGTTTGGAAGATCTGGGAATCAGAGGGAGAATTGAGACCATCCAGAATACTGCACTGCTGCAATCTGCCAGAATACCCAAAGGAGCCCTGGAGAACTCAGGAGACTTGTTGTCACTCAGACTCCAGTGAAAGGCCATCATCTAACGCTGATGTGAAAAACATATGGAACTTCGAGGTACAGACGGATCACCTAATTTCGGCCAGGAGACCGGACCTAGTATTAATCGACAAGAAGGAGAGAACCTGTCATTTCGTGGACCATCCCGGTCGACTAATGAGTGAAAATGAAAGAAAGTGAAAAGATATATAAATACTTAGACCTTGCCAGAGAACTAAGAAAGCTGTGGAACATGAAAGTGAATGTCGTACCAATTGTAATTTGTGCTCCTGGAACGGTTCCCAAAGCTCTGGAAAAGAATTTGGGTGAATTGGAAATCAGAGGAAGAATCGAGACCATCCAAACTACAGCACTGTTGGGATCGGTTAGAGACCAGAGGAGACATGCTCTCACTCAACCCCCAGTGAACCACCAGCTACGTCAGGTGTGACAACATAATAATAATAATAATAATAATAATAATAATAATAATAATAATAATAATAATAAAAGACTGGAGGATTTGGAAATCAGAGGAAGAATTGAGACTATCCAGACTACTGCACTGTTGCAATCGACTAGAATACTCAGAAGAGTCCTGGAGACCCGAGGAGACTTGTTGTCACTCAGAATCCAATGAAATGCCATCAGCTAACGTTGATGTGAAAAACTCAAAAGAAGTGAAAATAATAATAATAAACAGGCTAAATTAACCCTAATAAGAATAACACAGAATTCATGCTTATAATTCTTTTTAAATTTCTTTTTTTCCCTCTTTCTTTTCATTTATTTATCTATCTATCTATTCATTTATTTATTTGTTTTATTTTATTTCATTTTTTGTTTTTTGTTTTATTATTCTATTGTATACATATTATTACATGAAAAATGGACCTTATACACTCACCAAGAGCGGCGGCTAAATAACTTCTACCTTCGCTGCCTTAGACGTGTACTGGGCTTCACCTGGGGGGACAGGATCACTAACACAGCAGTCCTAGAGAGAGCTCAACTCCCCAGCCTGTACTCTCTACTGAGACATCGTCTCCGATGGTTGGGTCATTTACGTTGGATGGATGATGGACGAATCCCGAAAGACATCCTGTATGGAGAGCTAACATCTGGTAAAAGACAGATTGGTCGCCCCCTACTGCGATTCAAGGATGTCTGAAAAAATGATCTCAGGTGCTTTGGCATTGTCCCTTCCAGCTGGGAAAATTTGGCTCAAGACCGCCCTCGGTGGCGGCAGAATCTCCATAGAGGACTGTACATGTCAGAAGTCACCCTGATACAACATCATGAAGCTAAGAGGTCCATAAGAAAGCAACGGCAACAAAGCATCGGAACATCATCATCTACAGGGACAAACTACAAATGCAAAATCTGTGGTCGAGAATGTTTCTCAAACATAGGACTTCATAGTCACAGGAGGCGCTGCAACTTCAGGGGCACACAAAAATATTTATCATAGTCTTTCGAGACTGAATTGCCAATGATGATTACTTTTTGTGCGTTTTTAAACGAGATTAAAGTCCACAGATAAATATATTTCTTTGCCTTTCTCCATTGTATAAGTGGCTATCTGATGAGACAGTCTTCTTTCATAAAGCATATCTAGAAATATATTATATAATTGCCAAATGAAAGACTGTTGAGTTTTTCTTTCTCTTTTATGGAAGTGTAAATTTTGCTCTGTTATATATAGTTCATAAAATCCAAATTAAATATATTAATACACTTGAATAAACAGATCACAACATTATAACATTAAGAAGGCGACGTTTCTAGATAATCACATTATGCTAATGACTATGCGGAAATATCTTGTGGATACTTTTAGGAATTTCAATATTAGCGATATTTTATCAGATTGGTATACTAACAAACTTAGTCTTTTTTGTCTTTTTTTAGGGGAAGTCCATTATTTATATTTAAAATATATAATTAGTAGCTGTACCTAGGGAAATTCTATATAACACATGTATACAAGGTGTGTCATAAAAGTATCGAGATT
This sequence comes from Doryteuthis pealeii, assembly GCA_023376005.1. Taxonomy (NCBI): domain Eukaryota; kingdom Metazoa; phylum Mollusca; class Cephalopoda; order Myopsida; family Loliginidae; genus Doryteuthis; species Doryteuthis pealeii. The sequence goes on from CM042154.1 coordinate 24,909,737, forward strand.
GAAGCTGTATTTACCAAGATAGAAATGAACAATGAATGGAACGTTAATTTTTTTCAGAATACAAGGTGTCATAAAAGTGCCAAGTTTGAAGCTGTATTTACCAAGATAGAAATGAACAATGAATGAAACGTTAATTTTTTTCAGAATACAAGGTGTCATAAAGTGCCAAGTTTGAAGGTGTATTTACCAAGATAGAAATGAACAATGAATGGAACATTAATTTTTTTCAGAATACAAGGTGTCATAAAAGTGCCAAATTTGAAGCTGTATTTACCAAGATATAAATATAAAATACAAGGTGTGTCAAAAAGTACAAAAAATCTCAATACTTTTCTTTTTACATTTAAAATACTAATTTGGAACTATAGAAGAATTCCTCTGGTGCCATCAAACGGTTAAATGGTCAAAGGGGTCGTGTGAGGGGGAGGGTCTTACCCATCTACGGGGGATATTGTTAGTGTATTCTAAGCCCCGTGGGGGAAGATTGGTAGGCAAAAAGTTAAATAACACCTTTGGTAATGTTAATCAAATCTTAGAAATTTCGGAGTTATGTTGATTTTTAGCTCTCTATTATTTGTATCAAAAAGATAGTTTGATTTTTGCTCAGAACAGAAGCTACAACATCATTTAACATTTTGCAAATCGGAAATAATAAATAACTTAAAACTGGTTGACTTTAACATTAATTTTTCATGACCTCCCTCAAATTTAGAGAGCTAAAAATCAACATAACTCCACCAATTTTTGGAATTGGAAGCTCAAATTTTGGGGATTGTCTAACTTTAACATAGTCCACACCTGGAAAAAGTTTCAGAAAAATTGAAGGGTGACAGTTTTACTTTTTTCTGGATGAGTTGACATGGAATTACCCAAGAGAAAATTTGTATAAATCAATTTAAAAGGCTAATCGATGATATAACAGCATCTCATTTGTTTAGTAGTAGTAAATATGTTACATAATTGTTAGTACCCTAACACTTATTTACAGTAGTGTAGAAACCAAAATGGCTGTTAAAAGTTGCAGTTGGCCGCCTTGAAGGATTGAGTGACAAGGCTTGACCTCATCCTAATCCTTCCGGTGGATACCGTGAGAATCGGTGAAGACCCTCTTCCGGTTTAGATTAGAAAGAGTTTTTAGTCAGTATCGGCCAGACCACGAAAGTGGCAAGTCGTGTTAAGCGCACGGCCAACTCACTCTGCGCAGGTAGTCTGGTGGGAATTTCGGAATAAAATATGATCTAAAGCAAATCGAAGTCTTGTGTTATTATCTAAAACTACCAATGTCACAGGGCTTCTGATAAAGAGAAATCCCCAATGGAAGACCAGACACGAAGTCCCCAAGACGAAGTCCAGACGCTAGAAGAAGAACGTAAGATACCAAAGATGAGCTGAAGAATAATAGAAGTAAAGAGAGTATACAACAATATTTAGCCAATATCAACCTCATTCAGCGCATCTTAGATAATTATATGCATACAGCTTTTGTACAACTCTCTTTATAAAATCATTTGTAGTCGAGTTTTTATTAGTGTGTGTGTGCGTGTGCGTGTGCGTGTGTGTGTGTGTGTGTGTGTGCGTGTTTCGATAATTATATATAGGTCTACCGATAATTATATATATATATATATATATATATATATATTATATATATATATAAGTAAAAAGAAAGGAAATGAATCCGACGGTATGAGTATAGATAAAAGGATATGAAAACACCACAAAATGCTGTTAAAGTGAAAATATATGTTATAAAATGTTTTCACTTTAACAGCATTTTGTGGTATTTTCATATCCTTTTATCTATACTCATATATATATATATATATATATATATATATATATATATATATATATATATATATATATATGAGAATGAACAAGATGGAATGAAAACACCACACAATGCTGTTAAAGAGAAAACAATTTATAACATAATCATAGCTGATATTGATCAATATCTCGATTTTACAAAAAATCTTCTTCAGAGCCCGTTTACTCCGTGGTGTTTGTGATCGGAGATAAGAGTCAAATGAGTTCAAAAACAAAAAAAAATTGATTTTACAAAAAAGAGAAACGAAAGTTGTTACATTATTTTCTAATGTGCGCCTTCCCGCCGTAAGGCCCACATTAGAAAATAATGTAACAACTTCAAAATATATATATATATATATATATATAATATATATATATATGTGTGTGTGTGTGTGTGTGTGTGTGTGTGTGTGTGAAATACAATTGGAACTTAATCCGACAGTGTAAATATGATATATTGAAAAAAACAAAGGATGTTTACAAATGCAGGGGCTCATCAGGAGAGAATGTGCAATGAGGAATGTTAACCTACTCTAAACAAATCATAAAATCTAAGAAGTTCGTTTGGTGTTGGGGTTATGGGATCGGCCTGTCAGCTTGACGGTCCGGTTTCAAATCACGCACAGGGCGGTCTTCCGATCTATAGCTCTGCTGATGAGGCCTAATAGGCCGAAATGTACATACAGAGATTGATTTTTCTCGATTTGTTTAGCCATACATTTAATAGGTATTCCCGCCTAATTCATTATTAATTGATTAATTTTCAAAATTAGGTACGACTCCAATTAAGCACTTATTCTCCCAAAAATTATCGGCAAAAAGCCATTCTAAACAAACCTTATATATATATATATATATATATATATATATATATATATATATATATATATATATACGTGTGTGTGTGTGTGTGTGTGTGTGTGTGTGTTACCTCAAAACTACAATCATATAAATATTTCTAATGATTTTTTCATTAATTTTTTGCTTCCCTTACAATGAATCAATTATCTTCACAATAGCCTCGTTGTGAATATTTAATACATGAAAGTCGTATGACGTATTCGGCCAAAGGAGTAAGCGCATGAAGAAGCAAAATTGCACGTGAACTAGCACTGAGCAACTGGCAACGCCTACTGGAGAAACTACTGTATTTAAATTGGTGTTTAGAGTTGCTTATGCACTGATTGTGTATTAATTTCACTTAGTACGGATCGAACTCACCAGTCTGTACTCATTGATCTGCATGACTAGGTCCCTAACTATTACACTATCTATCTATCTATCTATCTATCTATCTATATATATATATATATATATATATATATATATATATATATTCCCCCACCCTGGTGGGTTAAGTTTTCTGGAAACGAAATTTGCTGGGGGCTGCAAATTACGCTAAAATTGTAAGGATCTCCTTTAAACAGATATAGTTCTTTAGCAACCTTTATGTATGTACACATATATCAGTAAAAATTCCCTGGTTATTTCCCATAAGTCTAACATGATCCAAGGGAACCACTCTTGACTGATAAATTATTTATTTATTTTCCCAGTAAACTATCCCTAAACCCTAATCCTAACCCTGACCTTAACCCTAAACCCTAAACCCGTCTTCTTTTTTCCTAGTAGATCAATAAATAAATAAATAATTTATCAGTCAAGAGTGGTTCCCCTTTGATCATGTTAGACTTATAGGAAATAACCAATTTCCTTTCTTAAAGTGGATTGGGCTGATGGCCTTGTTTGTAGAGATTCTGACGAATGAAACAATCGCCCAAGATTCGAACCCCGCATGAGGCAGTCTGCAAAGCCTAACCACACTGTGTGTGTGTGTGTGTGTGTGAGGTGTGTGTGTGTGTGTGTGTGTGTGTGTTGAATCATATGGGTGATGCACTAAGGAGGGATCCTCCCTAGTGGAGTCTAACTGGCGAGGGGGTTATGTTGAAAGAAAGGAAATCCCCCAATGAACCAGTAATAATATAATTGACGACCTCAACCAGCGCTGTTTAATGGTACATTCGTATCTCAAACATAATTATATATATATATATATATATATATATATCTTAGAAAGGAAGGAAATTGGGGCCTATATAAATCTAAGTTGATTTAATATAGCTCCCCAAAATTCAGTCTCATCAGAAGGAAGATCAAGTTATTTGAATTGATTTTGGGCAGCTATATTAAATCAACTTAGATTTATATAGGCCCCAATTTTGGTCGAAATAAATTTATTATGGAATTACGGTGTTGAGTTTTTCCTTCCTTTCAAAGATAAATATTGCTCTGTATATAATCTAAAAAGTTTATTATACATTGAGCTCTCTGTAGTGATTTAAAGATTCACTGTATTTGTACATACTGGATTATACAATAATAATACAGTGTGTCTTAGATATCACATATAGAATCATCCCTTACTACTAAGTTTTGGATACCTCTCATCTATCTATCTATCTATCTATCTATCTATATATATATATATATATAATATATATGTGTGTGTGTGTGTGTGTGTCCGATAATTATATATAGGTGTACCGATAATTATATATATATATATATATATATATATATATATATATATATATATATATATGCGTGTGTGTGTGTGTGTGTGTGTGTGCATGTATATTACTTCAAAACTACAATCATATAATATATATAATGTATATATAACCATGATTATACGTATATGTAGCCATAATTATAAATATATATGTATATGTATATATATGTATATGTGTGTGTGTGTGTATTTATATACACCTTTATACTATATAT
>CM042154.1:24919335-24935744 GCA_023376005.1 Doryteuthis pealeii
TTATATATATATATATATATATATATATTATATATATATATATCGTCATCATCATCATGTCGCGCAATCCGCACGAATATCTATAACAATCTCTCGCCAATCCTCCTTATCATTCATTGACCCAGGAAGGTCCTCCACGCAGCATCCAGCATCCTCACAGAGTTGGTCAATGTAGGTCCTTGGTGGGCGACCCACACTGGCGTGCCCATATTCTGGCATTCACAGGAGGACGTCACTTATGAGTTCGTCCTTGCTTCTCCAGCAGTGTTCTGCCTGTCTTGTCCGTCTTACTCGGATATGGCAGGTGGCCGTACAGCTGTTTTCTCGTGGGGTGTTGTTTCCACGTCTTGTTCAAGATCACACGCAGCATTCTTCGGCATAAAATAACCCAATAAACGTTGACATGCCGTAAAATCCAACCACCCATAAATCCAGCAAAAATTCAGCATTTTTTTTTGTTTACGCGTTTCGGTTTATTAGAAAAACATTCGTCAGGACATTAGCTCAGTCGGTAAAGCGTTCGGCTAGAAATCACAAGGTTCTTAGTTCGATACTTGTCCTCGCCAACTCAGCGTTATGAGTAGCACAGGGATCTGTGCGGTAAAGTAAGGAGCTGATGGTAGGTGTGGCGCTCCACCTCAGATGCAAAAACAATCTCCTTGGTCTAGCGCTAGTGAAAAGAGAGGGATAGACTCCCTCGCTGATTGGCTGATACCGACTTTAGGCTGCTCCGACGACTTTACTTTACGTTTATTCCACGAGGATAATCCCAAAAGTAAGGTCTCCAAAGTGCTGGGTACGCAGGGAAACTGTTCATTCAGCTATTGGCAACACTGTTGCGTTTGTTGTGCATGCGCCAGCGCCTTGTCCCTGCGCGCGCCTCGTTGCCACGCTCAGTCCTGGCTTGCCAGTCGTTTCTGATGAAGCTCCCGATTCTGATGAAGCTCCCGATTAACGCTACCACCAAGTATGGCGTTCGCGCAGTTATTCGGTTTTGAACGCAAAAGGCGTTAAACCGACTGAAATTCATCGCCAATTAATTCTTATTTTTACAAATATCATCAAATAATTGACCATTTATTATAAAGAAAGAGAAGAAAAGGGGCATGCCACACCGTAAAATATAATAAGAAAGATAGAAAGAGTAGGAGAAAGATAGAAAGAGCGGCTGAGCGCTCGGAAGCGATAACGCTGATCTGTTTCAATCGAACATAATAAAAAGACGAACAGAAGGAAAGAAAGAAAAAAAGTGACAGAATGTTAATCCAAAATTATCATACTTTTTACAAATTGAACTCTTTAGCAATAGCTATTAAGTAAACATATCAAGTGTATGGCGAGTTGTGCCTGGGTGGCAAAAACCTCCGCAAGAGGTGTAGGGAGTTTGCAGCGACGACGAGGTTCAATGCTCCTTCAACGTCATGGCGGCGAGCTGGTATTACATGGACATACAAAAACTGCATCTACAGCGCCTGCATTGACCGGAATGTCAATCATAAAGGAAAAATAGATATATGTTCAAACTTTAAAATGAAGTAAACATCATTGACAACAAACAATACACGTTTCTTTGATTTCTAAATATTCTACAGATATTAACTTTGGTGTTACTCTTGTATCTATGATATCTAATGCGAAAAATACTTTATTAAATTCCATGTAATAACTGCCACTATAACCGCGTATGGATTTTTGTGCACATTACGCCCACACAGAATATATATATATATATATATATATATATATATATATATATATATATTAAGAGGTAACTCGGTGCAGTATCGAATGTTTCTTATTAACATATTCGTGTATGTAAGTGTATATAAAGGAAATCTGATAACCTCATGTCGATATATGTGAGTGTGGTTGCGTATGTTGTATGAAGTGCCTTTCTTTCATGATCGATCCAGTTATATTACCACGCATACACGCACAAACGCACTCATACAAACACACATACTTGCATAAACACACACACACCACACACACACACACACACACACACACATATATATATATATATATATATATATATATACAAAATACACACACACTATCTCATGCAAAATCTTATACACAGACTCAAAACACACACAATCTCTCTCCCCCTCTCTCTCTCTCTTTCACGCACACTCACACACACACACACTCACTCACGCACTCACACACACACATATATATAAATACTTAAGTCTGTTCATCTTAAATTGATACCCTTATGTGAATATGTTTATTTACTTTACACCTTTATTTAGCCATGTGCACATATGCATGTTAATGTGTGTATGTATGCATGAGCTGCACAGTGTGTATGTGTGTATGTGTGTGTATGTGTGTGTGTGTGTGTGTGTGTCTGTGTCTGTACATATGTGTGTGTGTGAGGGGTATGTCTGTGGCAAAATATTCGTGTGCATCCTCACGTGATGGTTGATATTTTTTTGCCGCCTACCGGTTTCGAGGGGAATATTGGCTTGACGGTTTTAGCCTAAAATCAAACTACTACTACTACTACTACTACTACTACTACCAATAATAATAATAATAACTGAAAATGAAGAACAACAAATATCTCCTCCTTTTTAAACAACTACATTCCACATTAGCTCGTCTCTCCTGTTAATGTTTCTTTTCTATTTCTCTTTCGTGCATCACTGAAATCGTCTCCCCCTTCCCGCCCACCTCCTCCACTACTTTTCTTCTTCTTCTTCTTCTTCTTCTTCTTCTTCTTCTTCTTCTTCTTCTTCTTTTCTTTCTTTCTTTCTTTCTTCTTTCTTCTTCCACGTTTTTTATTTCTCCCCCTCATCTCCTTCCTCTTCTTCTTTTTCTTCTTCTTCTTCTTCTTCTTCTTCTTCTTCTTCTTCTTCTTCTTCTTTCTTTCTCCTCCTCTTCTTCTTCTCTTCTTCTTCTTCTTCTTCTTTTCTTCTTCTTCTTTTCTTTCTTTCTCTTTTCTTCTTCTTCTTCTTCTTCTTCTTTCTTTTTCCTTTTTCTTTTTTTCAAATTTCTTCTTTCTTTCTTCTTGTTCTTTTGTTCTTTTTTTTTCTTTTTTCATTCTTTCTTTCTTTCTTTCTTCTTCTTCTTCTTCTTCTTCTTCTTCTTTTCTTCTTTCTTCTTCTTACTTTCTCTCTTTTTTCCTTTTTTCTTTTTTCATTCTTTCTTTCTTCTTCATTCTTTCTCTTTTCAGGTTCATATTTCATGCATTCATTTATTCATTCTTTCTTTCGCAAGTCTTTTCTTACACTTTAAAAAATTTTCTTCTGTTTCTTTCAGTTTTTCTACTCCATCTTCTGTCTTTTGCCCTTTCCTATTTTTTCTTGTTCTTCTTTCTTCTTTCTTTCTTTCTTTCTTTCTTTCTTCTTCTTCTTCTTCTTCTTCTTCTTCTAAACAACAACAACAACAACAACTGTTGTTTGTAATTTCAACTCACTCTTCTTGTTATTCTCTACTCTAAAATGTTCTCTCTTTCACGTCTTTCTTTCTTTCTTTCTTTCTTCATTCATTCATTCATCAATCATCTTATTATAATGGAGATTGTGTGTTTGTCTGTCTGCAACTGAAACTATATCACTACTCAAGTCACAATTCCTTTTACTTATTAACGTCACATCCTCCATGAATTTATTTCTATTGAAACCTCGCTTATTAAGTGGTGTAATGGTTAGAGTCGTAGGAAATGCACTCGTCGACCCGAGTTCAAATCGAAGCTACGGTTCACATAGCGCTAATACCATTGGGAAAGGTATGAATCCAACTACTCTCCTTCCAGCTATGGGTAAATAGTAGGGCAGACTGGGCTTTAACCTTGGTTAGGCAACCAGTCTAGGAGAAGGAATACTCTGAATTCAAACTTGTTAAACTCCGCTTGGGATGGTCCCTACTAGAATAGGCTCAGTCCTAATTAATGATCTATTTCACTAATTAATTTAATAAAATTGTTTTACATTATTAATACATATATTAATACTGGACATATCTACATACTAATTTGCATATTGATATTAACAATTTGATTTTAATAAATATGTGTTTGGTATTATTGATTTCTAATTATTTGGGTTTTTTTTTCTTAATGAATATGAGCAAAAATCTCGGGGATAAATCTTAAAAGAAATCTATTAACAAGAAGAAATAATTGTAATTTTATTCTTTACTTTATTTTAACTAGTTAGATTCGGAAAATTTAACAATGAAAACGGGAGTGATGGTAGAGTACGTTTCAGTTGTTCTATTTTTCGATTATACCCCCCTCTGATTCAAATCTTTTTTTATCTGCATTCTTATTTAGTTTCATTAACCTTTCTAATTTAATATAATATTTTATTACATTAAAACTTAAATACTTGTAACCGGGGGGGGTGGGGTTGTGCATATATTTAACTATTTATTTAACTATTATTTACTTTTTTTCTCTCTCTCTCTCTCTCTCTCTCTCTCTCTCTCTCTCTCTTCTCTCTCTCTCTCTCTCTCTCTAATATCCTTTTTCGTATTTAATTTATTACTCTATCTTTTTTTGTCTTTTAATTCTACACCTTTCTTTCTTTCTTTTCTTTCTTTCTTTCTTTCTTTCATACAATGTTTTCTTCTCTTTTCACTTTCCCTTCTTTCTTTTTCTGTTCTATTTCAGTTCATAGTGACCGGGTTAGCTCAGTCGGTAGAGCGTTAGGCTAGAAACCACAAGGTTCCTAGTTCGATACCGGCCCTCGCAACTCAGCGTATGAGTAGCACGGGGATATGGTATGTGTGTGGCGCTCCACCTCAGACACAAAAACAACCTCTTGGTCTAACGCTATTGAAAAGGGATAGACTCCCTCGCTGATGGCTGACACCGAATTTAGGCCACTATCCTTACTTTTGGCACTATCCTTACTTTGTTTCATTATTTCTCTCTTTCTTTCTCCTTTTATCTTTTATCTTTTTTTATTACATTTCTCTTGTATTCTCTCTCTCCCTCTCTCCCCTCTCTCAGAATATTCCAACTCTTTTTAATCCCACTCTCCCCCTCTTTCTCCCCCTCTCTCTCTTTGTCTTCTTGTTTTGTCTACACCTTTCCTTCTTTTTTTTCTTTTTCTTTATTAGTTTTTACCTTTCTCTTGAGTTCTTTCTCTCTTTTTAGTTTTCTTTCTTTTGTTCTTTTTTCTTTTCTTTATTTTGTTTGTTTGTTTGTTTCTTTCTTTTGTTTGTTATTTTGTTCCTTTCTATTTTCTTTCTATCTATCTATCTATCTATCTATCTATCTATCTTTCTTTCTTTCTCTCTTTCTTTCTCTCTATCTTTCTTTCTTTCTTTTTATCTATCTTTCTTTCTATCTTTTCTCTCTTTCTTTCTATCTATCTTTCTATCTTTCTTCTATCTTTCTTTCTTCTATCTTCTTTCTATCTCTTTGTTTCTATCTTTCTTTTCTTTCTTTCTATTCTTTCTATCTATCTATCTATCTTTCTATCTTTCTTCTATCTTTCTTCTATCTTTCTTTTCTTCTGTCTCTCTTTCTTTCTATCTTCTATCTATCTTTCTCTCTTTATCTCTTCGTTCTTTCTTCTTTCTTCTATCTATGTTTCTATCTTCTTTCTATCTTTCTTTCTATCTATGTTCTATCTTTCTTTTCTATTTATCTTTCTATCTTTCTTCTATTCTCTCTTTCTTCCCTCTTCTTTCTATCTATCTTTCTATCTTCTTTCTATCTATCTTTCTTTCTATTATCTTTCTATCTTTCTTTCTTTCTTTCTTTCTTTTCTTCTTTCTTTCTTTCTATCTCTTTCTCTTTCTTTCTCTCTTTCTTTTCTATCTTTCTCTCTATCTTTCTATCTTCTTTCTATCTCTCTTCCTTTCTCTCTTTCTTTCTATCTATCTTCTTCTTCTTCTATTCTTTCTTTCTATCTTTCTTTCTCTCTATCTTTCTATCTTTCTTTCTATCTATCTTTAATAATGTTTGTTTCTCTGCAAGATTCAAATTTTCATATTTCTCTCCACTTTCCCACCCCCTCTCCACTTTTCCCGCTTCTCTCTCCCTTTATTTCTTTCTCCATTTCACTAATTTATGTTCGGCTTTTGGCCGAAATGGCGTTGCCAAAGCAGTTTGAAGCTGGCAAAGGGTATTCAATTATTATTTGACTTTTAGATTAAGTTTTCTTCGATCCATTGATAATAGGCCTTCTGTCCGATCATACGGCTGAATATTTTCTCTCTCGAAATAACTTCCTGTACAGTCATAGTTGAAATGTCTCTTCTCATTCCCACTTTCCCTTCTCATTATTTATAGTCACATTTTTATTTCTCTCTCTCTCTCTCTCTCTCTTTCTCTTTCTCTTTCTTTCTTTCTTTCTCTCTCTCTCTCTCCCTCTCTCTCTCTCGGTCGCTCTCCGTATTCTGCTTCTTTTACTTCTTTAATTTAGTTGTCTATTCTCCAGCCACTTGTCTACTCTGGTCTCTTCTCTCTCCTCCCTCTCTCTCTCTATCTATCTATCTATCTATCTATGGGGTATGTCTATTGTCATCTTGTCTATTTCGTTATCTCTTTCTTTCGATCTCTCTTCTCTCTCTCTCTTTCGCTCGCTCTCTCTTCCTCTGCTCTCTCTCTCTTTCTCTCTCTCTCTCTATCTCTCTTCCGCTGCTCTTCTCTCTGTCTCTCTCCATCTATCTATCTATCTATCTTCTCCCTCTGCTCTCTTCTCTCTCCCTCCCTCTCTTCTCTCTCTCTCTCTCTCTCTCTCTTCGCTCACTCGCTCGCTTCCGTATTCCTGCTCTTTTACTTCTTTAATTTAGTTGTCTATTCTCAGCCCCTGTATTCCTCTCTCTCTCTCTCTCTCATAATAATTATATATATATATATATTTATATATATATCTTCCTCTGCTCTCTCTCTCTCTCTCTCTCTCTCTCTCTCTCTCTCTCGCTCGGTTCGCTCTCCGTATTCCTGGTCTTTTACTTCTTAATTTAGTTGTCTATTCTCAGCCCCCGTCTCTCTCTCTCTCTCTCTCTCTCTCTCTTCTCTCTCTCTCTCTCTCTCTCTATATATAATATATATATATATATATATATATATATATATATCTTCTCTGCTCTGTCTCTCTCTCTCTCTCTTCTCTCGCTCGCTCACTCTCCGTATTCCTGCTCTTTTACTTCTTTAATTTGGTTGTCTATTCTCAGCCCCTGTCTTCTCTCTCTCTCTCTCTCTCTTCTCTCTCTCTCTCTCTCTCTTTATCTATCTATCTACTATCTATCTATCTATCTATCGCTGCACATTCCTGCTCCTTTGTTATATTTCTCTTGCTTTTTTTTGTCAATTCCCAGCATTTCTCCCTCCCTCTCCCTCTCCCTCTCTCTCTCTTGCATATTCCCACCCTTCCTCTATCTATTCTATCTATCTATCTATCTATCTCTATCTCTATCTCTATCTATCTATCTATTTTTCTCGCTCTGCACATTGTTTGTTCTTTTGTTATAGTTCTACCACTTTAGTTATCTATTTTCACCCCTCCCCATCTCTCTCTATCTCACTCTCTCTCTCTCACTCTCCATTCTCTCTCACCCTTCCATTCTCCTATCTACTATCTCTCTTTCTCTCCCCTCTTCTCGCTATGGCACAACTCCTCTTCTTTTCGTTTACTTCTCTTGCTTCCATTGTCCATTCCCATCCCCCCAATCTCTCTCTTCATCGTCCCCACACTCTCTCTCTCTCTCTCTCTCTCTCTCCTCTCTCTCTCTCTCTCTCTCCACAATCTTTTATACTTCGCTCGCTTTAGTTTCTATTCTAAGCATACTTATATATATATATATATATATTATATATATCTTTCTCTCTCTTCACCTCTCTCTCTCTTCTCTATCTATCTTATCTCTCTTCCTCTGCTCTCTTCTCTTCTCTCCTTTACTATCTCTCTCTCTCTCTCTCTCTTATCTATCTATTCCTATCTCTTCTTCCTCTGCTCTCTCTCTCTCTCTCTCTCTCTATCTCTTCTCTCACAATCCTCCTATCTTTGTATACTTCGCCTCGCTTTAGTTTCTATTCTAAGCATCTCTCTCTCTCTCATCTCTCTCTCTCTCTCTCTCTTCTTCTCTCTCTCTCTCCTGTGTTCTTACTCCTACTCTCTCCTTTTCCTTTTCTTCTATTTTGTTTCTTCAGCTTTCTTTCCTCTCTACTTTTTCTTTTTCTTAGAAACCTCGCCGTAGGTGCAACGGTTATCAAGATTGTCACGCTGATTAGTTAGTAGCAAGTTCGATCCCCAGTAGGTGCTCCATTTTTTAGGGCCCTTACTAAGCTTTACTTCGTTTTTATACCGCCTCGCAGCGGTTAGTAAGCCAGTCTAGCAGATCATTGAACGTGGGTTCGATTCTCACCATATGCGCATACTTTTGGCCTTGTACCAAATTAAAACTTAGTAAATTTATTTTCCCTATGTAAGTTTTTCCCGCCACTTAAAACTGGTGGGAAAATGGGTTGGGAAGCGTGGTGTAATGTCGTAGGAAATGGAATCGTCGACCCGAGGTTCAAATCCTGAACGAAGCTACAGTCACGATTAAACATTAAACATATAATTTTGCTTTCGGTATAGAAAATTCCATTCACTGGAAAATGAAAGTGTTTAAACATTAAACATAAAATTTTGCTTTTGGTATAGAAATTATTCACTGGAAATGAAAAGGTGTTTAAACATTAAACATAAAATTTTACTTTCGGGTATAGAAATTCCATTCTCTGGAAAATAAATGTTTAAACATAAAAATTTTACTTTAAACATTAAACATTTATAAAATTTTGCTCGGGTATAGAAATTCCATTCACTGGAAAATGAAAGGTGTTTAAACATTAAACATAAAATTTTGCTTTCGGTATAGAAATTCCATTCACTGGAAAATGAAAGGTGTTTAAACATTAAACATATAATTTTGCTTTTCGAATAAGAAATTCCATTCACTGGAAAATGAAAGGTGTTTAAACATTAAACAGAAAAATTTTCCTTTCGGGTATAGAAATTCCATTCACTGGAAAATGAAAGGTGTTTAAACATTAAACATATAATTTTCTTTTCGGGTATAGAAATTCCATTCACTGGAAAATGAAAGGTGTTTAAACATTAAACAGAAATTTTGCTTTTCGGGTATAAAATCCCATTTCCCTGAAAATAAAAGGTGTTAAATATTAAACATTAAATTTTTCTTTTCGGGTATAGAAATTCATCACTGGAAAATAAAGGTGTTTTAACATTAAACATAAATTTTGCTTTTTCGGGTATAGAAATTCCATTCACTGGAAAAATGAAAGGTGTTTTAAACATAAAAATTTGCTTTTCGGGTATTAGAAATTCCATTCCCTGGAAAATGAAAGGGTTTAAACATTAAACATAACAATTTTGCTTTCGGGTATAGAAATTCCATTCACTGGAAAATGAAAGGTGTTTAAACATAAAATTTTACTTTTCGGGTATAGAAATTCCATTCACTGGAAAATAAAAGTGTTTAAACATAAAATTTTGCTTTTTCGGGTATAGAAATTCCATTCCCTGGAAAATAAAAGGTGTTTAAACATTAAACATAACATTTTGCTTTTCGGGTATAGAAATTCCATTCACTGGAAAATGAAAGGTGTTTAAACATAAAATTTTGCTTTTCGAGTATAGAAATTCCATTCCCTGGAAAATAAAAGGTGTTTAAACATTAAACATAAAATTTTGCTTTTCGGGTATAGACATTCCATTCACTGGAAAATGAAAGGTGTTTAAACATTAAACAGAAAATTTTGCTTTTTGGGTATAGAAATTCCATTCACTGGAAAATAAAAGGTGTTTAAACATTAAACATATAATTTTGCTGTAAAAGTTTGAGATCATTTGAAAAAGAATTAAGTTATTCGATTGTTCTAAAACACCCTGCATTTACCACATTTTTTTTCATTTATTACATTTTTACGAATCTATTTCTAGATTCTTCTTCCATGTTTTTCCGTTTTCCCACATTTGGCTTCTTTCTTCCTTTTCTTTTTGTCTTATTTTCTTTTTTCTTGCTTAATTCTCTTCTATTTTCTCGTTTCTCTTCTCTCTCTCTCTCTCTCTCTCTCTCTCTCTCTCTCTCTCTCCTCTCTCCCTCTTGTCCTCTCTCTCCTCTCTCTCTGTTAATTTAGCTTCCCTCTTTCTCGGTCTATACTCATTCATCTTTCCACCGATTTATTCCTTAATTTTCTTACTTAATTCTGAATTAAGCCTAATTGGTTATCTCCCCTTATCTCCGCCATTTTCGTGCTTTTCCCACCATTTCTTGGTGTCATTTGAACAGCCATTTTGAATTTTCTTTATTTGACTCTTATCTCGTATTCTTTCTACAATTAATCCTCTCCCCCCATCTCTTTCAATACTTCTTTTTTAATTTGTTCCTCTTTTTTTCCTAATACTTTTCCTTCGTCTTCCCTTTGCCTCTCCTTTTTGATTCTTTGATTCTTTCTTACTTTCTTTCTTTCTCTTTTCTTTACATCACACTCAGTTTCTTTCACTTTTTGTCTGTCATTTCCGGCTGTGCTTCTTTCTCCACTTTCTTTCCTTTCTTTCCCATCACGCTGTTTTCCTTCATCTTCTATGTCATCTTGTATGTCTCCTTTTCTTTCGTTTCTTTCTTTCCTTTCTTTCTTTATTTATTTCATTTTCCTCGCCACGCAGTTTTTTCCTGCTATATATGTATCTTGTAGTTTCCTTTACCCCTGTTCGTTCTTTCTTTCTTTCTTTCTTTTTTTCTTCCTTTCTTTTCTGTATCACACACTTTCGTTCTTTTTTCTATCTATATCAACCCCGCCTCAGTCTGCTTTCATGACTTTCTTTCTTGCTTTCTTCTCTTTCTTTCTTTCTTTCCCTTATCTTTATATGTCATTCTCCCTCTCTTTTTCCCATCTTTTTTACTTGTCTTTGCTTCTTTCTTCTTTTTTTTCCGTATCACGGTAGATTTTCTCATTTATCCATTCCCTTTACCCACCCCCTTTATCTTTTATCTTCTATTTTTTTTACCGTTTTGGTAGCACGCCATTTTCTGTCTTTATCAAAAGAAATAAAATACCGATCTTAAATACTCAAGTAAATTCCTGACCCTGACCGTTCATAGCATTCATTTCCCACATCCTACATTAAACCCATTTACTCTCAGTCTTTTTTCTTTTCACAAACTCCCATCCCTAATTTAATGGGTCTTTGTTACACAAAAGGGGGAAAAACATATTTTTATATTTTACAGCCATTTTCCCTTCTTTTTTTCTTACTTTTTTTCCTTTTTTAGTCTTCTTCTTTTATTTCCTTCTTTTGTTCACTAGGATTGACTTTCTTTCTTTCTTTCTTTCTTTCTTTCTTTCTTTCAAATTTCAATTACTTTCTTTTTCTCTTTCTTTTGTCTTCTTTCGGAATTTCATTACTTTCCTTTCTTTCTTCTTCTTTTTTCTTTTACTTAGGTATTCTTCAGTTCCTTTCTTCTTTCATAAGCAGCTTCTTTTTTCACGGTCTATTAACTGTTCTTTTTTTTTTCTTTCTTCAATTTGACGTTAATCATCACTTTATTCAGCTTCCCTCGGATCAACATTTTCTTTTATTTATTTATGATATATGGATTCTTCTTTCGTTCTTCTTTCTTTCTTTCTTTTTCTTTCTATTTTGACAGACACTTGTTCAATTGAACGCTCTCTTTATTAGACAGGTGTCGTCCTTTTCTTTCATTTTGTAATTTAATTCTTTCTTTCTTTCTTCTCTTTCTTCTTTCTTTCTTCTTTATCCCTATTCTTTCTATCTCTCTTTCTTTCTACCCTATCTTTCTATCTATTTTCTCTCTTCCTTTCTCTCTTTCTTTCTATCTATCTTCTCTTTTCTTTCTATTTCTCTTTCTTTCACTTCTTTCTTTCTTTCTTTCCTTTCTTTCTCTTTCTATTTGACAACACTTTCAATTAACCTTCTTCATTCAGCAGATGTCCGTCCTTTTCTTTCTTTCGTAATTAAATTCCATTCTCTTCTTTCTTTCTTTCTTTCTTTCTTTTTCTTTCTTTCTTTCTATTTGACGACACTTCAAGACTTGAACCCGTGTCTCTTTATTCAGCAGGTGGCCGTCCTTTACATCTATTTCGTCTAATTTAATTCTTTCTTTCTTTCTTCTTTTCTCTTTATCCCTTTCTTTCTTATCTCTCTTTCTTTCTACCCCTACTCTTTCTATCTAAACTTTCTCTCCTTCCTTTCTCTCTTCTCTTTTCTATTCCTTACTTACTCTCTTTCTTTCTCTCTTTCTTTTATCTTATCTTTCTCTCTTTCTTTCTATGCTCTCTTCTTTCACTCTTTTCTTTCTTTCTTTCTTTCTTTCTTTCTTTCTTTCTATTGAAACAACACCATTTCAATTAAAACCTCTCTTCATTCAGCAGATGTCCGTCCTTTTCTTTCTCGTAAGTTAATTCCTTTCATTTCTTTCTTTCTTCTCTTTTCTTTCTTTCTTTCTTTCTTTTCTTTCTTATTTGACGACACTTTTCAATTGAACCTCTCTTTTTTATTTTTTTTTTTTTTCAGCAGGTGGGCCGTCCATTTAATATTGTAAGTTTAATTCTTTTCTTTCGTCTCCTTTCTTTCTTTCTTTCTTTTTATAATCCCTCTTGCTTTCTATACCTCTTCTTCTACCTATCTTCTCTCTCCTTTCTCTCTTCCTTTCTCTCTTTCTTTCATCTATCTTTCTCTTCTTTCTTTCTATTCTCTTTTCTTTCACTCTTTGCTTCTTTCTTTTCTTTCTTTCTATTCATTATGTTTCTTTCCTTATTTGACGACACCTCAATTAACCCTCTTCTTCAGCAGGTGGCCGTCCTCTTTCTTTCTTTTGTAATTATTTCCTTCTTTCTTTCTTTCTTTCTTTCTTTCTTTCCTTCTTTCTTCTTTCTTTCTTTCTTTTCTTTTCTTTTCTTTATTGACGACACTTTCAATGAACCTCTCTTATTCAGCAGGTGGGCCGTCCTTCATTTATTTCGTAATTTAATTCTTTCTTTCTTTCTTTCTTTCTTTCTTTCTTTTTTCTTTCTTTCTTTCTTTCTTTCTTATTGTTTTGGACTTGCCCTGCCTTCTTTTTCCACCAGTTTCCCCTTCACTGGTTCATTGCCCATTTCCTCTCTTTCTTTCTTTTTAATTGACAAACAACCTTCATTCTGAGCGGAAAAAAAATCTTCATATCCATAGATACATTATGTGTATTACACATACTGAAGACACTTAAATATCCATGTACTTGTAGATGCTGAATATATACTACACTTCCACAAAAGGCTTTCCATTAAAATGAATGTAACAAGCTAGTAATCAATAACTAGTTAATTTACTAACTTGAGGTTTGGCACAAGGCCAGAAGCAATGGGCCGCCCAGTGACAATGGAACTCAACATAATTAACTTTAACAATATTATAAATGAAAGCTGATCATTAGATAGCACACACGTATTGTAACAGAACCCCTGATCTCTAATGCACAGAGACTACAGAATCAGCCAGTCTACCATTTAAACCTTTGTAAAAGAAAAGACAGAGTTCTTTTGAAATATGTAGGAAAATTAAAGGGAACTAGTACATAATATCCAATTCAGTTCTATATATATATATATTATATCCTTGGGAAAATAATTTTTGGGGCTGTTATTAGAACACATTGAAAGAAATAAGTAAAAATAAAGGAAAAAACTGAATTGATATTTCATGCTACTAAGTTCCCTTTACTTTTCCTACGTCTTTCTAAGAATGGAGCACTTTGTGACGCCTTTACAGCAAAGCGAATGTGTGTATTAAAACAGTTAAAATCCCCTTTCCCATTCTGTAAGTGAAAGACAGCCTAATGGTTACCTGGGATGCCGGGGTACTACACCCAACCGATCGGATTTCAATTCCGGCTGTAGGTAGCTTCAAAATGTCTTAGGCACACTGAGGAGACTTGACAAGTCGAAACACGGTGCTGTGATGACCCTATATCATGCTCCGCCATCCCCTAGGGTGAAGCCACTCTGGGGGGGATCTTGCTGACGGCCGCCAATTCAAGCTGTAAACGCAACGCCTCTCTAAGGAATGGAGCACTTTGTGACGGGCCCTTTACACGCAAAGTGATTGTGTGTATTAAAACAGTTAAAATCCCTTCCCATTCTGTAAGTGAAGACAGCCTAATGGTTACGGTGCCGGACTGACACCAACCGATCGGATTTTCAATTCCGGCTGTAGGTAGCTTACAAAATGTCTAGCCACACTGAGAGACTTGATTAAGTCGAAACACGTGTCTGTGGATGACCCTATATATATATATATGGGAGAAATATTGAGGAGGTAATCCGACAAATATGTGGAGAAAAGTAGACAAACACGGGATGTTATGAAAACTGGATGTTTATTGTCGACAATAAACATCCAGTTTCCATAACATCCCGTGGTTGTCTACTTTTCTCCATATATATATATATATATATTTATACTATATATACACCACAAATTTTCACTCATCTATATATATATATATATATTATATATATATATAACAAGGTGTGTCAAAAAAGTATCGAGATTTTGTTAACTTTTTGACACACCTTGTATTTATCTGAAAAAAAATAACGTTCCATTCAGTCTCATTTCTATCTTTGGTAAACTTTGGTACTTTTTTTGACACACCTTGTATTCTGAAACAATTAATGAATAGAATGATAGTGAAAATAGTGAACTTTGAAACTATCCCATCATACAGGTAAAAATACAAGAAAAATTGGTACAGCCGTGGGGAAAATTTGGTGAGCAAAAGAGTAACTTAGAAGGTATTTTCTGTAATATACACATTTTTTTCATAAGGCACGTGGTGAATGGTTATCGTTCATCATAATGGACACGGTAGTAACCAGAGTTCAAATTCTGGACGATGTATTGCATATTCATCTCGGCATCCAAATCCAATTATTTCTCTTCAGCTATGTGTAAAGAGTTAGCTAGACTGGCCATCTTTCAACCTTGGGTATGGCAACCAGTATAGGAAAAGGAAAACTCTGGTTTTAAATTTGTTAAAACTCCGCTTAACTCTTTGCTAACTAAATTTCCTCCGCCGGTACGTACCAAATTTTCTTCTGCGGATTTTCTTCTATTGCAAAAGGATCAAGTACCAGGTCTCAGGGTTGTTTCACAGACCAAAATAAAGAATTATTTTGCTTAGTATTTTTTTAAAATAATTCTTTTCGGTGAAAAATTGAGTAGTGCTTAGCCCTGTTAAAACTGGATTTTTTGCTAAAAAAAATATTTTTTATCATCTATATATATTTGGCCAAATATATTTCAGCTGACGTACAAGATTCATAAATATATGTATTAATTCATGCAAAATGCATACGTAGTTTCCCAACACTTTTATGTCCTTAAACAGAACGCGATTTAAACAATTACATTTTGAATGCATGCTTTAAAAATTCTGTTTACCGAATCTTGAAAAAAAAAAAAGCCAAAAAAAAAAGAAAAAAATCGAAAAAAAACAAACAAACAAAAAACAAAAAAAGCCAAACTACTTTAGTCCTCTATTTCCCACCGGGCGATGTAAAAATAGAATTTTCACATTGCCTGAGGGTGGAGTAAAAAATATTCTAAATGTCAGTGAGCTTGTACCCTAAGTAAGTAAAATCATCAAATTCCACATTTAAAAGGATTAAAAAATAAAACAATTTGAAATGTAAACTTTAAATATGTACTAAAATAAAACAAACTATATATAGATATATTAATACCAGTCATGTATTTATTTAAAACTTGTTTTAAAGGGTGTAGAGACTTTTTCAGTGTGAACGAGTAACACATGTAGAAATTGGTTTACAGTAGGATTGCAGGTGGGAGATCCGCCTGGAGCGGCGTAAAGTAGGCAAAATAATTAAGACATTGACTTCTGTTACATCCTGCTCGTTCGGTGCAGTTGGTAAATGCATCAATTACATCTGATGGTAATTTCCCAATTCTGGAGAGTGCGGAAATAATCCTTCCTTGCCATTACTCCCAGATCCCACTCTAACCTCATCTATTGTCAAATAGATATGTTAAAAATTGTATTCGATAGGAATTCTTAAGAACGATTAAGAAATTAACCTTGTGTCAATTTCCGCTCGTACGAGGGTGTTGATTAAATATATATATACTTATATATATATATATATATATATATATATATATATATATGTCTTCATTTAGGTTTCCGATGGCAGGCCCGGTTTCTCGGGGAACCAGTTTACTAGCGCCCCCAATATTGTAAGCTTATGCCTGACTAGCTTTGAGATTAGTCAGTGTCTATATTCATATTATACTATAATAATATACTATATATATTAATAATAATCAATTTCAATATCATGGATTTGGACTCATAACTTAAAGATTTCATTGGTTATGCATCATCAGATGAGTCAAATGGATTGATTCTCCCGT
>CM042154.1:24935844-24945844 GCA_023376005.1 Doryteuthis pealeii
AAGACATCGTTAATAAACTAATGACACCTGCATAACTCCTATGTATTTCTGACTACTACAAATAAAATAACCTCATTGCATCAACTCGGCTGTCACATCTTCAAAGCCCTAGACCATCACTGATTGTCCCAACCTTATTTGCCTTTATGGGCAAACCCCACCAACGGCTTTATTAATACTTGTGCTAGACCGGCTACCTTGACTTTATGACGCGCTCACTAATTAGTCTTGATCTGGATAAACGTTAAACACCAATCTCTCAGTGATTTCCAAATTCTGGAGTTTGGAGGAATGTGGAGGACCCTACATCTCCATTGCTCCCAGGTCCATTCTGACCCGGGAGAGTTAGTACCTGTTCCAAGTCCCATCTATGGGTAAATCAAATTAGGAAATAATAAGTTGAAAATGTGTTAAAACAGTTAGGTTTTTAATAAATGAGTTACCCATTTTAAAAAATGAATAATAAAACGAAAACGTCTTTGCATAAAATTACCCAATGGTTGGCATGCCGTAAAACCCAACCAACACCGACCAACAAAACGCACCACATCGAAAAAAAAAATTGGCGGCTGCTTTTACGTACCACAAACGTCTGTCTCTTCGTTACTTCCGTCCAATAACCCGGCGTTTCACCGTTCGGTCATCCCGTGCCCCGGATTCTCGGTTTAAAAGGAGAATGTGTTTTCTTTCTTTCAGTCTACCCCAGCTACCCAGACCCTCCCCTTCCCAGTTTAAAGTCTTATTATGAACATTTCTGAAATAGCCCATACGATTCGCTATTTGTTTGTCCCTCCCGCCAAAGCCGGAGCAAAACCATGCCAGCAGTTGTAACAGGAAGGTAGTGTAAAGCTCATAGTGTTTCTTTTAATTAAGGTGAAAATGGGTCACTGAAGTCTTTCAATTTTCAAACCTGTTATGAGGGAATGTGGGGCTATTATTATTAATTATTTTATTATTATTATTATTTATTATTATTATTTCAGGTCCAATTCCAGTTTTTCACACCCACCGGATTGTTCAACTGGAGGCTGGAATGACGCAAGAAATTCCTTCAAATCTCCAGACTCTTCTCAGTATTCTAGCCGATCTTAATAATGCTGTAATTTGGATAGTCTCGGATTTCTTCCTCTGACTTTACGAGTTCACGCGAACTCTTTTTTCAGACGATTTTTAATTTGTACTAGTACTAATATATTTTTGACCAACTATTTCTTACTCTCTTTGCCAGCGAATTCGATGGTAACTTTCTTGTTCGATTTATTCTCGTTGTTTTGTTTATTATTTGGTCTTTTCTGTTTTGTTGTATATTATTGTACTTTAGCCAAAATTAAAAAACGGGACCCTCCGGGCGATGTTAAAAAATATGTTTGAAACATATTGCCTGAGGGGTGGGAGGTAAAAAATTCAATGTCAGCGAGTTTTTACCCTAAGGTAAGTAAAATTATTCAAATCATTAAAGATTAAAAAATAACAATTTGAAATGTAAAACTTTAAATATGTATTAAAATAAAACAAACTTATATATAGATATATAATAACCAGTCATGTATTTAATTAAAAACTTGTTTTAAAAAAACAATGAGGACTGGTCTATGTTTGCATGTTCAAATTTTGAGTGGATTATTCTATGTTTATTGACGATTTTGGTAATGTGACGTAAGCAGTGACGTATTTTTGTTATAGAAAAAAACCGGAAGCGAATCCCATATTTAATAGATGATGGCCGTTCTCAATCGGCCTAAAACGTCATTGTAGCAGTATCTCTCTTGTTGTTGTTGTTGGTGCATGGTGTTGTTGTGTATGTTGTTGTTGTTGTTGTGTTTAAGGTGGAATTAATTGCGTTAATTAGTTAATAGCATTAATAGCAGTAGTAGCCATGGTCGGTGCCTTTATTATTGGGGAAATACAGTTGTTATTGACGGCTACGATTAAAGAAGATTATTGGACGGATTTTCATCTTTTCTTTTCTTCTTCTCTTTCTCCTTCTTTCTTACCTTCTTTCTTTCTTTTTTACCTTCTTTCTTCTTTCTTTCCTTCTTTCTTCTTTCTTTTCTTTCTTCTTTTCCTTCTTTCTTTTTTCTATTCTTTCTTTCTTTCTTTTCTTTTCGTCTTTCTTCTTTTCTTTCCTTCTTTTCTTTCTTTCTTTCTTCTTTCCTTCTTTCTTTTTTATTATTTATTTTTCTTTCCTTCCTTCTTTCTTTCTTTCTTTCTTTCTTTCCTTTCTTTCTTTCTTTCTTTCTTTCTTTTCTTTCTTTCTTTCTTTCATTTGACGACACTTTCAATTGAACCTCTCTTTATTTCAGCAGGTGGCCGTCCTTTCATTATTTCGTTAATTTAATTCTTTCTTTCTTTCTTTCTTTCTTTCTTTCTCTTTATCCCTTCTTTTCTATCTTCTCTTTCTTCTACCTATCTCTATCTATCTTTCTCTCTTCCTTTCTTCTCTTTCTTCTATCTATCTTTCTCTCTTCTTTCTATTTCTCTTTTCTTCACTCTTTCTTCTTTCTTCTTTCCTTCTTCTTTGTTTCTTTCTATTTGACGACACTTTCAATTAAACCTCTCTTCATTCAGCAGGTGGCCGTCCTTTTCTTTCTTTTGTAATTTAATTCCTTCTTTCTTTCTTTCTTTCTTTCTTTCTTTCCTTCTTTCTTTCTTTCTTTCTTTCTTTCTTTCTTTCTTTTTGACGACACTTTCAATTGAACCTCTCTTTATTCAGCAGGTGGCCGTCCTTTACATTATTTCGTAATTTAATTCTTTCTTTCTTTCTTTCTTTCTTTCTTTCTTTCTTTCTTTCTTTCTTTCTTTCTTTCTTATTGTTTGGACTTGCTGCCTTCTTTTTCCACCAGTTTCCCCTTCACCTGGTCATTGCCATTTCCTCTCTTTCTTTCTTTTTAATTGACAAACAACCTTCTTCTTGAGACGGAAAAAATCTTCATATCATAGATACATTTGTGTTTACACATACTAAGACACATAAATATCCATGTACTTGTAGATGTATATATATACACTTCCACAAAAGGCTTCCATTAAAATGTAATGGTTAACAAGCTAGTAATCAATACTAGTTTAATTTACTAACTTGAGTTTGGCACAAGGCCAGAAGCATGGGCCGCCAGTGACAATGGAACTCACTAATTAACTTAACAATATTATAATGAGCTCATCACTAGATAGCACACACGTAGCATTGTAACAGAACCCCCTGATCTCTAATGCACCAGAGACTACAAGAATCAGCCAGTCTACCATAAACCTTTGTAAAAGAAAGACAGAGTCTTTTGAAATATTAGGAAAATAAAGGGAACTTAGTACATAATATCCAATTCAGTTTATATATATATATATTATATCCATGGGAAAATAATTTTGGGGCTGTTATTAGAAACATGAAAGAAATAAGTAAAATAAAGGAAAAACTGAATTGGATATTATGTACTAAGTTCCCTTTATTTTCCTACGCTCTTCTAAGGAATGGAGCACTTTGTGACGGCCTTTACACGCAAAGCGATGTGTGTATTAAAACATTAAAATCCCCTTCCCATTCTGTAAGTGAAGACAGCCTAATGGTTACGGTGCCGGACTGACACCCAACGATCGGATTTCAATTCCGCTGTAGGGTAGCTTACAAAATGTCTAGCCACACCTTGACAAGTCGAAACACGTGTCTGTGGATGACCTATATATGCTCCCCATCCCCTAGGGTTGAGCACTCTGGGGGGATCTTGCTGACGGCCGCCACTCAAGCGTAAACGCAACGCTCTTCTTGGAGCACTTGTGACGGCCTTTTACACGCAAAGTGATGTGTGTATTAAAAAACAGTTAAAATCCCCTTCCCATTCTGTAAGTGAAGACAGCCTAATGGTTACGGTGCCGGACTGACACCCAACCGATCGGATTTCAATTCCGGCTGTAGGTAGCTTACAAAATGTCTAGCCACACTGAGGAGACTTGATAAGTCGAAACACGTGTCTGTGGATGACCCTATATATATATATATGGGAGAAATATGAGGAGGTTAATCCGACAATATGTGGAGAAAAGTAGACAAACACGGGATGTTATGAAAACTGGATGTTTATTGTCGACAATAAACATCCAGTTTCCATAACATCCCGTGGTTGTCTACTTTCTCCATATATATATATATATATATATATATATACACACAAATTTAGACTCATTATATATATATATATTATATATATATATATATACAAGGGTGTGTCAAAAAAGTATCGAGATTTTGTTAACTTTTTGACACACCTTGTATTCTGAAAAAAAAATAACGTTCCATTCAGTCTTCATTTCTATCTTGGTAAACTTGGTACTTTTTTTGACACACCTTGTATTCTGAAACAAATTAATGAATAGAATGATAGTGAAAATAGTGAACTTTGAAATATCCCATCATACAGGTAAAAAATACCAAGAAAAATTGGTACAGCCGTGGGGAAAATGTGGTGAGCAAAGAGTTAACTTAGAAGGTATTTTCTGTAATATACACATTTTTTTCATAAGGCACGTGGTGTAATGGTTATCGTTCATCATAATGGACACGGTAACCAGAGTTCAAATTCTGGACGATGCTATTTGCATTTCACGTCGCGCTAAATCCAATTATTCTCTTCAGCTATGTGTAAAGAGTTAGCTAGACTGGCCTCTTTAACCTTGGTATGGCAACCAGTATAGGAAAAGGAAAACTCTGGTTTTAAATTTGTTAAAACTCCGCTTAACTCTTTGCTAACTAAATTTCCTCCGCGGTGGTACCAAATTTTCTTGGTATTTTTTTCTATTGCAAAAGGATCAAGTACCAGTCTCAGGGTTGTTTCACAGACAAAATAAAGAATTATTTTGCTAGTATTTTTTAAAATAATTCTTTTCGGTGAAAAATTGAGTAGTGCTTAGCCCTGTTGAAAACTGAAATTTTGCTTAAAAAAAAATATTTTTTATCATTCTATATATTTTGGCCAAATATATTTCAGCTGACTTACAAGATCATAATATATGTATAATTCATGCGAAAATGCATACGTAGTTTCCCAACACTTTTATGTCCTTAAACAGAACGCGATTTAAACAATTACATTTGGATGCATGCTTTAAAAATTCTGTTTACCGAATTTGAAAAAAAAAAAGGCAAAAAAAAAAAGAAAAAAAATCGAAAAAAAAACAAACAAACAAACAAAAAAAAAGCCAAACTACTTTAGTCCTTATTTTCACTCCGGGCGATGTAAAAATAGATTTTTGAAACATTGCCTGAGGGGTGGGAGTAAAAAAATTCAATGTCAGCGAGCTTGTACCCTAAGTAAGTAAAATCATCAAATTCATTAAAGGATTAAAAAATAAAACAATTTGAAATGTAAACTTTAAATATGTATTAAAATAAAACAAACTATATATAGATATATAATACCAGTCATGTATTTATTAAAACTTGTTTTAAAGGGTGTAGAGATTTTTCAAGTGTGAACGAGTAACACATGTAGAAATTGGTTTACAGTAGGATTGCAGCGTTGGGAGATCCGCTGTGAGCGGCGTAAAGTAGGCAAAATAATTAAGACATTGACTTCTGTTACATCCTGCTCGTTCGGTGCAGTTGGTAAATGCATCAATTACATCTGATGGTAATTTCCAGTTCTGGAGAGTGCGGAATAATCCTTCCTTGCCATTACTCCCAGATCCACTCTAACCTCATCTATTGGTCAAATAGATATGTTAAAAATTGTATTCGATAGGAATTCTTAAGAACGATTAAGAAATTAACCTTGTGTCATATTCCGCTCGTGCGAGGGTGTTGATAAATATATATATATATATATATATATATATATATATATATATATATATATATATGTCTTCATAGGTTTCCGATGGCAGGCCCGGTTTCGGGAACCAGTTTACTAAGCGCCCCCAATATTGTAAGCTTATGCCTGACTAGCTTGAGATTAGTCAGTGTCTATATTCATATATAATATATATATATATATATATATATATATATAATCAATTGTAATATTCATGGATTTTGGACTCATAACTTAAAGTTTCATGGTTATGCAATCATCAGATGAGTCACAAATGGTTGGGATCTTAAAAACCAGTAGTCAAATGGTTGAGATTTTTAAAAATCTGCTCTGCTTTATTAGCATTGAGCACCTTTTCATGCTAATACTTTTCTCATTTTCTCATTCATTCTCTATTCATTATATATATATATATATAATATCTCAACCTCTCCGCACGAACAAGATGCGACACAAGGTCAATTTTACGGAGTTTTACAGATTTTAGACATTTACTTCTAGACTGGTTGCTTGGCCATGGTTAAAGAGCACAGTCCGTCCTACTATTTACCCATAGCTGAAGGGAGAGCAACTGGGTTCATACCTTTCCAAGGGTATTGGCACTATGTGAAATTCAAACAGCCTTTTCGAGTATTTGAACTCGGGTCAACGAGTCCATTTCCCACGACTCTAACCATTATGCCACGCCCCCCCAACATTGCAGCTTATGCCTGACTAGCTTGAGTTTAGTCAGTGTCTATATTCATATATTTTCATGGTCAGAGAGAGGGCATGCAAACTTGCGTACGAACTTCTATTTTTCATTTCGTTTCACGGGCTTTCATTTTTATCATCAATTTGTTTGTCCGTCCTAGTACTGTACCTTTCTTTTTTCGTTTTTCTTTTTTCTTTTTTTTATTCTGTTAATACTTCTCCCACCAACCCCCTCCCTGGCCGATTCATTTTATGTGTCCCACCCCGGCGCACCCCCCACACTGATAGATTGCGCACATCAGAAGAATTTGGTGTTACTTCTACTCTTACTCACACTCACTTTTCTTCTTCTTCTTCTTCTTCTTCTTCTCTTCTTTTCTTCTTCTCTTCTTCTTCTTCTTCTTCTTCTTATTTGTATTTATCCGTTTATAAAAACAACAACAACAAAGACTATTATTATTATTATTATTATTATTATTATTATTATTATTATTATTATTATTATAAACAACAACAACAGCCTTATTTCTTTTTCTTCCTATTCTCTTCGTTTTCCATTTTCTATTCTTTCTTTCTCTTCGTGTCCAATACTCTTGTTCTTGTTCTTGTTCTTGTTCTTCTTGTTCTTGTTCTTGTTTTTCTTCTTCTAACATGTATATTTTTTCTTCTTTCTTCTTCTTCTTCTTCTTCTTCTTCTTCTTCTTCTTCTTCTTCTTCTTCCACATTTTTTTTTTCTCCTCCTCCTCCATCTTCTTCTTCTTCTTTCTTTCTTTCTTTCTTCTTCTTCTTCTTTCTCTTTCTTTCTTTCTTCATCCACGTTTTTTATTTCTCCTCCTCCATCTCCCCTTCTTCTTCCTTCTTCTTCTTCTTCTTCTTCTTCTTCTTCTTCTTCTTCTTCTTCTTCTTCTTCTCTTCTTCTTCTTCTTCTTCTTCTTCTTCTTCTTTACCTTTCTTTCTTTATTCCTTTCTTTTTCTTTTTTCATTCTTTCTTTCTTCTTCATTCTTTCTTTTTCAGGTTCATCTTTGATGCATTCATTTATTCATTCTTCTTTCGCAAGTCGTCTTCTTACACTTTTTAAAAAAATTTCTTCTGTTTCTTTCAGTTTTTCTACTCCATCTTCTGTCTTTTGCCCTTCCCTATTTTTTCAGTTGTTGTTGTTGTTCTTCTTCTTCTTTTTCTTCTTCTTGTTCCTCTTGTTCTTGTTCTTCTTCTAAACAACAACAACAACAACAACAACAACAACAACAACAGTTGTTTGTAATTTCAACTCACTCTTCTTGTTATTCTCGCTTTGATTGTAATTCTCTACTTTCCCTCCTCCTACTCTTTCTTCCCCCCTCCTATCCTCCTCCCCCTCCTCTCACCTCTTCATCTCTAACCACAATAACAACTACTACAACTACCAATAATAATAATAATAATAATAATAATAATAATAATAATCTTTCTTCCTCCATACTTATTGATTCCTTTCATTCCCCCTCCACCCCCCGTATTACATTCTATCCCCCTTTTCCCTTTCCTCCCCTTCACCCCCCCAGTTCTTCACCTCTTCCTATTCCTCCCAAAGTCCAAGCCTTATCTTTGGTCAGCACAAGCAACCCTTTTGATGTCGACCAAAGCCCGCCTCTTCTTTACAACGCGGACGACGTCATTGAATATTCCGTCACGCTTTCTAAGCAGACTATGGCTCCCCTCCAGTGAACTCTGCACACATAAATTGCACATTCTATTCCACACGCCTCTTTTCTTCTTCTTCTTCTTCTCTTCTCTTCTTCTTCTCTTCTTCTCTTCTTCTTCTTCTTCTTCTTCTTCTTCTTCTTCCCCTCTCTTTCTTCTCTGATTGAAACATTACTTCTCTCTTTATATTTCTCTACCTCTTTATTTTCGCTTCCCCCCCTCTCTTTAAAATCTTTGTATCTCTTTATTTTTTTTCACCCCATTTTATTCTTTCTATCTCTTTTTTTTTCGCTTTTTGCCCCTTTCTTTAATATCTTTAATGTCTTCACTATCTCTTTTTTTCGTTTTCTTCCTTTCATTAATGCTTTAATACCTTTCTCTCTTTATTTTCGCTTTTTCTTCCCTTTCATAATGTCTTTAATATCTTTCTATCTCTTTTTTTTCGCTTTTTTCTCCCTTCTTTAATATCTTAATATCTTTCTGTCTCTTTTTTCGCTTTCTTTCTCTCGTCTTTAATATCTTTTATATCTCTCTATCTTTCTATTTTTTCTTTTTTCTTCCCTTTCTTAAATATCTTTAATATCTTTCTCTCTTTTTTCGCTTTTTTCTCCCTTTCTTTAATATCTTAATATCTCTCTCTCTCTCTCTCTCTCTTTTTCACTTTCTTCTCTCTTTCTTTAATATTTTAATATCTCTATCTCTTTTTTCGCTTTTCTCTCTCTTTCTAATGTCCTTTAATATCTTCTATCTCTTTTTTTTCGTTTTTTTTTTCTTCTTTAATATTCATCTTCTTCTTTTCATAACCCTCTATCTCTATTTACGCTCCCCTCCACTTTCTTTTAATAATATCTCTATCTTTATTTCACCTACCCCCCTTTCTTAAATCTCTCTCTCTATCTCTTTATTTTCTTTTTTTCTTTTTCACTTGTTCTTAATATCTTTTATATCTCTCTATCTTTCTATTTTCGCTTTTTTTCTCTCTTTCTTTAATATCTTTAATACCTTTCTATCTCTTTATTTTCGCTTTTTTCTACTCCTTTCTCTGCTCTATGAAGGCGTTTACCTTTGTCCCTTACAATAAAAATGTTTTCTCCTTCACTAATCTCTCTTTTCTTTGTATAAAATACTTCTTTCTCTCTTATCTCTTCTCTTCCCTCTCTCTCTCTCTTTATCTTTCTTTCGATTCGTTTTTATCTCCCCCCTCTCTTTAAAATCTTTGTATCTCTTTATTTTTTTATTCACCCCCATTTTCTTTAATATCTTTCTATCGTTTTTTTTTTCGCCCCATTCTTTAATTATCTTTTATACTGCGTCTCCCTACCTTTTCGCGTTTTCGTTCCGTTTTCTTTAATCTCTTCACTTTTCTTTGTATAAAACTACTTCTTTCTTCTGTATTCTATCCTTCTCTACTACCCCCTCTCTCTTTATCTATCTTCGTTTCTTTTCGTTCGTATTCTTATCGTTGATTGCCATTTTTCCTTCTTTCTAGATTTCTTTTCTTATATGTCCTCATACCGTTTCGTTCTTCGATCTTGTGGTATCCAACATTTCTTTCTTTGATTTTCTTTCTTTCTTTCACTACTTCTCTTTTCTTATTAAATACATTGACGAGAGTCACCAACGCGGTTCACCTCCATCATGTCTTTTTCTCAATAAATGACCACCATGTCAGCGCGCTGTTACGCGCCCCTACATATATCTTCCGCGTTTCATCCCCCCCAATATATCTCCTGACCCCCTCACACCTCGGGTGTGCGCTGTTTTACTATCATCTCTGGTTACTCTTCTATCACTATTCTCTCTCTCTCACTCCCTCCTCCTC
>CM042154.1:24948344-24953344 GCA_023376005.1 Doryteuthis pealeii
ACTTACTTAAGCTTATCCTTGTACATCACCAGGGTAAATGGATGTAGGATGATTGTGCTGCGCCAATATCTAAAATGGGGATTGCTAATCTTCTTTCGAAATCTTGATCTTAGCTAGACTTGAACCTCCACCTCAGGCTCCGGAAAGAAATACGTAATAATCTCAGCTACGAAGTAGGTCCTTCCTTCATCGTCGTTGTGGTTGTCATCTTTCCTTCTTTCTTTCTTTCTTTCTTTCTTTCTTTCTTTTTTCTTTCTTTCTTCTCTTCTTTCTTTCTTTTTACCTTTCTCTCGTGTTCTCTCTCACTTTTTGTGACCTCCTCACTCTGTTTACTCCTTATATCTCTTTTTATCTTTTTCTAGTCTTGTTATACACCTTTCTTTCCTTTTTCTTTTTTCTATCTATCTATCTATCTATCTATCTATCTATCTATCTTTCCTTCTTTCTTTCTTTCTTTCTTTCTCTTTTATCTATTTATTTTTCTCTTTTTCTATCTATCTATCTATCTATCTATCTTTCTTTCTTTCTTCTTTCTTTTATCTATTTAGTTTCTCTTAATATCCTTTTTCGTATTTCTTTTATCTCTGTCCCTTTTTTCTTCTAAATTTACACCTTCTTTCTTTCTTTCTTTCTTTCTTTATTTCTTTCTTTCTTTCTTTCTTTCTTTCTTACAATATTCATACAATATTTCATTACAATATTTCTTCTTTCTTTCTTTTTTTTCTTACAATAATTCGTCTTTTCGCTCTTCTTTCTTCTTTCTTTTTTCCCCTGTACTATTTCAGTTTTTCTTTCTATTTGTCTTTAAAAAAATGACCTCACCTTTTTCTTTCTTTTTTCTCTTGGCACTATCCTTAATCTTTTCACACTTTCTCCTTTTCTTTCTCCGTTTTTCTTTTGCCTTGTTCTTTCTTTCTTTCTTTATTCGTTTTTTCCCCTTTCTTTTGTGTTCTGTCTGTCTGTCTGTCTCTCTTTCTCTCTTTCTCTTTTAAGGATATCCCCACTCCTTTTATTCCATTCTCTCTCTCTTTAATTTCTAGTTTTGTCACACCCCTTTCTTTCTTTCTTTCTTTCTTTCTCTCTTTCTTTCTTTCTTTCTTATTCTTTCTTTCTTTATTCGTTTCTACCTTTCTTTCGAGTTCTTTCTCTCTTTTAGTGATATCATTACACATTTTATTCGTCTCACTCTCTCTCTTTCTCTCTCTCTCTTCTCTCTCTCTCTCTCTCTCTTTTCATTTCTTCTCGTCTTGTCAGACACCTTTCCGTCTTGTTTTTTTTCTTTCTTTTTTTCTTTCTTCATTTTTTCCTCGTGTTCTTTGTCTTTTATTTTAGTGATATCCCCACTCTTTTTACTCCTTTTCTCTATTTCTCTACTTTTCTTTTAGTCTTGGCATATTCCTTTACTTATTTCTTTTCTTTCCATTTTTCTTTCTTTCTTTCTATATCCCTTTCTTCATTAATCCATCTATCCCAGTTTTTTCTTATCTATCTATCTATCTATCTATCTATCTATCTATCTTTTCAATCCATCTATTATCAAACAGATCTTGTATAATTCATCTATCTAAGTCTTTTCTTATCTATCTATCTATCTATCCCAGTCTGATAATATCTATCTATCTATCTATCTATCTATCTATCTCTCTCTCTCTCTCTCTCTCTCTCTCTCTATATATATATATATATATATATATATATATATATATATATATATATATATATATATATATATATATTCCAGTCTTATAATATCTATCTATCTATCTATCTATCTATCTATCTATCTATATATATATATATATATATATATATATATATATTCCAGTCTGATGATATCTATCTATCTATCTATCTATTCCAGTCAGATCATTATCTATCTATCCATCTATCTATGTATCTATCCCAGTCTGATCATATCTCTCTCTCTCTCTCTTCTCTCTCTCTCTCTCTCTCTCTCTTTATTTATATATATATATATATATATATATATATATATAATATATATATATATATATCCAGGCTCATTATAGACTATCTATCTATCTATCTATCTATTCCAGTCTGATCATATCTATCTATCTATTCCAGTCTGATCATATCTATCTATATATCTATATCTATATCTATATCTATCTATCTATCTATCTATCTATTATATATATATATATATATATATATATATATATATATATATCCCAGTCTGATCATCCTCTCTCTCTCTCTCTCTCTCTCTCTCTCCTCTCTATATAATTATATATATATATATATATATATATATATATATATATATATATATGTGTATATTATATATATATATATATATATATATATATATATATATATATATATATCCCAGGCTCATGATAGACTATCTATCTATCTATTCCAGTCTAATCATATCTATCTATCTATTCCAGTCTGATCATATCTATCTCTCTCTCTCTCTCTCTCTCTCTCTCTCTCTCTCTCTATATATATATATATATATATATATATATATATAATCACAGTCTATCTATCTATCCATCTATCTATCGAACCCAGTCTGATCATATCTATCTATCTATCTATCTATTATTCAACTGAGATCTTTCTCTCAGCTGCCCTCTCCGTTTTCCTTTTTAAGATTCACAGTCTTTGAATTTCTGACCATTTTCCGCTTTTACGCGCCCATTCTCCTCGCTTCTTTCCCCTTGTTTACCTCTGATCTTTTTTCTCCCTCTTTTTCTCTCTTCTCCCTCCTTTTCATTTCCTACTTAGCTCCCCTCCCCCTCCTCCTCCTCTTTCTCCCCTTCCTCCTCATTCACCCACCCCCGTTTCTCATCGCTTTTCTCTTTTCTTTTTGTGTTCTCTTCCTCTTTTGCTAAATTTCCTTTGCCTTTTCGTTCACTTGACTGAACTCCTTTTTTTATCGTCTTTTATTCGATTTTTAAAAATCTATTTTCTTTTACGTATGTGTGTGTGTGTGTGTGTGTGTGGTGTGTGTGTGTTTGTGTGTGTTTGTATGATTGTGTGTGTGTTTGTATGTGCGTGAATTGTGTGTATGTGTGTGTGTGTGTGTTTGTGTGTGTACTTATGTGTATATGTTTGTGTATGTATGTGTGTATGGTTGTGTGTGTGTGCTTGTGTGTGTGTGTGTGTTTGTGTTTATGTGTGTGTATATTTGTGTGAGTGTTTGTGTGTGTGTGTGTGCTTGAATGTGTTTGTGTTTGCTCATGTATGTTTGTGTTTGTGTGTATGTTTGTATGTGCGTGAATGTGTTTGTGTGTATGCGTGTGTGTGAGTTTGTGTGTGTTTGTGTTAGCGTGTGTGTGTGTTTGTGTATGTACTTATGTGTATATGTTTGTGTATGTATGTGTGTGTTGGTTGTGTGTGTGCTTGTGTGTGTGTGTGTGTGTTTGCGTGTGTGTGCTTGAGTGTGTTTGTGTTTGTTCGTGTATGTTTGTGTGTGTGTGTGTTTGTGTGTATGTGTGTGTGTGTTTGTGTGTGTATATGTTTGTGCTTGTGTGTGAGTGTTTGTTTGTTTGTTTGTGTGTGTTTGTGTTTGTGTGTGTGTGTGTGGGTGTGTTTGTGTTGTTTGTGTGTATGTTG
Organism: Doryteuthis pealeii; assembly: GCA_023376005.1. NCBI lineage: Eukaryota > Metazoa > Mollusca > Cephalopoda > Myopsida > Loliginidae > Doryteuthis > Doryteuthis pealeii. The sequence continues at coordinate 24,951,936 of CM042154.1, forward strand.
TGTGTGTTTGTGTGTGTGTATATGTTTGTGCTTGTGTGTGTGTGTGAGTGTGTGTGTGTGTGTGTTGTGTGTGTGTAAAGACTATTTCTCTTTCCATTTGCTAAGCGTTGCCTAGTCTGATACACAGGACTTAAGTTGTTTACAGCAATGGATTAAACAGTACTACTACTGTTCTTCTACAAGGATATCTTTGGCATTAAATAACCCACGTAGGTTGATATGCCATTAAACAAAGTAAGAAAGCTGAATTAATCCCACTTAAGAAATTGACATTGTGTCACATCCTACTCGTACGGAGGGGTTGGTAAATATGTAATTTCATTTCTGTTGACTCCCCGTGGCATAGTAGTTAACTTGCTGGACTGCGACATTATGTTAAATGATTCAAACTTCAGTCGTGCTATTATGTTCCCTTTTGGAATAATATCATTGGGAAAGGTATGACACCCGAACTAGGGGTTAAATAGTACTAATACTGTTCTTCTAGAAAGATAGTTTTGGTATTAAATAACCCACGGAGGTTGATATGCTATTAAGTCAATAACTCAAAAACAGTACCTGCAATTCCTAAATGGTCACCGATCTAAACACCGAACATGTTCATCATTGCTTAACTTTTGTGATTTGACGTGATTAAAAGCTAACACCACATATATGGGCCACCTCGGTGAGGATAGAACTGAGTATTTTGTAGCTATGGATGTTTTTGGTGTGACGAGATTGCTAACCGTTACACAATAAAGAGACGCACTAAAATCTAAGTTAGGCTTACATTTGTCACAAGGCTAGAAGTATAGGGCACCCCGTAAGGATCGAACTCACTTCTGTGTTTTAACTAATCAGAAAAAAAAGCATGTGAACCATAACACCCCGAAGACATTCCCTTACTCGTTTATGCACATTCAATCCTATCCGGGTGACCATATATGTGTTATTAGTTAATATGGTCAGATTTTAGGTAGCTCATTACTGTTGCCTTGAGCCAGACACGGCTAGGCGTTCAATCACCAGGTTTCATATATTATCTCACTAAAAATTTGTTAGAGAATTTTTTTCTTATTTATATTTATATATATATTATATATATATATATATATATATATATATATATATATATATATATATATATATATAATATATATATATTTGTATATATATATATATATATATATATATATATATTGAATAAATATATATATTATATATATATATGAATTTAACATAATATATATATATATATTATATATATGAATTTAACATATATAATATATATAATATATATATATGTGTGTGTGTGTGTGTGTGTGTGTGTGTGTGTGTGTGAATTTAACATTTTTTGAAAAAACAAAATGATTTTTTTTCAAAAAAATGTTAAATTAATACTGTCGGATTAACTCCATTTACTTTTC
>CM042154.1:24955844-24968344 GCA_023376005.1 Doryteuthis pealeii
ATTTACTCTTTTTCTATGTCTTAACTCTTTGCCTACTTTAAGCCGCTCACAGCGGCCCCTCCCACCACTGCGATTCTACACCCAGGCAAGCACAAAAGACTGATAGTCAATTCATTATAATTGAGCAGAAGGACTCAGATTACAATGATAATAGGACTTTATTTGAATAGAATTTTGTTCTGAGGTGAACAGGTAGTACAATTTAAAATATCCCATCACACAGGTAAAAACGAATGCCAAGAAAATTTGGTACAGCCGTGGGGGAAATTTTGTAGACAAAGAATTGATACTTTATATTAGGGCACATCATATAAGCTTAATGGTTAGCAAGCTAGCTTAGCAAATCATTGTTAGTGAGTTCGATTCTCACTGGTGCCACATCTAAGCTTAGTAAATAACTATATTAGTCCAGCTTCTCTCTCTTTTTTTCATTTTGCAACTTCTATTGTATTATTTTTCTCATGCTACCTGTACATTGGGCACTTTTTCTCTCGCACCATTTTTAGAATTTCTATATTGTACCTTTATATTCTCTTTCTTTTTAGTATCTCTTCAGTACAATTTCTCTTTTTTCTTTCTTCTTTCTTACTTCTATATTTCGTTTCCTTCTTTTTCGTTTCTCTTTTCCCCTAATACACAATTACTTCCTGTTTCTCTCTTTTTCTTCTTAACTTTCTTTCTCTCTTCTCTTTCTTGTTTTTCTTCTTAATATTCTATTATACTTTCTTTCTCTCTTCTCTTTCTCCTTAATATTCTATTATACTTTCTTTCTCTCTTCTATTTCTCCTTAATGCTACTTACTCTTTCCTTCTCTCTTCTCCTTCTCCTTAATATTCTATCATACTTTCTTTCTCTCTTCTATTTCTCCTTAATGCTTCTTACACTTTCTCTCTCTCTTCTATTTCTCTTTAATGCTACTTACTCTTTCCTTCTCTCTTCTCCTTCTCCTTAATATTCTATTTACTTCTATTTCTCCTTAATGCGACTTACTCTTTCATTCTCTCTTTTATTTCTCCTTAATGCTACTTACTCTTTCCTTCTCTCTTCTCCTTCTCCTTAATATTCTATTTTATACTTTCTTTCTCTCTTCTATTTCTCCTTAATGATTCTTACACTTTCTCTCTCTCTTCTATTTCTCTTTAATGCTACTTACTCTTTCCTTCTCTCTTCTATTTCTCCTTAATGCTTTCTACACTTTCACTCTCTCTTCTATTTCTCCTTAATGCTACTTACTCTTTCTTTCTCTCTTCTATTTCTCCTTAATGCTACTTACTCTTTCTTCTCTCTTCTATTTCTCCTTAATGCTACTAAATCTTTCTTTCTCTCTTCTCTTTCTCCTTAATATTCTATTATACTTTCTTTCTCTCTTCTATTTCTCCTAATGCTACTTACTCTTTCTTTCTCTCTTCTCTTTCTCCTTAGTATTCTATTATACTTCTTTCTCTCTTCTATTTCTCCTTAATGCTACTTACTCTTTCTTTCTCTCTTCTATTTCTCCTTAATGCTACTTACTCTTCTTTCTCTCTTCTATTTCCCTTAATGCTACTAATCTTTCTTTCTCTCTTCTCTTTCTCCTTAATATTCTATTATACTTTCTTTCTCTCTTCTATTTCTCCTAATGCTACTTACTCTTCTTTCTCTCTTCTCTTTCTCCTTAGTATTCTATTATACTTTCTTTTCTCTCTTCTATTTCTCCTTAATGCTACTTACTCTTTCTTTCTCCCTTCTCTTTCTTCTTAATATTCTATTATACTTTCTTTCTCTCTTCTATTTCTCCTTAATGCTACTTACTCTTTCTTTCTCTCTTCTATTTCTCCTTAATGCTACTTACTCTTTCTTCCTCTCTTCTTTTTCTCCTTAATATTCTATTATACTTTCTTCCTCTCTTCTTTTTCTCTTAATATTCTATTATACTTTCTTCTCTCTTCTTTCTTCTTAATATTCTATTATACTTTTTTTTCCTTTCCCCTACTTAATGCAGCCCTTTCTTTCTCTCTTCTCTTTCTCCCTAATATATCATTATACTTTCTTTCTCTCTCTTAATATTCTATTTATTAAATTATTATCTATAGAAGAGAGAGAGAGAGAGAGAAGAGAGAGAGAGAGAGAAGGAGAGAGAGAGAGAGAGAGAAAGTTCTCTTCTTTTTCTTTTTCTCCTTAAATACTACTCCTTTCTCTATTCTCTTTTCACTTATATTTCCCTACTTTCTTTCTTTCTTCTCTTTCTTTTTCTCTTCACTTTCTCGTTCTCTTTAATACCTATCTAATTCATTTTCTTTCTCTTTCCTCTTTTTCCTTAATATTCTATTATACTTTCTTTTCTTTCTCTTTCTCCTTAATATACCGTTTTCTCTCTTCTCCTTTCTCTCTTATACTTATCTAATATACTTTATTTTCCCTTCTATTTCTCCATCATACTATTATACACTCTTTTCTCGCTTCTTTCTCTCTATTCTCTTTAATATTCTATTATACTTTCTCTTTTTCTTCTTAATACTCCATTACGCTCTCTTTCTCTTTCTCTTTCTCTTTAATACTTATCTAATATTTCTTTTTTCTCTTCTCTTTCTCTTTAATACTTATCTAATATACTTTCTTTCTCTCTTCTCTTTTCTTATCTATCTCTTTCTCTCTTCTTTCTCTTTAATACTTATCTAATACACTTTCTTTCTCTCTTCTCTTTCTCTTTAATACTTATCTAATACACTTTCTTTCTCTTTTCTCTTTCTCTTTAATACTTATCTAATACACTTTCTTTCTCGCTTCTCTTTCTCTTTAATACTTATCTAATACATTTTCTTTCTCACTTCTCTTCTTTAAACTATCTAATACAACTTTCTTTCTCTCTTCTCTTTCTCTTTCTCTTTAATATTTATCTAATACATTTTCTTTCTCTCTTCTCCTTCTCTTTAATACTTATCTAATACACCTTCTTTCTCACTTCTCTTTTTCTTCTTAATACTTTATTACGCCATATTTCTCTCTTCTCCTTGATACTTATCTATACAACGTTTTTTCTCTCTTCTCTTTTCTTCTTAATACTCTATTTACGCTCTCTTCTCTCTTCTCTTTATTACTTATATAATACACTTTCTCTATCTCTTTTCTTTTTTCTTTTTTAATACTCTATTACCCTTTTTCTTTTCTCTTTAATACTTATCTATACACTTTCTTTCTCTCATCTCTTTTTGTTCTTAATACTTTATCGGTCGCTCTTTCTCTTTTCTCCTTAATGCTTATCTAATACACATTCTTTCTCACTTCTCTTTTTCTTCTTAATACTCTATTACGCTCTCTTTCTCTCTTCTCTTTATTACTTATATAATACACTTTCTCTCTCTCTTTTCTTTTTTCTTTTTTAATACTCTATTACTTTTTTCTGTTCTCTTTAATTCTTATCTATACACCTTCTTTCTCACTTCTATTTTTCTTCTTAATACTTTATCACTCGCCTTTTCTCTTTTCTCCTTAATGCTTATCTAATACACATTCTTTCTCTCTTCTCTTTTTCTTCTTAATACTCTATTACGCTCTCTTTCTCTCTTCTCTTTATTACTTATATAATACACTTTCACTCTCTTTTTTCTTTTTTCTTTTTTAATAGTCTATTACTTTTTTTCTTTTCACTTTAATACTTATCTATACACTTTTTTCTCTCTTCTCTTTTTCTTCTTAATACTCTATTACGCTCTCTTTCTCTCTTCTCTTTATTACTTATCTAATACACTTTCTCTCTCTCTCTTTTCTTTTTTTTCTTTTTTAATACTCTATTACTCTTTTTCTTTTCTCTTTAATACTTATCTATACACTTTCTTTCTGTCTCTTCTCTTTCTTGATAATTTATCACTTCTTTCTCTCTTCTTTTTCTTTGTAGTACTCCATCTTTATAGTTTTTCTTTCTCTTTCTCCCTTTCTTCATATCACCCTCATTTCTTTTATGACGATTACTTCTTATATTTCCTTCCACTATTATTTTACCATTTTTCTTTCTTAGTATTCTTTTTTCTAAATTGTCTTTCTCAAATATTTACCCCGTTTTTGCTCTCTCTCTCTCTCTCTCCTCTCCTCTCTCTCTCTTCTCTCTATCTATCTATCTATCTATTGTCCCTTTACGCTTATTTCTTTCTCTTTAACTCTTCAATATTTCCCTTTAGACCACCTCTCAGTATATCTGTCTGTCTGTCTATCTGTCTCTCTGTACCTCCCTCTCTCGTAACCTTACGGTTACTTTCGTTCTTTTCAATATTCCTCTTAAGACCACCTCTCACACCCTCCTCTTTAGACCCCCATCTCTCTCTCTCTCTCTCTCACTCTCTCTCTCTCTCTCTCTCTCCACACACACAACACACACCACACACTCTCTCTCTCTCTCTCTCTCTCTATCTATCTATCTATCTATTCACTGTCCCTTTCTCCTCACGCTGCTTTGCATAAAAATCTCATTTCTTCTCACTTTCTTTTCAGTCTTTCTTATCCAATCTCCCCTCTTCTCTCTCTCTCTCTCTCTCTCTCTCTCTCTCTCTCTCTCTCTCACACACACACACCACACTCTCTCTCTCTCTCTCTCTCTATCTATTTCACTGTCCCTTTCTCCTCACACTGCTTTGCATAAAAATCTCATTTCTTCTCTCTTCTTTTCAGTCTTTCTTATCCAATCTCCCCCTCTTTCTCATCTCTCTCTCTCTTCTCTCTCTCTCTCTCTCTCTCTCTCTCTCTCTCTCTCTATATATAACTATATATATATATATATATATATATATATATTCACTGTCCCTTTCTCCTCACACTGCTTTGCATAAAAATCTCATTTCTTCTCACTTCTTTTCAGTCTTTCTTATCCAATTCCCCCCTCTTCTCTCTCTCACTCTCTCTCTCTCTTTCTCTCTCTCTCTCACACACGGTTACTTTCTTCTTTTCAATATTCCTCTTAAGACCACCTCTCACACCTCTCTCTTTAGACCCCCATCTCTCTCTCTCTCTCTCTCACTCCTCTCTCCTCGCTCTCACCACACACACACACACACACACTCTTCTCTTCTCTCTCTCTCTCTCTCTCTATCTATCTATCTATTTCACTGTCCCTTTCTCCTCACGCTGCTTTGCATAAAAATCTCATTTCTTCTCACTTCTTTTCAGTCTTTCTTATCCAATCTTCCCCCACCCTCTTTCTCTCTCTTACTCTATTTCTTTCTATTTCTTTTCCTACCCACATTTGATTATATATCTTCACACCATCGACGATTCCCCCCCCCCACCCTCTTACGCATTCCGACGCTGACGCCATTTTAAAAAATAATAAATCCTTTTGTTCTTTCTTTCCCCACTTCCCCTAATGCATCCCTGCATTCCCTACAGGCCCCGCCCATTGCACATTTTGATTGGAGGCATTTCTATACCCCCCTTCCCCTCTCTTTATATTATCGCCTTTGATATTGTCCATATTCGCGCTTTTTACCTTATTTTATCGCAAACCACTCTCTAATTTTTTTATGCTTTTGTATTATAACAACAGGGACGCTTTCTCCTCATATTTTAGGATGCTATTAATATTTCTTCGATCTCAAATCAACCACTTCAAAACCGACGCCATCTTTCTTTCTTTTTGACTTTCATACATTTTATTATTTGTTTTTATGTTTGCTTTCTTTTCTTTCATTTCTACGTCTATTTCTTTCTTTCTTTTTTCTTTCTTTCTTTTTTGTTTTTTACTTTCATAAGAATTTGGCATTTGTTTTATGTTGGCCTTCTTTTCTTTTATTCTTTCTTTCTTTCTTTCTTTTCTTTCTTTCTTTCTTTCTTTCTTTCCTTTTTGACTTTCATACATTTTATTATTCGTTTTATGTTTGCTTCTTTCTTTCTTTCTTTCTCTTTCTTTCTTTCTTTTTGTTTTTTACTTCATAAAATTTGCATTTGTTTTATGGGCCTTTCTTTCTTTATTCTTGCTATTTTTCTTTCTTCTTTCTTTCTTCTTTCTTTTTTTGACTTTCATAACATTTTATTATTCGTTTTGTTTTCTTTCTTTTTTCTTTCTTTCTTTCTTTCTTTTCTTTCTTCCAAAGCCTCAACCTTTCTTCCGTTTTTTCTTCTCCTCTCATTCTGTTTCTACTTTTTTTAAAAACTTTTCTTATTTTCCCCTTCCTTGTTTTTTAGTTTTCCCAGCTTTCTTTATTCTTCATTCATTCATTCTTTCTTTCTTTTCTTTCTTTCTTCTTTCTTTGTCTCTCTCTCCCAGTCTCTCTCTCTCTCTCTCTCTCTCTCTCTCTCTCTCTCTGTCACTATGTTTCTCTTTTCTACTGTTCTTTCTTATTTTCCCTTTCTTATTTCTAGTTTCATCTTCTCTTTCTTTCTTTTTTCTTTCTTTCATTCCCCTCCTTCTTCTTTCTTTCTTTCTTTCTTTCTTTTCTTTCTTCATTCTTTCTTTGATTTATTTATTTCTCTTCTCTGTCCCCCCTCTTCTCTCTCTCTCTCTCTCTCTTCACAATGTTCTCTTTCTTCTGTTTTTCTTATTTTTCCCTTTCTTATTTCTAGTTTCCCTTTCTCTTTCTTTCTTTCTTTCTTTCTTTCTTCCACTGAATTCTCTCTCCCCTTTTTTTCTTATTTTACTTTCCTTATTTCTATTTCCTTTCTTCATTATTCCTTCATTCATAATGTTAGTCATTCTTTTTTTCTTCTTTCACTTCTCTCTTACTTCATTCTTTTTTTTTCTTTCTTTATATTTTCTTTTTCCTTTTCTTTCTAAGATTCATTGAAGCATCATATCCACCACCAACACCCCCCTTGCCGCCGCTGTTGTCGCCACTGACACTATTATTATTATTATTATTATTATTATTATTATTATTATTATTATTATTATTCGTCCATCCATTGTTTGATTCCTAAGTAACACTATAAACATTTAAATCTCTACACTGGGTGCCATGCCGATTTGGTTATATAAAAAAGAAAAGAAGTGTCTGTTTCAGATCCTGTCACAGAGATTTGACTGCAACCAATCAACACCTTGAAATATATATTTCTGAGTGATATATTTCAAGTATTACGAATATCTTTTTTAAAATGATATCCATTTAAAACACATTACTTTTTTGGGCTTCTAATATATAATAACTCGCCCTTTAATTCTATTTTCCAGCCTTACCTGTCTCGCTAGGGATTATCCTTTTGCTATACTCATTTACGTCTAATATGTTTTGCTTTTTCCCCCACCTTCCATTCCTTTTTTTCTTTTTTACTTTATCATTTTTCTTTCTTTCTTTCTTTCTTTCTTTCTTTCTTTCTTTCTTTTCTTTCTTTCTTTCTTCTTTCTTCAAACACTCATTTCTTCCTATCACCATTAATTTTTCTTTCTACCTTCATCCCTTCCTTAATTTTACATTTTTAAATTCAAATTCGAAATTCAAAATTCGAAATTCAAAATTCTTTCTCTTTCTTTCTTTCTTTCTTTCTTCTTTCTTTCTTCTTTCTTTCTTTCTATGCCACCCTTCCAGATTATTTGAAATTTAGTTCTTTCTTTCTTTCTTTCTTTCTTTCTTTTCTAACACTTAATTCTTCCTATCACCATTTAACTTTTCTTTCTACCTCCATTCTTTTATTTTACATTTTAAATTCAAAGCTTCAAAAAATTCTTTCTTTCTTTCTTTCTTTCTTTCTTTTTTTCTAACACAATTTCTTTCCTATCACCATTAACTTTGCTTTCTACCTTCAATTCTTTCTTTTTTTTTTTGCATTCAAATCAAATTCTTTCTTCTTTCTTCTTGCTTTCTTCTACCTACCACCTACCTACCTAGCCTACCTACCTAAACAGTCATCTATTTCTACGTCTTTCTTTTTCTTACTTTTACCTTTTCTTTTTTCTTTTCTAAAATAATTTAATTTTTTTTTTATCCCTTACTCTGCCTCTTTAACATTTTAAATTGTCTTTCTTTCTTCTTTCTTCCTCCCTTCCTTCTTTCTTTCTTTCTTTCTTTCTTTCTTTCTTTTCTTTCTTTTCCTTCTAATACTCGTTTATTTCTACATCTTTACTTACTTTCTACCTATTCATTCCTTCATTACATTTTCATTTTCTTTCTTTCTTTCTTTGTAACTTCTTTATTATTACCTTTTAATTTTTTATCTATCTTCTTTCTTCTTTACATTCAAAATTTTCAAATTATTTCATTTATTTCTTTCTTTCATTCTCTTCGTTCTTCTTTTAAACTTCTGTTCTTTTCTTTCATACCTTAAATTTTACATTCATTCATTCATTTTTTTCATTAAAAAATCTTTCTAAAATTCATTTCTTTCTACCACCTTTCATTTTTCTTTCTACTTTCTTCTTCCTAATACCTTTAATTTTTCATTCTTTTTTCTTTCTTTCTAATTCTCGCTAATTTCTACACTTTCCTTTTCCTTTCTTTTTAAATATTTCTTCCTTCAGCACGTTCTGATCTTTCTTTCTTTTTTATCTTCTTTCATTCATACATTTTAATTTTTTAAAATTTCATTCATTCTTTTTTCTTTCTTTCTTTCTTTCTTTCTTCCTTTCTTTCTTTCTATTTTATATTTATATGCATTCATCATTCTTATTCATTCTTTCTTGCTAAAATTCATTTTCTTTCCATTTTCATTTTTCTTTCAAGCTTCTTTACATTTAATTTATATTTAATCTTACAATTCATTTCATTTATTTTTTCATGCCTTCTTGTTCTAAAATTAATTTTTTCTACCACCCTTATTTTCTTCCTACCTTCTTTCTTCCTCACACTTTTCATTTTTTCCTTCATTATTTCATTATTCCAATCCGTTTCTTTTTTCCTTTTTAATTCCCTCAATTCTACTTTATTTCTTTCCTTTCTTTCTACATTCTTTCTCTATAACTTACTTTCTCATATTCCTTCCTTCCTTCCTTCCTTCTTCTTCCTTTCCTGTTCTTATTTTCTTTCTTTTCTTTCCCACGTAAATTCGTTTTTATTTTATACCACGTTATATCAAATTGATTTTTAATTATTAAAATGTTTTCACAGTCTAAATTTATTTTATTATAATTCTGAGGCATCCCTCATAATCAAGTGTATTAATTCATATTTCAACTGTTTTATCTGAAAACACTTTTAGCTGCCTCGTCGTGATACAAATGATACTGGTCTCAATATTTAATTAGTAATGAGTTCGACTTTAGTAGCAGCGCTACTTGCCCGTCCAATCGAAGCAAATAGAATCAATTTATCTTTCTGAGTACAGAGGGCTATATTGTTTTTATTGACGAAACTTTTTTCCTTTTCCGGTCTGTTTGATAATATATGCAAATCTGTTTTTGTATTTTTTTAATTAAAAAAATTTTTTTTTACCTGTATCATTATTTCTACTTCTTTCTTTTCCTTTCGTTCTATTTTTTCTAATATTTTTAGATTTTTCTTTTAATTTTCTCATCTTTTAGCTTTTTACATTGTTTTGTCTTTCTTTCTTTCTTTCTTTCTTCTTTCTTTCTTTCTTCTTTTCTTTTCTTTTTGGCATACGTTTCTAACTGCTATCTTTTTTCTTAATTTCTATCTTGTTTCTTTTCGTCACTTCTACTTCTATTCCCCATTTTTTCTTTTCTGCCTATTCGTTTGCCTTTCTTTCTTTCTTTCTTTCTTTCTTTCTTCTTTCTTTTTCTTTCTTTCTTTCTTTCATTAATTCATTAATCAATTTGTTCTTTTTCTACCTGTTTTCTTCCTTACTTACATTCTAAAGTTTTTATTCATTCATTTTTTGTTCCTTCCTTTGTTTTTTTCCCTTCTTCTCTTTCTTTCTTTCTTTCTTTTCTTTCTTTCTTCTTTCTTCTCTTTCTTTCTTTCTTTCTGGTATTCGTTGCCATTTTTTTACTCTCTATCTTTTTCTTTTCTTCACTTTTATTTCTAATTCCATTTTCTTTCCTTTTGTGCCTTGAATTTATTTGTTTTTTCTTTCTTTCCTTCTTTATTTCTCTCATTTTAAAATCCGTTTCTTTCAACCACAATTAATTATGTTTAATTTTTTTCTTCCTTGCTAACATTATACAATTTTCATTCATTCTTTTTTGTTTCTTTGCTTTTTTCCTTCTAAAATCATTTTATTTCTACCATTTTTATTTCTTCTTTACTTTCTATCTCCTTTCTTTCTATTCATTCTTTCTTCTTCGTTCCTTTCATTCTTTCCTTTTCTTTCTTTCTTTCTTTCTTCTTTCTTTCTTTCTTTCTTTCTTTCTAATTCTCGCTAATTTCTTCACTTTCTTTTTTCTTCTAGTCTTTGTCTTCGCTTAATTCGGTTCTTTTTCTTTTCTTTTTTTTATTCTTTCTAAATTATATTTTCTTTTCATGCGCATCCGGGTCTCTATTTCATTACTGGTTCGATATTAATAATTCCTCCTCCTCTTCATCATCATTAGCATCAGCATCAGTAAGGTTGATCACTACTATATTCTGTTTTCCCCTTTTTATTTTTGTCAAGCATCATTTTTAAAATATTCTATTCGCATTTATCTTTTAATAAAACTACACACGCACACACAAAACACACAACACACACACACACACACACACACATATATATATACATATATATATATATGTATATGTATATAATATAGTTTATTCATCTCCATATATATTTTTAATTCTGTGCATATTCCAAATTCTGGCTGATACTGACTTTAGGCCATCTTTACCTTTTTTTAAAAGCGATTTTCAATTTTATAATAGAATTTGTCATAAAAATCAACGTAACATTTTGCTTTAAATATTATTTTACTAGCAAATATATTGCACCCTCCGGTGCAATATTTAGTTAAATCTTATAATAAAATATGATATTAAATTTAGAAAGGCTAATGAAACTGAATAAGAATGTAGAAAAAAGATTTTGAACAGAGGGGTATGATTGAAAAATAGAAACAACTTTGAAACTAACTCTTCCATCATTTTCAGTTACTCCCGTCTTTCATTAGTAAATTTGCCTAATTAAACTGTTTAGTTAAAATAGGAAGTAAAGAATAATATTACAGTTATTTCTTCTTGTTAAGGATTCTTTTAAGATTTATTGAAGAGATTTTGCTCATATTCATTAAGATAAAAACCAAACAATTAGAAATCAATAATACTAAGCATATATTTATTAAAATCAATTTTTAAGATCAATATGCAAATTAGCCTTCCCATTCATACTGTAAACCGCTATTTTGTTGTATATATAAATACAATTGCATGTTATTAGAATGTAGATATGGTCAACAGTGTAAGTAAGGTAAGTCAATTTTATTAATAATTGAGGTTTAAATAAAAATAAAATCATGGAGAATATGATGTAAATAACTAAAGGAATTGTGACTTGTATAGTAATATAGTTTCGGTTACAGACAGACAAACCACACAATCTCCATTATAATAAGATTTCTCTTGTTATTAATGACCAGTTTTTTTTTAAGTTGGCTAAACTTGCAAATCATTCGGAAGATTAAAACATATTACAGGGTGACCCAGAAAAAACAGAACCAAAATTATTTCTTTATTTTCCCATTAAACTAACCCTAAACCCCAACCCTAAACTCCAACCCCCAACCCTAACCATAATCCCCAACCCTAAACCCCAACCCCATAGTTAAAATTAACAGTTTTATTACAAAATTTATGGGTTCTGTTTTTTCTGGGTCACCCAAATTTTCCGACAGATTTGCACCTTTAGCCTAAATTTTAATAAAGTTTTTCATTTTTTTTTCCTAAGCTGAAATTTTTTTTTTAAATCATCAGGATTTAAAAAAATGTTTCTTTCGAATGCACAAAAAGATAATATTTCAAGATAAAAAAAATAGAATATTTTAAAAATCGTTGAAAACAAATAATCGGTTATTGAATATGCACAAGAAAAAAATGTCAATTAGAGCTAGCCATACTTTTAGTGGTATGATCGTAAAAGGGAAATGAAATGTAACTTTTCTGTCTAAATTGCGGCCTGAAAATTACCCTTTTGCATGTAATACGGATAGGTTTATTTATTTTTTAAGATAACGGTGTAATTTTTCGCAATCGGATAATTTGATCTTTGAATTAACTGTTTTTCTTTGTAACAGCCCTGTACGATCTTTAATTGTTTTTTACGAGATTTTGATAAACAAAGTTCGGAAATATTTATTTCCGTTTTATTCAAGATGGCCTAAACTGATCACATGTCCCAATTGACCAGATCTTGATTTTTAAACAAAAATAATAAAGATTCGATTTATATTCATAAAGATGATTAATACATATGATAATTCAAAATTACTTTTGTTTTGATTATTATAACAGATTAACTATTCATAGTATTGTAAAAATTATTTTTTTAAATTGAAAATCCCGAGAGAATTTCAAGTTCATATTTTCCAAAAGTCTTTATTTCTATCAAATTAATTTAATTACATTTTCAAGTTTAATTCTCATAGACTGAATTGAATTTATTATCTTTTTAAAAAAGATTAAAATTGTATTTTTGAAAAGTTTTATGATTTATCTATAGGGATGCAGATT
>CM042154.1:24975844-24983344 GCA_023376005.1 Doryteuthis pealeii
GTGAAAGACAACAGTTGATGCTGGTGTGAAAAAACCACATGGAAATGAAATAATATATAATAATTAATAATAATAATCAATAAAAGCACAACGAGAATACAAAACTAGATACGACTGGGTTGGAAGGTGTTCCACTGGATTATGCAAAAAATTAAATATTTGACCCACAACAAAATGGCATATGCATAACTCAGAATCTGTTTTTGAGAACAATTGTAGTTGGTGCACTTGGAACAGTCCAAAGGATTAGAAAAGGTTTGGAAAGTTTGGAATCAGGGAGAAGGATTGAAACCATTCAGAACACTGCACTGCTGCAACTCTAGCAGATACTCAGAAGAGTCCTGGAGACCTAGAGAGCCTGAGGAGACACTGGCTGTCTGCAGTACTGCCAGTGAAAGACATCAGCTAATGCTGATGTGAAAAAGCTCAAAGGAGTAAATAATAAATAAATAATATAATATAAAAGTATGAACTTGGAATAAGAGATATAATAAATTAGACTATTTGCGTATATAGAGATGAATGGTATAATCTCTAAACTGCTTTTGCGTGGGGCGATGGTAGCAAACTTGAGCTGATCAGAACGAGATGAGTGAGCAGGAAGCTAGATTCAGCGACTGGTGTGGAATGTGTGATCGCGAGCTGTGGATGATTATGGCAGGAAGAATTAAATTGTTTGGACATGCAGCTAGAGGCAGAAGAATGGGTATCGTGCATAGAAACCCGAGGAAATCTTGTTTTTCGCGCTGTGAAGAAACGAAAGCGCCATAAGATTGCTGCTGAGGTCTTATTGAAAGTAAAGAACGGATGCACGGCTTAATCGGCAAGAAGAACGTGGCAGTAGCGGGGGGGCGTGTTGATGTAAGCAGAATGAGTATGAAAGGGAGCTTGCGTAACTGGTGGGTAGTTTTGCAGTGGCCGTTGTTAGTCTCTTGATGCACAGGGTGTAAGTCTAGTGTAGATGGGGGGGGTGAGAGAGGGAAAATTGAACAAAAATGGAGCTAAGATGATCGGTGGAACTTGGGCCATGAGAACTGGCAAATAAGTTAGTAATGTGAAGTCAAAGGATAGCCAATTGTAGTTGGTGCACTTGGAAGCTATGTGCGGCGCAAAAGGATAGAAAAGGGTTTGAGAAGTTTGGAGAATGCAGGAGAAGGGATTTGAAACGCATTCAGGAAACACTGGGGCAACTGCTGGCTAAGTCTGCCGGAAAATATACTGCAGAAGTAGTGCGCTGCGAGAGCCTGAGGAGACTTGCGTGTCACTCAGTACTCCAGTGAAAGAGGCGGCTCAGGCTAAGGCGACTGATGGGTGAAACTCAAAAGGAGCGAAGTGGTTCTAATAGAGTAATAATTAATCGAGAGCGAGTTTTGGCCAAGGAGTCTGGCATTATTCGAGCTAACTACTATTGTGTTAGAGGGGGCAGATGTATGACAGCTCAAATTATATGCACTTAGAAAAAGTACAGGAGGCTACAATTAAGCTAACTTAGCGATGAAAAAAATATAACGCAGGCCTGGTTACCAGGATGATATAAAGCATTTGTTGCAAAAAATGAAAGAGATTGGAACCCTTTTTGAGCAAACTGATTAAGAATAGCTTGACGCTAGTCAGGTAATATAGGAATGGAAGTTGGAATGTGAAAAATGGTGCGCAGTGCTAGTGATGGAGGGGAAAGAGAAACAATAGAGCTGAATACAAGCTGTAGCGGAATCGAGGAAATATATATATATTGTAGCGCGAACGCCGCTGCCACACGAGTAGGATGGCGACAGGNAAAAGTGTAGATGAGATAAGATTTTACACTACACACTCGCACTATTATGAATAATGAACTATTATGATTACATAACCTGTATCTGAGGAGTTTATAATTTTCAAAAAATCATCTGGGAAATAAGAGTTATATAATATATATATAATATATATATATATAAGTAAAGAATAACAAAAGACTTTGAGATTTAGCATTATAGTCTATAAAAATTTGTTATTTCTTTACTTATATATTACTTTATATAAACTGTTATTCTTTACTTATATATTTGCTCTGTGACTTCTAACATTAGAGTAACACATTGAGATCTCTAGCAGACAAAATATTGGTTAGTTGAGCAATAACTCTAGCGTGGACAGGGAGTCACAGCGCTGGTTCTGGATGGAATTTGTGAGAGTTAATAAGGAATCTATCATATGACTATATCGGATAAAGCACCCATCATTATAATTATAATTGTATACACAATATTATATACTATATAGTATTTATATATATTATATATATATATAAACACACACACATATATATAATCTATAGATACAAGCACACAACAAATATATATACATATATATATAATATATATATATTACATACGCATATATACACATATGTACATACGCATATATACATATACATATACGAGGAGATACACATACGCATATCAACACACACACACACACACACACACAGACCACACACACACACACACACACACACACACACATATATATATATATATATAATATATATATATTATAATAGTTTGCGATATTCATAAGTAAAGTGTTTTAATATCATTGATAGGGCATAATATATCTAAGATGGTTTGAAAGTCGCAAAATGCGGAGAACTGACAGTTACAAGCGCCGTTGACTTTTTCTTCCCTACTAATTTATATAATATATATATATAATATATATATATATATATATATATGATCCATTAATCTGTAAGTCTAGGGAATTAACGGACTTTAACCCTATCATGTTGCTACATCAAGTATTGGCAGAGGTTTTAATTCGGAGTTAAACTGGTTGCCCTTAAAGGATAAAGTACATTGACTGGACTCTTTAACCATGGTTAGGCAACCGGTCTAGGAGAAGGAAAACTCTGAATTCAAACCTGATAAACCCCGCTTAAGAAATTGACCTAGTGTCACATCTCTTCGTGCGGGGGGGGGGGGTAAATATATTATAAATATATATATATATAGAAAGTGGCACCTCAATATGGTGAAATGGTTAACAGGCTAGACTCGCACCATTGTTAGTGAGTCCGATTCTCACTTGGCGCCCCATACTTCTGGCCTTGTGCCACATCTAAGCTAAGCTTAGTAAATAACAATATAAAGTGTCTTTTTAATCTGCTCGTTATTGGTTATCTCTCTAAGTATTAAAAATGTATTTTTAAAAATTGAGTTTTAAAAAAATTGAATACATTTCAATAATTTTGAAAATTAGTATTCCCGCCTAATTCATTATTAATTAATTAATTTTCAAAATTAGGTACGACTCCAATTAAGCACTTATTCTCCCAAAAATTATCGGCAAAAAGCCATTCCAAACAAACCGTGTTTACAACTTATCATATCGTCGTGTAATAAAGTCACTAGAAGAGGAATATTAACCTACTCTAAACAAATCGTAAAATCTAAGAAGTCCGTTTAGTGCATGGGTTATATTATCGGCCTGTCAGCTTGGCAGCCGGTTTCAATTCACGCGGTCTTCCGATCTATAGCTCTGCTGATGAGGCCCTAATAGGCCGAAATGTACATACAGAGATTGATTTTTTCTCGATTTGTTTAGCCATACATTTAAATAGGTATTCCCGCCTAATTCATTATTAATTAATTAATTTTCAAAAATTAGGTACGACTCCAATTAAGCACTTATTCTCCCAAAAATTGTTCGGCAAAAAGCCATTCCAAACAAACCGTGTTTACAATATCTATATATATACATATATATATATATATATATATAAATTATATAATATATATATATATATGAGGAAGATAAAGGGATAGTGGACAAAAATAATAACTCAAACAAGTCTTAGAGTAGGAATATTTTGTCTTTGAATAAGGACATCTTCAGCCTAATGACTTTTATTTGAAGCAAAAATTACGTACATGTGTGTGATTTGAAGAATTATTTGAGTTATTATTTTTGTCCACTATCCTTTTTATCTTCCTCATACTGTCCGATTTTACTCCAACCCTCCTATCTTCATATATATATATATATATATATATATATATATATATATATATATATATATATATATGTGTGTGTGTGTGTGTGTGTGTATGTGTGTGTGTTGTGTGTGTGTGTACGTTATATATATATGTGTGTGTGTGTGTGTGTGTGTGTGTGTGTGTGTACGTTATATATTGTGTGTGTTATGTGTTCTACGTTTTATAATATATTACCATATATATATACATATATATATTCACATCATAAAAAGACGCTATGTATATATGATATGAATCATTCTAAAAATATAAACCACAAGCGTCATTTTTATAATGTGAAAGTAATATATATATATATACTATAATATATATGTGTGTGTGTGTGTGTGTTGTGTGTGTGTGTATGCATAATACATATGTATATATATATGTGTGTATCTAATGTATACTATAGTATATATACACCCATATATATGTAATATATATATATATATATATATAATTATATATATATAATCTATATTAATAATAATACTATTCACCTTATAAAAAAAGACGCTTGAGTTTATATATTTAGAAAGATTCATTACTAATGTAAGTATCTGGAAATTCGTTATCATTTTACTAGTATTTAGAGAATTAATTTATCATCAATTATTTATCATAAGTATTTAGAAAGATTCGTTATTTGTTATGAATATTTAGAAATATTCATTATTCATTATAGAAAGATTCATTATCTATAAAACGTATTTAGAAAGATTTATTATTTATCATATCTCTTGAA
Source organism: Doryteuthis pealeii (assembly GCA_023376005.1). Taxonomy (NCBI): domain Eukaryota; kingdom Metazoa; phylum Mollusca; class Cephalopoda; order Myopsida; family Loliginidae; genus Doryteuthis; species Doryteuthis pealeii. The sequence continues at coordinate 24,980,609 of CM042154.1, forward strand.
CTGACTTTAAACTAGATAATATATTAAGAAAATCTGTATAAAATATCATGAATATTTAGAAATATTCATTATTTATTATATGTATATAAAAAGATTCACTATCTATAAAATGTATTTAGAAAGATTTATTATTTATCATATGTCTTGAACTGACTTTAAACTAGATACTATATTAAAGAAATCTGTATAAACATTTTCAAAGAAACACTCATGGTGCTAGCCTATTTGCTCTTTTCCATATGTAATAATAAATACATCATAAGTATTTCTGCTCATATAAACAATTAACTACACACACATACATGAATATATAAAAGTGATAATAATGGTAGATAATAAATATAATATTAATAAACAAGACGTGTTTATTTATATTATTTGGATTCTTCGGACTGTGGTCTATATCTTTATTATTAATTACACATGAGAACAATAGTCCGAAAAATCTAAATATACAAATTAATCAATCCTCATCTAAAAATTCATACTAACACGTTGGGGGGGGGGGTTTTAATTTAAATTTTAAAAAATTTTGGGGGAAGGAAAGCTATTAAAATATAATAATAATTCTATTATAATTTATATGAAATATTTAATAATCTATAATAATTATGATATTCTTTTATAATATATCATTTATATATAAATATTTTGGGGAATATGTGCTTAATTAAGTCTACCAATTTGAAAATTAATTCAATTGATAATTAATTAATTAGGCGGGAAAGCCTATTTAAATGTAAGGCTAAAACAAATCGAGAAAAAATCAAGTTGTTAGCCTTACATTTAAATAGGCATTCCGCCTAATTAATTAATTATTAATCAATTATTTTCAAAATTGGGTAGCGACTTAAATTAAGCACATATTCTCCCAAAGATTGTGGCAAAAAGCCATTCCAAACCACCGTGTTTACATACTTATCATAATAATATATATATTCTAAAATAAGATATTCAGTTATAATACATTATATTATAATTTATTATAAATTTCATAATTTATAATAAATTATAATATAATGTATTATAACTGAATGTCTTATTTTAAAATATATCTGAATATCAATAAGTTTTTACAAATTTTTAATATCTATAATATATTAAATTTGAGATTAATATGTTAAAATATTCTATTGTTCTATAATATATGAATATGGTTTAAGAAGTAAATTAAAATTTATCATCATTTTAGAATGCTGGATGTCTTCTGTAATTTAACACACACACACACACACACACACACACACACACACAACACACACCGCGCGCGTGCCCGCGCGCGCGCTCTGACATCTTGCTTAGAAATATAGCAACCGTATTATCAACAAAAATATATATATAAGAATATATAATTAGTATTATATATATATATATATATATATATAATTACTAATTTTATATATATTATATTACAAGGGGATTTCTATGTAATATATATATATATTATACATATATATATATATATATGTGTGTGTGTGTGTGCGTGTGTGTAAATAATAAATATATATACATATTATTATTATTATATATAATATATATTATATATATATATATATAATATATATATTATACAATATAACAGCTCTATCACTGATACCACTCGAACTATCTACTGCAAAAAAAATACTTGGTCCAAAATAACTCACCAGGTGAGGCAGTGATAACCACATTTATATCTCTATATATCTCTCTCTGTCTCTGTCTGTCTGTCTGTCTGTCTGTCTCTCTCTCTCTCTCTCTGTATATATATATATATATATATATATATATATATAATATATATATATATATATGTGGATTACCATTTTGGCTTTATAGTCATGTCCACTGTAACTTTTTTTGGTAAAAGACTGTATAGAGCAGAAATTTCTTTTGCAGCCATTTGCAATTTCATAATATAGCAGGCTCAAAATAGTTGATGTCTGTACTATAACAATGTGGAATGGTAATATTAGCTATGTATCTCTGTAATATACAAATATTTGATAGACATTCAATCAAGTTTTTTCTAACTTTAGTATTATAAAATAGTTCATGTTATAAACCAACATAATCCACTCACATAAAAAAACGAAAAATAAAACACGAACGATTATAAGAAAATGATAATTTGATTATTAGAATTATGAAAATGAGCCACATAGATTATAATCATATATATATTATATAATATATATATATATATATATATATATATATATATATATATATATATATATCTAACTAGCGTAAACGCGACGCTCTTCTTTATAAGGAATGGAAGCACTCTTTAACGGTCTTTAACACACAAAGCGATGTGTGTATTAAAACAGTTAAAATCCCTTCCCATTCTGTAAGTGAAGACAAGCTAATGGTTAAGGTGCGGACACCCAATCGATCGGATTTCAATTCCGGCTGTAGGTAGCTTACAAATGTCTAGCCACACTGAAGAGACTTGATAAGTCGAAAACACGTGTCTGTGGATGACCCTAATATATATACTATTATATATAAAAGTAAAGTCGTCGGGGCGGCTAAGTCGGTATCAGCCAGTCAGCAAGGGAATCTATCCCCTTTTCAATAGCGCTAGACCAAGGAGACTGTTTTTGCGTCTGAGGTGGAGCGCCACACCTACTAACAGCTCCTTACTTTACCGCACAGATCCCTGTGCTACTCATACGCTGAGTTGGCGAGGACCGGTATCAAGCTAGGAACCTTGTGGTTTCTAGTCGAATGCTCTACCGACTGAGCTAACCT
>CM042154.1:24988344-25003344 GCA_023376005.1 Doryteuthis pealeii
GCAGAAGCCATTGGACCCCCGCCCCAGGGGTGGCGTAAGTAAGAAATACCACCAGTTAAAACTGGTATGAAAAACTCACAAGGAGTGAAATGATATTAATAATAAATCTAAGCCAGACGACCAGACCAAGTTTCAAGAAAATAACTTTTGCCATTTATACGGAAGACGAAAAATTGGGAAAATACCTGGACCTTACTGGAAAAATGAACCAAAATATTATGATGACAATATTACCAATCGTAGTTGAATAACTTGGAACAGTCCCAGAGAGACTTGATATCACTTAGACCCCAGTGAAAAAACAAAAGTTAGAGATGGTGGGAAAAACATGCAAGGAGTGAATAATAATAATAATAATAATAATAATAATAATAATAATAATAATAATAATAATAATTGTGCAAGAAATGAAGCTTTGAACATGCTACCACATGGAATATGCACAAGCTAGAATCCGTCTTTGAGACGCATAACATTCTCTTGGACTTTGAGATACAGAAGGATCATTACCAAATCCCGATCAGAAGACCAGACCTAGTATTAATTAACTAGAAGAGAGATTATCATATTGATCTTGCCAGAGAACTGGAACAAAAAAACAAAAACAAAAAAAAACTAAAATCTACGGAGCATGAAGGTGAAAGGCGTACCAATTATAATTGTTGCCTTTGGAACAGTCCGCAAGGATTTGGAAAAAAGTAGGAGTAATTAGAAATTAGAGGAACAATCGAAAATTTTCGAACAGCGACATTGTTAAGATCGGCTAGAATAATCAGGAGAGTCCTGGAGATCTTAGAATAGCTGTCAATCAGACTCCAATAAGTTAGCACCAGCTAACGTTGGAACGAAAAAATCGCAATGAGTGAATAATAATAATAATAATAATAATAATAATAATAATAATAATAAATTTTATAAATAATAATTTTATAAATAATAATAATAATAATAAATTTTATAAATAATAATAATAATAAATTTTTGCAAAAAATGAAAAAGAATTGGAGAGCCTAGTACAAACTATTAGAATATATAGCCATATAGGGATGAAATATGAAAGTGAAAGTTATACCAATTGTAGTTGGTGCACTTGGAACAGTCCCAAAAGGATTAGAAAGGGCTTGGAAAGTTTGTATATCAGAGGAAGGATTGAAACCATTCAGAACACTGCACTGCTGCAATCTGCCAGAATACTCAGAAGATTCCTGGAGACCTGAGGAGACTTGCTGTCACTCAGACTCCAGTGAAAGACCATCAGCTAATGCTGATGTGAAAACTCAAAAGGAGTAATTAATAATAATAATTGTGCAAGAAATGAAGTTTTGACCATGCTACCACGTGGAATATGCACAAGCTAGAATCCGTCTTTGAGAATGAGACGCATAAAATTCTCTTGGACTTTGAGATACAGAAGGATCATTACCAAATCCCGATCAGAAGACCAGACCTAGTATTAATTAACTAGAAGAGAGATTATCATATGGATCTTGCCAGAGAACTGGAACAAACAAAAACCCCAAGATCTGCGGAGCATGAAGGTGAAAGGCGTACCAATTATAATTGGTGCCTTTGGAACAGTCCGCAAGGGTTTGGCAAAAAGTAGGAGCAATTGGAAATTAGAGGAACAATCGAAACTTTTCGAACAGCAACATTGTTAAGATCGGCTAGAATAATCAGGAGAATCCTGGAGACCTTAGAATAGCTGTCAATCGGACTCCAATAAAATAGCACCAGCTAACGTTGGAACGAAAAAATCGCAATGAGTGAATAATAATAATAATAATAATAATAATCTTATTATAATGGAGATTGTGTGTTTTTCTGTCTGTAACCGAAACTATATTCCTACTCAAGTCACAATTCTCTTAGTTATTGACATCACATTCTCCATGATTTTATTTTTATCTAAACTTCAATTATTAATAAAATTGTCTTACATTATTAATACTGTTAACTATGTCTACATACTGACAACATGCAATTATATTTATATATACAACAAAATAGCGGTTTACAGTGTGAACAGGAAGGCTAATTTGCATATTAATATTAAAAAATCGAATTTAATAAATATGTGCTTAGTATTATTGATTTCTAACTGTTTGGTTTTATTTTAATGAATATAAGCAAAAATCTCTTCACTGAATCTTAAATGAAATCCATTAACAAGATAATATAACTGTCATTTTATTCTTTACTTCCTCTTATAACTAAATACTTGAATTAGAAAAAATAACAATGAAAGACGAGAGTGATGGAAGAGTAAGTTTCAGTTGTTCTATTTTTTCGATTATACCCCCTCTGTTTCAAATCTTTTTATCTGCAGTCATATTTAGTTTCATTAGCCTTTCTAATTTAATACGATATTTTATTACATTAAAACTTAAATACTTGCACCCGGAGGGTGCATATATTTGCTAATAATAATAATAATAATAATAATAATAATAATAATTGTGCAAGAAATGAAGCTTTGAACATGCTACCACGTGGAATATGCACAAGCTAGAATCCGTCTTTGAGAATGGGATGCATAAAATTCTCTTGGACTTTGAGATACAGAAGGATCATTACCAAATCCCGATCAGACGACTAGACCTAGTATTAATTAACTAGAAGAGAGATTATCATATGGATCTTGCCAGAGAACTGGAACAAAAAAAAACAAAATATGCGGAGCATGAAGGTGAAAGGCGTACCAATTATAATTGGTGCCTTTGGATAAAAGTAGGAGCAATTGGAAATTAGAGGAACAATCGAAACTTTTCGAACAGCAACATTGTTAAGATAGGCTAGAATAATCAGGAGAATCCTGGAGACCTTAGAATAGCTCTCAATCGGACTCCAATAAAATAGCACCAGCTAACGTTGGAACGAAAAAATCGCAAAGAGAGAATAATAATAATAATAATAATAATAATAATAATAATAATAATGATTTTTATTAGTCCATGATAGAAGTTTCATATCCAATTTGAATAATTGTATTGAACAAGAAACGTCCATTTGGATAATTTTATTGGACATAATCACTTGTCACAGACTATTAAATACAAAAACACTGATTAAAATCGATTACACACACACACACACACACACACACACACACACACATATATATATATATATATACATATATACACATATATATATATATATATATATATATATATATACATACATATATATATATTATATATATATATATATATATATATAGAGAGAGAGAGAGAGAGAGAGTGAGTGAGAGGGAGGGGGAAAGGAAACGATTTAAAATGATCAATATACATACGTGCATAATCAGAATTTCCTGTCACAGAGCAAATGTTCAGCAAACTGACCCCACAGGACATATTCTCGAGTGTTCAATCCTTACAAGGTGCCACAAATCCTAGACACAATTATGCTCAGATTAAGTTTCAAAAAGAGATTAAAATAGAATGGTGTAGTCAGTTCCTTCATAAAAGAAATATGTAACGTCATTAATCTCCTCAAGTCTTCTAGCTGATTCTAATATTACTGTAGTCTGAATGTATTGATTCTTCCTTTGATTTCCAGTCCCCCTCAAAAAATCTCTTTTCCATGCCTTTGGGGATCATTGCAAGAACAGCAACTGCAATTGGTATCGCCGTAACTTTCATGTTTCACAACTTTTTCAGCTCTCTGGCAAGATCCAGGTATTTGTTTTCGTTGCTTTATATTTTTAATCTATGGTCCACAGTAAAGGCGAAATTCACTAGATGAAAAGTTTTCTTCTTGTTAATTTATAAATAGGTATGGGATCGGGTATATTATTGCTAGTTTTTCACACCAGCGTTAGTGGAGTTTGAATGGCAACAAGTCTCCTCAGGTCTCCAGAACTCTCCTGAGTATTCCAGTTGATTTCAACAATGTTGTTGTCTGGATGGTCTCAGTTCTTCCTCTGATTTCCAGTTCCTCAAGTCTTTCTTCTAAGCTTTTGGGGACAGTTCTTTGTGTCCCAAATATTATTGGTATCGCTTTCACCCTCATATTCCACAGCTTTTTCAATTCTCTTGCGAGGTCTAGGTATTTGTCTATCTTTTCGTTTTCTTCCATCTTCTCCATGTGGATTTTTCACATCCGCCCAAGCTAGTGGTTCACTGGAGGCTGAGTGACAGCAAGTCTCGTTATTATTATTATTATTATTATTATTATTATTATTATTATTATTATTATTATTATTATTATTATTATTATTATTCCTTTTGAGTTTTCACATCAGCATTAGCTGATGGTCTTTCACTGGAGTCTGAGTGACAGCAAGTCTCCTCTGGTCTCCAGGAATCTTCTGAGTATTCTGGCAGATTGCAGTAGTGCAGTGTTCTGAATGGTTTCAATCCTTCCTGTGTTTTCCAAACTTTCCAAACCCTTTTCTAATCCTTTTGGGACCGTTCCAAGTGCACCAACTACAATTGGTATCACTTTGACTTTCATATTCCATAACTTTTTCAGTTCTCTGGTAAGGTCCAGATATTTGTCCATTTTTTTCATTTTCCTTTAGCATCACTTTGTAATCTGCTGGAACTGCAAAATCCACCAGTTGACAAGTTCTTTCTTTTTTGTTAATCAACACTTTTATTATTATTATTATTATTATTATTATTATTATTATTATTATTATTATTAAGTTGAGTTTAGCGTCACTGTTATCATCATAGGAAATGGAATTGGCGAACCAGTTTCGAATCCCAGATGAGGCTGTTTGCATTTCATTTCATGCTAATTCTCTTGGGAAAGGCATGAATCCATCTCTTCCTCCCCCAGCTATGGGTAAATAGTAGAGAAGAGTGGGTCCTTTAACCTTGGTAAGACAACTAGTCTAAGATATTTGAAAACTGAATTGTAACCAGCAGTACTCCTCTTGTGTCACATCTCGTCCGTGGCGGAGGGTTTGTGTACATGCAATACAGGCCCGTGGTCTAATGGTTAGAGTCGTAGGAAATGAACTCGTCGACCAGAGTTCAATTCCCGGACGAAGCTGTTTGCATTTCACATCGCGCTAATACCATTGGGAAAGGTATGAATCCAATTCTCGCTCTAGCTATGGGTAAATAGCAGGAAGGACTGGACTCTTAAACCATGGCTAGGTAACCAGTCTAGGAGAAGGAAAACTCAATTCAAAATTGTTAAACTCCGCTTTAGAAATTGACCTTGTATCGCATCCTGCTCGTGCAGAGGGTTGGTAAATATATATGCATGCAATACAGCAATGCTTACCGACCCCCTAAAGAAATACATGCGTGCGTCAAATATGGTATCAAGGCAGAGGGTTTGATTAGGGTCCAATGTTTCTCACATTAAATTAAGGTCCCTTACTTCCTCGTCAGTAAACATTCCCTGATTTAACGAACTGTAAATAAAAAGATGTCATTTTTCTCTTAATGTTTGAGATAAGGCTTGATGATTAGTATTATGACTGTAAGTGTAGTAAGATTCAATAACAGTATGGTAAATGGAAAGTTACCATTAACCGTTATAGTAAGTGATTGACAAGCAGTTCACCTATCGCAAATCTGGGCGCCGATTTCTGATTAGCTGGAGGAAAGGCGTGTGAAAGGGAACTGACTTAGTTAGATAAATTCCACGGTGTAAAGATTTCTCTCTACATGACTCTTATACATGTTGATGTGCCAGAAATTCCTTATCAGTGTCCCGGTTATTGCCAGAAGAATTTGTTTACCATTTTTGGATTCTGCGGAAAGGTTACATTGTTCGATTTGATGAGTTGGAAAACTTAATGATCGTCAGTTGTGGAAATGACATCTTAGTATTATCTGCGTTATTCGGACTATTGTCCTCATCTTCATTGTTATCTATACAACGTTTTGACCGGTGTGCCCCCCGGCCTTCTTCAGGTATTTCTTGTCGGACTCGGAAACCTTCTCGGACTTGGGAACCTTCTTTTCGAACTGGGGAACCTTCTTTTCGAACTCGGGAACTTTCTTGTCTTAATCGGGAGCCATCCCGAGTTCGAAAAGAAGGTTCCCGAGTCCGAAGAAGGTTCCCGAGTCCGAAGAAATACCTGAAGAAGGCCGGAGGGTTCATCGGCCGAAACGTTGTATAGATAACAATGAAGATGAGGACAATAGTCCGAATAACGCAGATAATACTACGATGTCATTTCTACAACTGATGATCATTAAGTTTTCCAACTCATCAAAGGTTTGCGATAGGTGAACTGCTTGTCAATCACTTCCTATAACAGTTAATGGTAACTTTCCATTTACCATACTGTTTTTTTACATGGCCATCTATACATATATAAAGGGCAGTTTTGTGTATGTCAGGAGGAAACTTCGAAAATAAAACAATTAACGACAAAGTAAATATATATACACATTAAATATCACCAGGGCTTGGTTTTTGAGCAAACATAATAGAGATTTGATTTATAATCGTGAAGATAATTAAAAAAATAAAATTTAAATGATAACAGCATGGATTTTTTTCATTTAATATTTTAGATAGTAGACATTAACATTTATTTTTAGAGTAGCTGGATCAATACAAGGTCGATTTTTTTTTTTTTTTTTTTACATAGGGATTTAAATGGTGCATCCAACAAGGATTAAACTCACGATTCAGTAATAATGGATCTGCGGGACTAACTTTAAAAAATCCCCCTCTACCCAGGCGACGCTGGGTAGCCGCTGCTAGTTTTAATATGAAAGGGCAACCCCCATAATGTTAAACGTATCAAACCATTGCAATGTCGACTGGGTCTGAAGAAAACATCGACTACACCTCTGTAGAGGGGTACTCCAATGGAGCCACCTGTTGGCCGTGGGTAGCGATCGGAATCCTGTTGGCTGAGCAGTGTATGACATGCAACACTCTACTTATGACCGTAATTAGGCCAGACGGGTGGTCAGAGAGCCCACTTGATCAATCGGCTGGTCACATCAAGCCCTTATACCATATGATTGTCCCGATCGTATTGCTCTAACCCTTTTTTATCCTATATGTGCTAGAAGGCGGTGGCCGAGTGTCTTGGTGTCCTGGGTATAATGTTAAACTGCATCTAGTGGTGAGGTTCTCTTTCTGGAGCTGTGGTGAGTGTGGAGTACCCCTTCATTGCCATTAATCTCACATCCACTCTGACCCGGAGGAGTAGTAACTGTTAGGGTTCAATCTTTGGGTTAAAAAAATAAATTTAAAAATGAGTTTAAAAAAAATTGGAACTCCCAGCACGATTAAATAAAACAAAAACATATTCGGCATAAAATAAACCAAGGGTTGAAATCCAACCAACCAACCAACCAACCAACCAACCAACCAACGAACTATTCCTGGGGGAGGGGTTGGGTAAATATATACATACAATACAGCGATGCTTACGTACCCCTAAATACAAGCATTCTTCAAATATATATTTACCCCCCACCCCCCGAACGAGCAGGATGGGACACAATGTCAATTTCTTAAGCGGAGTTTAACAGGTTTGAATTCAGAGTCTTCCTTCTCCTAGACTGGTTACCTAGTCAAGGTTAAAGTGTCCAGTCAGGCCTGCTATTTACCCATAGCTAGAGGGAGAATTGGATTCATACCATATTGGAGTTTAACAGGTTTGAATTCAGAGTTTTCATTCTCGTAGACTGGTTACCTAGCCCAGATTAAAGTGTCCAGTCAGCCCTGCTATTTACTCATAGCTAGAGGGAGAATTGGATTCATACCTTTCCCAAGGGTATTAGCGACATGTGAAAATGTAAACAGCTTCGTCCAGGAATTGAGCTCGGGTCGACGAGTCCATTTTCTGTGACTTTAACCATTACACCACGCGCCTCCATATGTATTGATGGAGAGGATTTAATTAGGGTCCAATGTTTCACACATTAAATTAAGGTCCCTTGCCGAGCACGTTTGAACAACTATTTTTTTTTTTTGGGGGGGGGTTACATAGTCATTTTAATATGAAAGTGCCACCCCCCCCCATAATGTTAAACGTATCAAATCATCTACTATCGACCCTGCCAGGAAGATATGAGACAAGAAGGGGGCGGCCCAAAAAATGGTGTAGCCTATTCAACGAGCATGTTTAGTCGACCTGTTTTTTCTCTCTCTTCATCCGCCCAGCCTCATACCCGCCGGTTTCTTTCTGGAGAATGCCCTCCCCCCGGTGCACCCTTCCCGTGCACACATCCTGTGCATACAGTAGAAAGGTTATTCAGTGCAGAGATACGAATGAGGAGTCTTACACTCAGTGTGAAAAAGATTAGAATTTAACCTGAAACCCGTGGGTGTCTGAAATGCGGAGGAGGGAGTGGGAATTATATTTCTTCTTGTGAAGAATTTTTGAATTTTTCAGCCAAAAAGTCTAATAGTCATTAACAAAGCTTAGTTGTGATACAAGGCCAAAAGCATGAGCCACTCAGTGAGGATAGAACTCACTAACAATAGTCTGCTTAATCTAAATTGCTACACGTTACACCCCGTGAACGTCCTGTTGGCGGGGCTTAGAATATGCTGACTGAATGACCCTGCAGAGCGGTAAGACCCCCTTCCCCAAAAGGAGTATCCTGGGCAGGACACTAAACTGTATCTGATGGTGAGGCTCCTGTTCTGAAGTTCTGGATAGTATGGAGTACTCATTCATTGTTATTCCCATAACCCTTCTGACCCAGAATGGTAGTACCTGTTAGGGTCCCATCTATGAGTTTAAAATATTTGTATTCGATAACCTTAGCAAAGCAACCCGTCTAGGAGAAGGAAAACTTTGAATTCAAATCTGTTTAACTCGCTTTAAAAATTGACCTTGTATTGCCTTCTGCTCGTGAGGAGGTGTTGGGTAGATACATATAAATTTTCTCCACATATATATATTTACCAGCCCCTCCGCATGAGCAGGATGTGACACAAGGTCAATTTCTTAAGCGGAGTTTAACAGGTTTCAATTCAGAGTTTTCCTTCTCCTAGACCGGTTACCTAACCAAGGTTAAAGGGCCCAGTCTGTCCTACTATTTATCCATAACTGGAGGGAGAGGATTCACACCTTTCCCAATGGTATTAGCGCTAAGTGAAATACAATTACCACGCCCAGGATTTGAATTCGGGGCGACGAGTCCATTTCCCATAACTTTAACCACTACACCAAGCGCTTCCTATTTTCTCCACATATAAGTAAGTAAAGTCGTCGGGGTGGCCTAAAGTCGTTATCAGCCAGACAGTGAGAGAATCTATCTCCTTTTCACTAACGCTAGACTAAAGTGATATTTTTGCGCATGAGGTGGAGCGCCACACCTACCATCAGCCCTCACTTTACCGCACAGACCCCTGTGCTACTCATACGCTGAGTTGGCGAGGGCCGGTATCGAACCCGGAACCTTGAGGTTCCTAGGCGGACGCTCTACTGACTAAGTTTAACCGGCGTTATAAATATCTGACGGCAATGTATCTCACGCACTAAACAAAAGAAACATTCTCACTGGTTTAGAACATTATCGTTGATGACTCATGTAAGTGTCAAGGGATACCGTCAGAACTGGAGCTCAAGACAATAACCGATACAAGTCTAAGGTTTGGTTTGTTTTGTTCAACGGCATATCAACCCTTGTGGGTTAGCTAATGCCAAATATTTTTTGTATATATGATTTGTAAGGAAATAGTCTGGTAGATAAGACGGTGGACCGGGAAAAATTGTTACCAAGCTAAATTTGGTATTTTTTGAAAGCTTAGGGTATCCTCCACATTCCACAGACCTCTAGAACTGGAATCTCACCATCAGATAGAGTTTAACATCATACCTAGGACATGAAGACCCACAACCACAGCTTTCTATCACCCATATGATAAAAAGGATTGGGGGTTGGCCTATAGGGTTGGGGCAAACATTATCTGCACAGAGCTGATTAATAATCGTGTGGAGGGATTGGTAAATATATAAAATCTTATCATAATGGAGATTGTATGTTTATAACCGAAACTATATCACTACTCAAGTCATAATTCCCTTAGTGATTTACGTCACATTCCCCATGATTTTATCTTTATTTAAACCTCACTTATTAACACAATTGTTTTACATTATTTATACTGTTGGCCATATCTACATACTAAGATATTTACCAGGTAGCCCACGTGTACGGGTTAGGCACAAGGCCTTATTAATGTGGGACCACCCACAAGCCGTGACTCATGGGTGGCGGGTGCAAAAATGCGCTGATCCCGTCGGCATTTCCTCTCAAGGGGGCGCTCAGGTACTGGGCAATAAACCCAGTCCTGTCCCTTTAAATCAAGAGCAGGTGTTGCCTGGGAGGATGGCCCACTGGGATCAACGATGTTAACTTGTACGGTTCAGTTCCGAAGCAGGAGTTAGATATTTGTCTCTCATTCCACCTGTGAGGGTGTGACACAAGGACTTTTTTATGTGGGCTCATCCACAAGCCGAAGCTCATGGGTGGTAGGCCCAAATGCGTTGATCCTGTCTGCTTTAAATCAAGGGGCAGGTGATGCCTGGGGGAAGGCCCCCTGCGATCAACGATGTTAATTTGTAAAGTCCAGCGGCCGAAGCTTACTAGACCCCTGGTCGAAACCGGAGTTAGATAAGTTGGACATATCTACATACTAATACCATGCAATTGTATTTATATATACAACAAAATAGCGGTTTACATTGTGAACGCTAAAGATAATTTGCATATTGATAATTTGATTTTAATAAATATGTGCTAAGTATAATTGATTTCTAATTGATTGGTTTTATTTTAATAAACATGAGCAAAATTCTCGGGGATAAATCTTAAAAGAAATCCATTAACAAGAAGAAATAACTGTAATTTTATTATTTACTTCATATTTTAACTAAATAGTTTGATTAGGAAAAATTAGCAATGAAAAACGGGAGTGATGGAAGAGTAAGTTTCAGTTGTTCTATTTTTCGATAATACCCTACCCTGTTTCAAATCTTTTTATCTGCATTCTTATTTAGTTTTATTAGCCTTTCTAATTTAATATGATATTTTATCACATTAACACTGAAATACTTGCTCCCGGAGTATGTATATGTTGTATACCTCTTTACTTACTTCCTTGCTTCTATTCTTCTAGCGTCTCTTCTAGCGCCTGGACTTCGTCTTGGTGGTCGGTCGCACTTAACTCATTTCTTCTTCTAGATCAGTCTTGTTACCAAGACATTCACCAACCACAAAACCGTGTTATTTTCGTAAGCTTTTATTTACTTAACTAAACATTTCATGTAACTAAACATAGCGCGCGTATGCAGGTGAGTTCCAGTTGAGGCAGTACATCTTCGCTGCCTGACGTCTAAACTGAAACTGAAGACCCAACCAGGTCCCACGTGACTTCACGTATTTCGCGGGCTTTCTGTAATATTCCATGGAAAGTCCCGCCCGTGATATGAAAAGGCCATCCCTTTAGAAATACAGGGGATTGACAATAAACCGCATAGATTATGTAACATATATATTTGCTGGTACGAAGCTGTTGGAATTTCATATGGCGCTAATACCCTTGGGAAAGGTATGAATCCAATTCTCCCTCCAGCTATGGCTAAATAGCAGGGCAGACTGGACTCTTTAACCATGGCTAGGTAACCAGTCTAGGAGAAAAACTCTGAATTCTAAACCTGTTAAACTCCGCTTAAGAAATTGACCTTGTGTCGCATCCTGCCGGAGCGGAGGGTTTGGTAAATATATATATATATTTGCTGGTATATAAAACAGATTTAATTTTTTTTTCTATTAAATACCCAAGTTTCTAAAGAAATATCAGTTACGAAAATTGTTGCTGTCGCCGGCCATAGATAAATAGTCCGTGGGCTGCGTGTTAGAGGACTGTGAATTAGATGGTGCATTTCAAAGCGGAAATTGGGAGTACCTTAAAGGCGTACTCTCCGAGTGGAAGTTGATCGCGTGACAGGCGACATTTACATACACCTGCAGGTGCTAGAGGAGTTGGCTTTGTGTTAAAAAGTCGATATTAGAAGTAACTTCTCTATAACAAGGAAGCCACAAGCAGAAATATTGTCGGCTAGTCATCAGCATCAGAAAATAACCTTCGGAATTTACATTAACTAATCAAAAAATAAAAATACTGATATAATTATAGGGCTTGAAGATTTTTCTAAGCAAACCGAAACATTATAACGTGGGCTCTTATATCAAAATATCATCCTCAAAATATCTTGGTTTTTTTTTCATATTTATATATATATATATATATATATATATATATATATATGAGAAGAAAATATTTTAAAAATATAACAAACACGGGATGTTATGTTTAGGAAATCTCCATATATATATATATATATATATTAATATATATATATATGTGTGTGTGTGTGTGTGTGTGTGTGTCATTACGCCTTGAAAAAGGGTGAAGTATCACCCGAAATATCGGAATAAACCAAACCAGGGACAGAACAATAGCTGGATATTGAAATTCTTTTTTTTTTTTTTTTTTTTTTTTTTGTTCACTTGTTCATTTCCATACTTACTGATACAAAAAAAACAACAAAACAACGTTCACAAGAACAAAGTTTAACACAATCAACTTATATATATATATATATATATATAGTGAAACTCGAGTAGGTTATTACCGTGTACCTTTATGTTAATAAATTTGCTCTACTCTCGTATTGAGCACTTTATATTTGTTATATCGCTGCCTTATCATTGTGAAACTTTAAATCAACCACTGTGACCATTTTCACCGGTAAGTCACTTTTTCCACAAATACCACACACACACACACACACACACACACATATATATATATATATATATATATATATATATATATTTAGCCAGTATTATAATAAGCCAAATGATTGGTTCTTAAGTTTTTCCTTTTAAATGGAATTATAAATATGGTTCTGTATGAAAAGATACAAATGACATGTATTGAGCTCTCCTCAACACTTGAAAGAATCTTCGAATATGTCTATGTGTGTGCTTATCACTCTCTCTCTCTCTCTCTCTCTCTCTCTCTCTTCTCTCTCTCTCTATCTATCTATCTATCTATCTTATATATATAATATATATAATTATGTGTGTGTGTGTGTGTGTGTGTTTGTGTGGGGTGTTTGTTTTTGTATGGATGATAAAGAAGTCCTAAATAGAAACATTTCCACCACCAACAGATCTGGTCTATTACACAAACACACACATACACAGAGACACAAACACAGAGACACACACACACAGACACACACACACACATATATGTATATATAAATATAAATATATAATCAATTGTAATATTATGGATTTGGACTCATAACTTAAAGCTTCATAGTTATGCAATCATCAGATGAGTCAAATGGTTGAGATCTTAAAAACCAGATGTCAAATGGTTGAGATTTTTTAAAAAATGGTTGAGATTTTAAAAACCAGTAGTTTTTTAGCGTTTATATAAACGTGAATAAAAATTTTATATATTCCCTGTTGAAGAGTATTTTTAGTTTCCATTGCAGTATTTTAGTTTCTATTCTCATTTAGGTCATAAGTTATGTCTAAATAGCAGTTAATATTAAGGGTGCCCCCTGCTGTTCAGTTTTCTCTATCTCTGCCCTCTTTCTAAAAGTATGCTTTTGACCTCTTTTACACGTTTTCACCTCCTATGTGTAAAGCGATTGCTATATATATATATATATATATATATATATATAGCAATCGCTTTACAAATGTTTTTATCTAAACTAGCAAATATATGCACCCTCCGGGTGCATATATAAGTTTTAATGTAATAAAATATTGTATTAAATTAGAAAGGCTAATGAAACTAAATAAGAATACAGATAAAAATATTTGAAACAGAGGGAGTATAATAAAAGATTTGAAACAGGGAGTATAATAAAAAATGGAACAACTGAAACTTACTCTTCCATCACTCTCGTCTTTCATTGTTGCTTTTTCTAATTTAAGTATTTAGTTATAAGAGGAAGTAAAGAATAAAATGACAGTTATTTTATCTTGTTAATGGATTTCATTTAAGATTCATTGAGGAAATATTTGCTTATATTCATTAAAATAAAACCAAACAGTTAGAAATCAATAATACTAAGCACATATTCATTAAATTCGATTTTTTAAATATTAATATGCAAATTAGCCTTCCCGTTTACACTGTAAACCGCTATTTTGTTGTATATATAAATATAATTGCATGTTGTCAGTATGTAGACATAGTTAACAGTATTAATAATGTAAGACAATTTTATTAATAATTGAGGTTTAGATAAAAATAAAATCATGGAGAATGTGATGTCAATAACTAAGAGAATTGTGACTTGAGTAGGAATATAGTTTCGGTTACAGACAGAAAAACACACAATCTCCATTATAATAAGATATGTTATATATATCTCTTATTATAATGGACATTGTGAGTTTTTCTGTCTGTAACCGAAACTCTATCACTACTCAAGTCACAATTCCCTTAGTTATTTACATCACATTCTCCATGATTTTATTTTTATCTAAACTTCTATCATTAATAAAAGTGTTATACATCATTAATACTATTGACCATATCTAGATACTAATAACAGGTAATTGTATTTGTATATACAACAAAATAGCGGTTTACAGTGTGAATGGGAAGGCTAATTTGCATATTGATATTAGAAATTTGATTTTAATAAATATATGCTTAGTATTATTGATTTCTAATTGTTTGGTTTATCTTAATGAATATGAGCAAAAATCTCGGGGATAAATCTTAAATGAAATCGATTAATAAGAAGAAATAACTGTAATATTATCCTTTACTTCCAATTTTAATTAAATAGTTAAATTAGGAAAATTTACCAATGAAAGACGGGAGTAACT
This sequence comes from Doryteuthis pealeii, assembly GCA_023376005.1. Lineage (NCBI taxonomy): Eukaryota > Metazoa > Mollusca > Cephalopoda > Myopsida > Loliginidae > Doryteuthis > Doryteuthis pealeii. The sequence goes on from CM042154.1 coordinate 25,003,161, forward strand.
GAAAATGATGGAAGAGTTAGTTTCAAAGTTGTTCTATTTTTCAATCATACCCCCCTCTGTTCCAAATCTTTCTATCTGCATTCGTATTCAGTTTCATTAGCCTTTCTAATTTAATATGATATTTTATTATATTAAAACTTAAATACTTGCACCCGGAGGGTGCATATATTTGCTAGTATATATA
>CM042154.1:25004546-25007046 GCA_023376005.1 Doryteuthis pealeii
AAGAGAGAGATATCACGGGGGAATTTCATGGAATATTACAGAAAGCCCGCAAAATACGTGAAGTCACGTGAGACCTGATGGGCTCGCAGTTTCAGCTTGGACGTCAGGCAGTTAAGATGTTACTGCTTTAGCTGAGACTCACTGCACACACGCGCTGTGATTAGTTAGGGAAATATGTTTAGTTAAGAAATAAAAGTTTAAATAAATAATATGGTTTTGTGGTTAGATGAATGTCTTGGCAACAATACTGACCTAGAAGACCAGACACGAAGTCCCCAAGACTGGGTCCAGACGCTGGAAGAAGAACGTAAGATACCAAAGATGAACAGAAGAAAAATAGAAGTAAGAAAGTAAAAAGAAGAGTATATAACACCAATACGCAAACCAAACAGAAACACAAAATCTGGATGGGAAATGAGAGTAGAAAGACAAATTAAGATACTGCAACAAAAAACTAAAGCGTTAAGAAGGATGGAGTAATAATAATAATAATAATAATAATAATAATAATAATAATAATAATAATAATAATAATGACCATGCAAAAGGCTCTCCACCATTGAGACGATAGAGATAGATTATATGTGTCAAGAAAAAGAAGGGGGAAGAGGTCTTGCCAACATAGAGGACTGCGTGGAAAACCACAATTTAACAACTCGAAGACTACACAAAAAAAGTAAAGATAGATTACTTATGGCGGCGAACAATAGTAGATGTGACATATGGACAAACAGAAAAACAACAAAGACCAGAAAAACAATTATATGGAGACTTCAAACGACAAATTGGAGAGGTTGCACAGGAAAAGACCTGGACGTGGTTAAGAAAAGGAAACCTTAAAAGAGAAACTGAATCACTAATAATTGCTGCACAGAATAATGCCATAAGGACAAACTATATCAAAGCAAAAATTGATAAGACCCAAAAAAATAGTAAATGTAGATTATGCGGTAATAGAGATGAGACTGTAAACCATGTACTATGCGAATGTAGCAAACTAGCACAAAGGGAGTACCAAAGATGAACAGAAGAATAATAGAAGTAAGAAAGTAAAAGAAGAGTATACAACACCACTCTCTTCAATTTCTTTTTAAATTGCAAAATTTTAACTGATGTTGTAGCTTCGGTTCTGAGCAAAAAACAAACTATCTTTTTGGTACAAAATGGTCAATTTATGTGAATTAATAATAGAATTTTTTTTTTGCCTTGATGCAGTGCCACATCGGGATATTGATCTTACTATGAAAAAAATCAGAAATCATCAATAACGTAAAATTGGTTGACTTTAAGACTTTTTTGATAGCATTTTTGGATTCCTTGGTCGAAAATGCTTTTATAAACCATTTTAAGAGTAAAGAAGCTCTAGATCTCATTTTACAGACAAAAATAGACGTAAGCAGTGCGTAATTTCGGTTACAGACATATTGAGATCAAATCTCTATTATTAATAGATTATCCAGATTAGCGGGAGTTGGTACTATAAGCGTCAGTTGATCTCAGTAACGAGCAGATTGTGGGAGCGTAGAGGGTGCTAGCTCCAGGCATCCAGTTTAGGTTGGTTGGATTTTACGGCATATCAACACATATTGGGTTATTTTATGCCGAATACGTTTTATTTTATTCATTCTTAATTCACTCAAAAAATGTTTAAACTCAGTTGTTTTTAAACACGTTTTTTTCAAACTTATTTTTCTATTTAGTCCACATAAATAATAGGTATCCAGGATACAAAGACCCTAAACCAACGCCTTTTCTAGTACATATATGATAAAACGAGTTGGGGTTTGCCAAAAGGGTAATATGCTTGGGACAATCCTATAGGTGCTAGGGTTAGACATTACCTGCCGATTGACAAAAATAGATTACAAAACGTCGCCATTTTTTGTGAACACCACCAAATTTGAAGAGCTAAAAATCGACATAACTCCGTCGACTTGGAAGTTCAAATTTTGGGGATTGTCTAATTTTAACATAGTCTAAACCTGGACAAAATTTCAGAATAATTGAAGGGGGTGGGTGACAATTTTACTTTTTTCTGGATTATTTGACATGGAATTACTCATGCCTTAAACAAAACATGACCCGAAAGATTGATATGCTGTAAAACAAGACAACCAAAACCACAAACCAAAAAAAAAAAAAAAAAAAAAAACCAAAAAAACCTCTGCGTGCCCCTGCTTGATGGTAATTTCAGAGAATATTGTTATATAGAGGCAAAAACCACCATTTTTTACATAATTTTATAAGCAGCTTATAAACTATGTACGTACCCGTAGTTAGAATATTTTGATTAGGACCCGGCATGTAACTTAACTTTCCAATGACGGGGTCCATGGAAAGTTATTGACGAGTAGTAACCTTTTTTCTTGCCCCTTGGAAAACGCGCTATTACAGACGTGAGAATTATCAGAGATGGGACAGAGAATTTAGAGTGGACTTGTAGGTCGCCGCTCAGAGTCGGTATCTCCCCCGCAGCCGAATCAATATGGGATGGGTTGTG
>CM042154.1:25012046-25042046 GCA_023376005.1 Doryteuthis pealeii
GTTTGTTTCATCACGTTCTTCCAACCGAGTCTAGCAAAAACACTTTTTAGGAGACTCATATATTTACGGCTGTTGTTTCATTTCCTTTCGTACAAGAACCTCATGTATCTGGTATTTCATTATGTGCGTGTGTGCGTGCACTCGTACGCATGTGCGTGAGAGTCAGTCTCATCTCAATACACAACGAATTTTTTATTAAAGAAGTTGTCCAAATAACCAGGTTGAATGATGACGTCACTAACAGATTGACCAATCAGCGACTGAACCAATACTGTAAAGATTTCGCCTCATCGAGAGAGTTGCACATATATGTTCATACGTACGTCTATACGAGATTGTGTAGATTTTCGATTAATAAGCAAAAGATAAATAAATAAATAGATAAATAAATAAATGTATATATCTTAATGAAATAGTTGGCCGGCGTATCTTGGTGTAATTATGAATGTACAGAGATAGAGTGTCTGAAAACATGTGAATGGTTTTATTTAACAAGAGTTGGCTGGTCAGCAAACAAAGACGCTTAGAGAGAGGAAGAGTGGTAAAGTGCGATGAGAGAGAGAGAGAAAGAGAAAGGAGAGAGAGAGAGAGAAAGAGAGAGAGTGAGAGAGAGAGAGAGAGAGATGGAGAAAGAAAGAAAGAAAGAAAGAAAGAAAGAAAGAAAGAAAAAAAGACAGAGAAATAAATGGAAAATGAGAGAAATAATGAGTTATTATTGATAGAAAAAGAGATAAACACAAGAAGAACAGAGAAAGAAAGAAAGAAGAAAGAAAGAAAGAAAGAACAAACAAACAAACAAACAAACAAAGAAAACAGAGAAAGAAAGAAAGAAAGAACGACAAACAGAAAGAAAGCAAGTAATATGGGTTATTATGAATGGAAAGAGAGATAAACCGAAAGAAAGAAAAGGCAAAGAAGGAGAGAAAGATATATATATATATATATATATATATATATATTGGTGTGTATGGTTGGCACTAGTATACTAGAAAAAGTAGTAGTAATCCAACGTACAGTGTTATTAGAAGAGTGCTCAATATCTGTGGTAAAGCGTTGATAGATGAATGAATGAACAAATAAAAGGTTTAGCTTTTATTTATTTACATGGGAAGGAACAATATTTACCACCAATGGTTTTCTGCTAGCGCATTCGTCAGGTAAACGAAATAGTTGGGTTTTTTAAAAAACTATTTCGTTTACCTGACGAATGTGTTAGCAGGAAACCATTGGTTGTAAATATTGTTCCTTCCGATGTAAATAAATAAAAGCTATACCTTTTATTTGTTCATTCATTCATTCATTCATTCATTCATATATAAATATATATATATATATATATATATATATATATGTGTGTGTGTGTGTGTGTGTAAATAAATGGAAATTAATCCGACAGAATGAATTTAATTGTTTTTTCAAAATGTTAAATTCATATATATATATATATATATTGTCGAATTTATTCTGAAGAAAAGACAAAACTTCGCATAAGACCGAGGCGAAATATCATTTTTGTCGGATTTACTAAAGCCTTTACTCCTCATATATATATATATATATATATATATATATATATATATGAGAGAGAGAGAGAGAGAGAGAGAGAGAGAGAGAGAGAGAGAGAGAGAGAGATGACAGATATACATACAGACAGAGAGCAATATAAGAAGAAGAAGTGTGTTTGTGTTGTTATGAGTGAAACGGGAGAAAAGAATTTTATAGAAAGAATGTCCACAAAATGTATTATGCTTTTTAAAAGATTTTTTTTCAAAGATTTGTTTTTAAAGATTTTTTTAAAAACAGATTATATTGATAATATGGGTGCTATATTTATGAGTAAACAATGCCCAATATCATGGATAGAGCATTTTATATCTAAGTTAAGGCAGCGTGGACATGGAGTCAATGGCGTCTGATTGCTGACAGTTTATTGCATATTTTATCTTCAGACCAAGTGATCGCATAGGCGAAAAACTGTCAGTAATCAGGCACCTTTAGCTCCATGTCCAAACTACCTAAACACACACACACACACACACACACACACACACACATATATATATATATATATATATATATATTATATATATATATATAAGCATATTTTGGCAGCATTTCCTTTCAAACATGTCTGATTAAACTCTACTGGCGATTCTTCATCTTCTACAAATTTCTACTGCCACTGTTCGTTTAAACGGAACTTGGGAACTCCACCTACTACTAATTCCTACTGCTACTGCTCGTTTTAAAAGCGAGACAACGAAAAAATTCCACCAGTTTCACGCCTGAAGATGGCACAAAGACATGCCGAAAGCGCTTGTGAAGAAACCTTTCGTGGATTGCTACACCAGTTCCACCTTGACACTAAAAAGATGGCCAGACAGTTAGAAAGGATTGCACAAAAACTCATCCGACAGGAACCGTCAGTAGAGTTAACAAAACACACACACACACACAAATACATTAACGCTCTCCTATATAAGGGATGGAGCACTCTATGACGGCCTTTACATACAAAGCGATGTGTGTATTAAAACAGTTAAAATCCCCTTCGCATTCTGTGGTTAAGGTGACGGACTGACACTGAACCGATCGGATTTCAATCCTGACTGTAGGTAGCTTACAAATGTCTAGCCACACTGAAGAGACTTGATAAGTCGAAACACGTGTCTCTGGGTGACTATAATATATATATATATATATATATATATAGTGTGTGGGATGGTCACTGTTTCAGCTTTTGCTGGAATGGCGTACCAAAGGCAGTAGTATTGATAGAGTGCTCAATATAAAATAGAGCTGTTATATAATATAATAAAATAAATATATAAAGGTTTTACATATCTATTTATTTGGTGACAAAGGAACATTCACGACCATATTGGTTTCATGCGAGGCAATCATCAGGTGAAGATGTTTCAATTGCCCTGAATTGCTTCGCATGGTCGTGAGTGTTCCTTTGTCAACTTATAAATAGATATGTAAAACCTTTATATATTTATTTATTTTATTATATTATATTATATTATATATATATATATATATATATATATATATATATATATATATATATATTAGGTTGGTAGGTAGATAGCCTGCATATATGAAGGTCGATGTTTATTTGTATTGTGTATACATATTTATTTGTAAATATTTAAATGCATAAAGTTAATGAATTGACTCAGAGGAAATAGGTTCAAGATTTAAGTTTCTTTATTTAATGGCATGGAAATTTAATTCAAGGGTTATTTAATTCCAAAGTCCTCCTTGCAACATAGCAGCGGTGATTATTTGCTGGATATTGTTCTACAACAAGAGTCATTATCTATCTATCTATTTATCAAAATCTATCAATCTATTTATCTATATCTATATCTCAATCCCTTCATATTTGTCTTTCTGTTACATGTTACATATGATTATATGTTTCATATTATATGTTACATATTATTATTATTATTATTATTATTATTATTATTATTGCTAGAAAATATATGCACCCTCCGGGTGCAAGTATTTAAGTTTTGATATAATAAAATATCATATTAAATTAGAAAGGCTAATGAAACTGAATAAGAATGCAGATAAAATGATTTTGAACAGAGGGGGTATGATTGAAAAATAGAACAACTTTGAAACTAACTCTTCCATCATTTTCCATTACTCCCGTCTTTCTTTGGTAAATGTTTCTAATTTAACTATTTAGTTAAAATAGGAAGTAAAGAATTAAATTACAGTTATTTCTTCTTGTTAATGGATTTCTTTAAGATTTATCCCTGAGATTTTTGCTCATATTCATTAAAATAAAACCAAACAATTTGAAATTAATAATACTAAGCATATATTTATTAAAATCAATTTTTTAAGATCAATATGCAAATTAGCCTTCCCATTCATACTGTAAACCTCTATTTTGTTGTATATATAAATACAATTGCATGTTATAATTATGTAGATATGGTCAACAGTCTTAATGATGTAAAACAATTTTATTAATAATTGAGGTTTAGATAAAAATAAAATCATGGAGAATGTGACGTAAATAACAAAGGGAATTGTAACTTGTATAGTAATATAGTTTCGGTTACAGACTGACAAACCCACAATCTCCATTATAATAAGATTATTATTATTATTATTATTACTATAAACGAAAAATGGCATAAAATCTTTGGCAATTTTTTTTCCAAAAACACACTTGTTAATGCCGACTGGTATCGGCCTTCGGTTATTATGAAAAGATATCTATTTAATATTTCAAGGCTGAAAGATTTATGAATGCCAAAGGAGTGGCTTCATGTGTGAATATAATTTGAACTACAGATTAACGACTAATTAACTTATTTATAAATATAGCAAATGATATCAATATTAGTAGTGTGCATGCATGCATTCATGCATGCGCGCGTGTGTGTATGAGAGTGTGTGTGTGTGTGTGTGTGTGTACATGTGTGTGTGTGTTGTGTGTACATGTAACATAATATATGTATAATTACATATATCACAGATTATTACATATATTGTATATAATTACACACGCTCATACACTCACACATACACACACACACACACACACGCATATATATATATATGTATGTATGTATGCATATGTGTGTGCAATTGTATGTAACATGTAATTATATGTAATATATGTAATTATATATTATAATTATATATGTTACACACACATATATATATATATACATATATGTATATATATATATATATGTATGTATGTATGTATGTATGAGGATAAGTGAACAAAAAATCCGATAGCTTGAGGGAGGCTAAAATTCACTGAAATGTAAAAATGACCAAAATGGTATTTGCTTGATATTTACATTTGATTTGACAAATATTGGTGTATCTACTTTAATTACCAAAACTAAACAAATTAATTCTAATTGAAGGATATCAAAAATCTCAATTGAAACTCAACAATACTCCATGTGTGGATATAATTTGCTATTGTCTAATTGCTTGTATTGCCTAAGCGTTGTTGTATGTATAATGATCTTATGTTGAAAGGATAAATAAATAAAGGAAAGAAAATGTTGAATGGATAAAATTGATTTAATGAGTTACCAACACATGTTTCGGCCAGGAGTTTGTTCATGAACACATTGTATTCTATTTATTATTATCTTAAATATAAAATAAAATAATAATAATAGAAAATTATAAAATATTTAAGTATACAAAAACGGCCTTCTTCAGGGTAAAATGTTTGATATTTGAAGATGAAATAGTCAAAATACAGAGAAATTTAAAGTGTTTGAAAAAAATTTAAAAAAAAAAATTATTTGTGACGCTTACAGTTGGAGAAATAGAGTGATGTTTGATGACAATTAGGGAGGTTAGGGGGATTTGATTGAAATGAGAATAACATCATATAAAGTGGAGGGGGAGTTTAGAGGATGGTAGTTTGTGTGGAAAGATGAGAAGAGGAGGTTGTTAGGTGTCCCTAACCCTACTCCACAATTCCACCACTAACTCACTTTCTCTTCTATAAACATAAATGTACGTATTTTGCCTTGAATAAAGTCAGACTGAGGATGTTCTTCGCGTCAGAAGGACGAAATATTTCTCTCCTACTTGGACTTGTTTGAGTTATTATTTTTGTTCACTTTTCCTTTTACCTCACCTCATACTGTCGGATTTTACTCCAACCCCCTATCTTCAGATATATGTATATATATATAATATATATATATATATATATATATATATGGCGGGTATACACACACACACACACACACACACATACACACACACACACACACACACATATATATATATATATATATATATATATACACATTGTCGAAAATATTCAAAATACTTTGTAACGTTTTATTCTTTATAATTAGATCTTATCACGGAAACACTTAATACCATTCACACACACACACACACAAACACATACACACACACACACACATATATATGTATGTATATGTATATGAATGTATGTATGTGTATATATGTATATATATGTGCGTGTTTTTTTGTGTGTGTTTTATGTGGTGAGAAAAGGGACTTATTAACCTTAAATTTCTGTTAAAATTGTTTTATTTCCTGTATTATGTTTCACAGGAAATAAAAAATTAACATCAACTTCAGGATTTTAAGTTCTGTTTCTTATCATTGTGTCGAATATTATATCAAATACAATTAATATATATATATATATATATATATATATATATATATGTGTGTGTGTGTGTGTGTGTGTGTGTGTGTATCAGGGTGATTATAAAAACGATTAACACTTATGGGTGTATATTGATAATATAATTTCAAAGTGACCACGTGTTCATGCCAACACTCTCTTAGTATTTCACACAGGTGATTAAAAAAGATTAATATTTGCATGCGAATTAATAATCTGTTCTACTGGTTATCCCTATTTCTTAATTCTATTAGCTATGTGATATGCAAAATACCTCGTCCAGGATTTGAATATGGGTTACCGTGTGTATTTCCGAGGACAATAACCAATATATATATATATATATATATATATATATATATATATATATATATATAATATATATGAAAAGGTGGAATGAAAACATCACACAATGCTGTTAAAGAGAAAACAATTTATGATATAATCATAGCTGATATTGATCAATTTTTCGATTTTACAAAAATCATCATCAGAGCCCATTTACTCCCTGGTGTTTGGGTCGGAGATAAATGTCAAATCAGTTCAAAAACAAAAAACCTTAATTTTGCAAAAAAGAACGAAAGTTGTTACATTATTCACCAATGTGGGCAATATGTGAATAATGTAACAACAAGGTTTTTTTGTTTTTTTAAGGCTTATATTTTATGATTTTATGTGATCACATTTTTTTTTCAACCAGCCTTCTCAACCGCGGCGGAGTCGAGCGGACACACGATGCTTACATCATGGCGTCTATCGTTTAACTGTTGACTGACTAAGCTCTGGGCCTACGTTCTTATTTTGTTTCTCGGCATAACCTCGCCATAACTCCGTTGTATAGTATCTCCGCACAGCCAATAACTAATCTATGGTTATCAATTCAGATAATTAAGTTTTTACTTAATATTGTTTACTATTTAAAAGACAGATTAGTGTCCGAGGCGTAGTGGTTAACGTGCTGGACTGTGACATCGTAGTAAGTGAGTTCGACCTCCAGTCGTGCAATTACGTTCACTTTCAGATTAATACCCTTGGGAAGGTGCTAACCCACCTCATGTTCAAGCCTGGAGCACTCGAATTTGCTGCCATTTTGAAATAGCTTGAAAATAAATATTTTTGCGAGATTATAATAGTTTTTGCTATTAATGAATATTTTCTATTAACGGCTAGTAATGGATCTGTGAGACTATATTGTTAACCATAACACCTGGATGGGACGCGCAAGCAGACACAGAATTATGTAGAAAATGAGATTCTTGCAGCGAACGCGAGCCACTTGAATATCGATTTATCAACATTGATTCGATTTCAGCATAATGATTCTTAAATAGGTTACTGTTTGATTATTTTCGGACAAACGCCATTTTTTATATTGCGTTGCGCTCTCTAATTTCGGAACGGAGATGACGAAACATTGCTATTGAGAGAAATGGTGACTATGTAGAGAAGTAGGGATGGGATCCACAGAGGGCCTACTTCATTTTAATGTATGTTATATGTTCCTGTGTTGGTAATTATACCTGTCCGAACTCACTTACTATGATGTCGCAGTCCAGCACGTTAACCACTACGCCTCGGACACTACTCTGTCTTTTAGATAGTAAACAATATTAAGTAAAAACTTAATTATCTTAATAGATAACCATAGATTAGGATGTTATGTCAAAAAGTAATGCCATTTTGTTTAGGACAGGTATTAACACAGGAACATGCATTTCATCAGCGCACCACTGCAAATGATTTAATCTGAGAAAAAAATAGAAATCGATTGCTCTATCTCACTCCAGTAGGTCTAAAACTGACCCTATAGTGAAAAAAGGAAACTAAATTGGTTGTTTCAATTAATTTTCATAAAACGTTATATAGTTGTATGCGCGTGTGTGCGTCCGCTAGTGTGGGAGGATATCTAGTATAGAGATATCTTATTATAATGGAGATTGTGTGCTTTTCCGTCTGTAACCGAAACTATATTCCTACTCAAGTCACAATTCTCTTAGTTATTGACATCACATTCTCCATGATTTTATTTTTATCTAAACCTCAATTATTAATAAAATTGTCTTACATTATTAATACTGTTAACTATGTCTACATACTCAACATGCAATTATATTATATATACACAAAATAGCGCTTTACATGTGAACGGCTTTTTGCATATTAATATAAAAAATGAATTTAATATATGTGCTTAGTATTATTATTTCTAACTGTTTGGTTTTATTTAATGAAATAAGCAAAAATCTCTCCAATGAATCTTAAATTAAATCCATTAACAAGATAAAATAACTGTCATTTATTCTTTACTCCCTCTTATAACTAAATACTTAAATTAGAAAAAAATAACAATGAAGACGAGAGTGATGGAAGAGTAAGTTTCAGTTGTTCCATTTTTGTATATACTCCCTCTGTTTCAAATCTTTTATTATACTCCCTCTGTTTCAAATCTTTTTATCTGTATTCTTATTTAGTTTCATTAGCCTTTCTAATTTAATACAATATTTTATTACATTAAAACTTAAATACTTGCACCCGGAGGGTGCATATATTTGCTAGTTTAGTTAAGGAAGATAAAAAGAAGCAGTACACAAAGATCCAAGTTAAAATAAACAAGAAGGATAAATCAGTAGATTTAATTAAGAAAAATTAATGTAGAAAAAACAGGTATTATTGTTATTGTTAAGAAAAGGAATTATTTCTCGTGAGCACTTCAAAATCATTATATAAGTTATATGCCATTATAACTTATCAGTTTGACTGAGAAAATTTTTCTGACAACAAATTTAGGATAATTTTTGACAAAAAAATTTTTTTTCAAGTTTTAATTATAATTTTAAATAGGGTATCAAAAGTTTCATGTGGATACCTAATTTACAGAAGAAAAGCACAAAAAAATGCAATTTTGAAATATAACCAACTCCTTTCAAAACACATTTATAAAAAGAAGTCTTAAGCTGTCTCCAGATACTAATATGAAATATGTGCTAAGCAAAGAAATATATAGTATATCTATAGGATATCTCTATACTAGTACCAATTCTGGTTTCATATAATGTGAGACTCGAAGGTTTCGTACATTTTTCAGGTTTTACCGCAAAAATTTGGCAAACAAACAGAGAATTAGACTATAGCAAAACAGCGTTAGTTGGCTGTGTAATACGAGGGTGAATGAAAAAGTAATACCATTTTGTTTAGGGCAGGTATAATTACCAACACAGGAACATGTAACATACATCAAAATGAAGTAGGCCCTCTGTGGATCACATCCCTACTTCTCTACATAGTCACCGTTTCTCTCAATAGCAATGTTTGGCCTTCGAATGTATCCTGCCCAGTAAATTCTCTCCCGACGACTTATACATATACGAGCGTTAGTAAAAAGTAATGCCATTTTGTTTAGGACAGGTATAATTACCAAGAGGAACATGTAGCATACGTCCAAAATGTAGTTTGGTCCTCAGTGGATTCACATCCCTACTTCTCCACATAGTCACCATTTCTCTCAATAGCAATGTTTGGCCTTTGAATGTATCCCTGCCCAGTAAAATTCTGTTAACTGTTCTTTGTGCCACTTCTTCACTACAGATTTCACTTCCTCGTCACTGGAATAGTGTTTGCCTCTTAAACCCTCTTTCATGGGACCAAAGAGATGATAGTCTGAAGGTGCTAAATCTGGTGAGTATGGAGGATGCGGTAAAGTTGTCCACCCAAATGGGGCGATTTTCTCCCTTGTCCTGATTCTTGTGTGTGGTCGAGCATTGTTATGCAGAAGGAGGACATTTTTGATTGACAAGTTGGTTCTTACTCGTCGGATTCTTGCTCTGAGTCTTAGTTTAAAAAAAAAATTCACATGTAATAAAGAAAATGGCATTACTTTTTGACTGTATATATTGTATACTTATCTCGCTTCTGTGCTACGTGGCGAGGCTCGAATCTTAGTTGCGAGGCTGATGCTCAGTTGGCTGACAATTCCTTGGTGTTTGGAGTCTGGAAACCACCTTGGGGTGCTGGGGGACATCTTGCCTTGTGTCATTTAGAGTTTTTAGTAATAACGCATGGCCACTTCTTTTTCTCATGAGATTTTTATTTCCCCCCAGGTTACAACTGCCGAGAGCACGTCTGACTCCCTCAACGCATCGTGCCAGACTTACTCCACACTCTCACCTCTCACTCCTTCTCCACCCCTTCGCCATGTCTCACTTCTCACTATCTCTCTCTCTCTCTCTCTCTCTCTCTCTCTCTATCTATCTATCTATCTTATACTTCTTTTTAGCCTTTTTCATCTCGCTTTTATCTCTCTTTCTATCGATAATAAACCTTATTTTTTCTTACGATTTCACTATCTTCTCTTCTTCTTCTTCTTCTTCTTCTTCTTTCTTCTCTTCTTCTCTTCTCCCTTTCCTCTCTCACTCTCTCTATCTCTCTATCTCTCTCTTCCAATATATATATATATATATATATATATATATATATATATATATATATATATATTTTGATACTTCTTTTTAGCTTTTCGTTCATCTCGCTTTTATCTCTCTTTCCATCGATAATAAACCTTTTTTTTCTTACGGTTTCTCCATCTTCTTCTTCTTCTTCTTTCTTTCTTCTCTTCTTTCTTCTTCTTCTTCTTCTTCTTCTTCTTCTTTTTCTCTATCTCTTTCTTTCTTTTACTCTCTATCTATCTATCTAATCTATTATTTGTATTCTTGTTTTACCTTTTGTTCATCTGTTTTATCTTCTTCTATCTTTTTTTTCTTGTTTTCTATTTCTTCTTCTTCTTCTTCTTCTTCTTCTTTCTTCTTCTTTCTCCCTCACCTCCATTTTTCCATCCCTCTTTCTTTCTCTACTATCTATCTATCTAATCCATTATCTATTATTTGATGTTTTAGCCTTTTTGTTCATCTCGCTTTTTATCTCTCTTTCCATGGATAATAACCGTATTTTTTCTTACCGTTTCACCTTCTTCTTCTTCTTCTTCTTCTTCTTCTACTTCTTCTTCTCTTCTCTCTATCTCTCTTTCTCTTTCTTTCACTATCTATCTATCTATCTATTTGATACTTGTTTTTAGCCTTTTGTTCATCTGGCTTTTATCTCTCTTTCCATCTATCTTATTTTTTCTTACGGTTTCTTCTTCTTCTTCTTCTTCTTCTTCTTCTTCTTCTTCTCTCTTCTTCTTCTTCTTCTTCTTTCATATTTATTTGGTGATATACAGACTTTTCTCTTACATATCTTAATTATAATTTCATGTCTTTTCATCAGTTACTGGTCAATACCGATAAATCGTTAAGGATCCAAATTGATCTCTTATACGTTCCTTCGGCCTTCGATTTTGTGAGTCACCAGAAAAATTGAATAGTATAAATAACATTATAAATAAGGGAACAGTAAATCTATTTCTTTGTGACATTAATTAAGGAAGTAAATTCTTTTTAACTGTTCAGCAAAAAGGAACTTTTTTTGAGCGAGTTAAAAAATTGGATCTTCTGTATTGTGCACACGGCCGCTTCACATTATGACCCATTACACATCAGAGATAAATAGTTCCAATTTATTCTAATTACTCTGCTTTTATCTATTACATAACTTCTCTCTCTCTTTCTCTCTCTCCTCTCTTCTTTTTATCTCTCTCTCAATATATATAATTATATAATATATATATATTATATATATATATATATTGTTTAGATGTAGATTAGTTTCAATGAAAGGCCATAAATATAGGCCATAAATAAAGAACATTTAATATGAATTGAACTCACTACGCAATAGCCATGAACTTATCAGGCTAATCACTAAGATATAACAAAGCTCAATTTCTCTTTTCATTCTATATATATATATATATATATATATATATATTATTATTATTATCATTATTATATTATTATTATTATTATTATTATTATTATATAATGATTTGAAGGCAATTACAATGCATGTAAAAAAATAAAACAAATATGTTGTTTTTTCCTTATCGATTTCAAAGTAAACTTTATCTTCAGAGACGATTTTTAGAAATGGACGCGTTTTTTGTGTCGTTATGTATTTTTTTAAATGTTATAAACATAATATATATATATATATATATATATAATTATGTGTGTGTGTTGTGTGTGTGTGTGTTGTGTGTGTATATCTATATATATGGTGTGTATATATATAATATATATATATAATATATTATATATATTATATTATATATGCAAGATATGAGCACATTTCATTTACAAATATAACAACAAAATTCTTAATATATACTAGTACAAAATCATCGCCCCGGGCGATGTAAAAATAGATTTTTGAAACATATTGCCTGAGGGGTGGGAGTAAAAAATTCAGTGTCAGCGAGTTTGTAGTAAACCTAAGTAGTAAAATCATCAAAAATTCATAAAACATTAAAAATCAAAAACAATTTGAATTAAACTTTAAACTATGTATTAAAATAAAAAAACTATATATAGATATATAAACAGCATTATTTTAAAACTTGTTTTAAAAAAACAATGCAGGACTGTTCTCAATTATTGCGAGATTCAAATTTTGAGTGTATTGTAATAATTTTTCTATGTTAATGCCGATTTTGGTAATGTTGACTCCTTGTAAGCAGTGACCTAATCTTTGTTACAGACACGAAAACCGAAGGCGAATCTTCCTTATTAATAATATTATCTTAAAATGGTGGCCGAGGCTGAGTTTCCTGGTAGGCACGCTTAAATCATCTCTCGTGTGAGTTCTCCTGTTACTGGTCTCTGGGCAGTGTGGAGTTAACTTTCTTAATATTCGCTACTTACTTTAATAGATTTAAAAAAAAATGACGTTAATAAAAGGTAATTTATGAGGAAGACCGTCTTCTGTCTCCTGCCTCAAACTGCTACCCGGTGAATGTGCTGAAACACACACCAGCACGATTGAAGTTTCCGGTAGCGAAGCATTCACTGTGAAAGGTAAACAACAACTATAGGTCGTTTTTTTTTTGTTTTGTTCGACATTCACGTTACATATAAAAAAAATCCAACATCTAATATTTTTCGGTTTTTTCATTATTATTAATATTTTATTCCAACAATCTAATTACAAGTAAAAAAAAAAATCAATATTTAAGTTATCTTGTTATTATTTAAACTAAAACACAAAGACATTAAAAACATAATAAAGAAGAAATCGAGTATTCAGAAGTATTCTTTAATGTTATAAAAAAATAAAAAATATCTATTGCATTCTATGTCATCTTCATATCTTATCTTTTGCTTCGGCATACGGATTGAATCTTTCTCTTTACTGTGTGGTTTTCACCACCTCACGTTAGAAGTTTTGATGCAGGAGACGTGGACGGTCTTCTACATAAATTGCCAAAAAAAAAATAAATAATCCCAACAATAAGATAAAACAAGAAACGTCTTCGGCTGTCAAATTAAAAAAGATGACAAAGCTGAAATCTATATCAATTACAATCCCAACCAACTAACTCATGTACTCTCTGACGGATGTTTTTGACTATTGTATCATAAGTTCGCAATTTATGTGTGGCTAAATTAGATCCTGGTGTGCAAATCAGTTATTATATAGAAATATTTGCATCATACTATTGCCAAAACAAATACTTAAATACTACAGAATATTAAACGTAAACAAATTACACAACTTCTTACGCAATAATAAATAGAACCCAGCGGGTGACATGCCCGTTAGAATAAACAATCAACCAATCAATAAATAAATATATTATAGTGCTATTTCCTTCCCTACCACTCCGTCGTTTATGCTGACGTGTGGATTGCACGCTGTAGTAAGCGGTTCAACCTACTGCGCTATACTTGTCACGTTTCCGCACTAATACACTTTTGAAGTAGAACCTTGTATGAAGCCCATTATCCCCATCTACTACTGCTTCTTTCTAAAAGCGATGGTTCCACAGATATCCCATTAAACAGAATAAACCAATGCCAAATCCAACGCAATACCTAAATCAGATCTAAGAAATAAAGTGTAAGTTCTCATAATAATACTCAGATTTAAAATTCTATATAAAAATATATTAAAATAATAATAACTTTGTAGTAATTAGAGATGAGACTGTACCATATACCTTTCTGCGAAGTAGCAAACTAGCAAAGAGAAGTACAAACTAGACACGACTGGGTTGGGAAGGTGATCACTGGAATTATGCACAAATTAAATTTTGACCATAAACAAAATGGTATATGCATAAACCAGAATCTGTTCTTGAGAACGAAACGCATAAAATTCTCTGGGACTTTAATAAAAACGGATCACCTTATCCCAGCAAGAAGACCAGACCTAGTGTTGATAAACAAAAAAGAAAGAACTTGTCAACTGGTGGATTTTGCAGTTCCAGAGATCACAGGTGAAGCTAAAGGAAAATGAAAAATGACAAATATCTGGATCCTTGCCGAGAACTGAAAAAGTTTTATGGAATATAAGTAAAGTGATACACAATTGTAGTTGGTGCACTTGGAACAGTCCAAAAAGATTGAAAAGGGTTGGAAAGTTGGAATCAAGGAAGGATTGAAACATCAGAACACTGCAACTGCTTGCAATTGCAGAATACCGTCAAGAGTCCTGAAGACCTGAGGAGACTTGCTGTCACCAGACTCCAAGTGAAAGACCATCAGCTAATGCTGATGTGAAAACTCAAAAGGAGTAAATAATAAAATAATAATAATAATAATAATAATAAAAGCAAAAGACCAAGCACAATATTGAATAACAAAATTAGATATGTGTGGGGAAAGAGAGGGAACGGTCAATCAGCATAATATAGCGAATGCAGTAAACTTTGCAGCAAAGAGAGTAAAAGACTAGACACGACTGGTGGGAAAGGTGATTCACTGGGAACATGTGGCAAAGAAATCCATTTTTTCCCATTCAACTAAATGGTATCATGCATCAAGCCTGATCTGTCTGAGAATGAGACCCTACATAAAATTCTCTGGGAACTTTGAGGTCAAGACGGATACCTAAGGCCCAGCCAGGAGACACAGACCTAAATTTTATTGACAAGAAGAGGAAGAAGACTTGACATCCCTCGTAAAATTTTTGCAGCCGCTCGCCTTAGATCACAAGAGTAAATAATAATAAAGAGAATAGCGATAAAGATCGACAAAGTACTTGGACTTTGCAGAGAACTGAAAAAAACTGGGAACATAGGGGTAAGGTCGTACCAATGTAATTGGGGCCTTGGAACTAATCCTAGGGGGTGGAAAAGGAGCTGGATGAATGGGAAATCAGAGGAAGGATGCGAACCATCCCAGACTCAGCATTTTTTTATTTGATGATCTGTTTTCTTGTGAATTATCTTCATAGTAGTTAGTTTCGCTGTGTATGCTTTTCTTTGAGGAGACTGCTGTACTCACCTCCGTGAATCACTGGCTACGCAGTGCTGTGAAAACTTGAAGTTGAGTGAAATAAAATTTGAAAGAAGAAGGAATCAAGAAAGAAGAACAGAAACAACATACATACAGACAACAAGAACACCGAATGTACTTAGGATGACTATGTACTATATCCTATTGAGTCAAGTTTAGCGTCCTGGAGTTTACAGTACCTTCCCATTCCTCTCAACAAAACGGACATTGGTTGAAACAGATAGAACCCTGATTCTTCCAAGACCGTCCGTTTTCTCTTTATCTGCCAGTATGAGTAGATATATTCTATATATATAGTAGAGTTATAATATATATATATATATATATATATATATATTAAAATCTATATTAATTTCAAAATTAGGTAATACTTCAATAAGCACATATCCTCCAATAAATTTGTCGGCTTTAAAGCCTAATAGAAAATAAACGCACATTTTGTTTCTTGACTACCTCATGATATATTACGTATGAATAATATTCTATATAGTAATATAGTACTATATATATATAAGTGTGTGTGTGTGTGTGTGCGTGGTGTCGTGATAAAAAAGAAAAAGAAAATGTGAATATAAATAATAAATATATATTTAATCAGAGAGAGAGAGAGAGAGAGAGAGAGAAGAGAGAGAGCAGAGAGACGATGAGAGAGAGATTACCTGAAAAGTAAAGTAATGCGCCTATTGGTTGGTTCAATTCATAGATTGAAGTCCGAAGTTTACTTAATTAGAAATGAAACAAATGAATGAAAACGTTCATTTCCTTCCCCGGCCATTTGCCCTTGAATATTCAAGCACACCTTTTATTCCAGTGAATTTCCACCTTACACACTCGTATAAGCCTTTCCCTTTAATTCTGCTGAAAGGTGTGACGTCGGTATTTCTTTTAATATTGTTCACGTCGTCAAATCTTAGACGGTGAGATGAATTTCCATTTTTTAAGGGAGAAGATAAGGTGTGCAACGGCTGCTCGGATCGCTTGGGAATGAAGGTGTGACTACTGTTTAAAGAAAAAAAAAAGACACCTTGGGCGCTGATTACATAATTTAAATGAAAAATGGTACAAGACTCGTCTAGACAAATTCTTGTGACCGCCCTGTCGGTGTGGCGTTATGAAATGCAACCGACTGCACCTCCGTGCAGAGGTAAGGAACTTCCCCAATGGGGCACCTGTGCGCAGTGGGTGGGACCACGCGTGATGCTTTTAGGATAGAGCCCAGTTGGATGAGCCGTTTATCGACAGTGCGATAACTCCAGCTTTTGACCGCAGATACTTGGCTATATCGGGCGGCGGAGAGCCCCCCCTCCGATCAATCGGCGCTGGTCACGTCAAGTCCTAGCGACCTATAGCTGATTTTCCCAACCCTTATTGCCTCTTATGGCAGCCCAACGACCCTTTTTATCATATGGTGCTAGAAAGGCGGTGGCTGGCGGGTCTACATGTCCTGGAATGACGTAAACTCTATCTGATGTTGAAGGTTCAGTTTTGGAGGTTTGCGGAGATGTACAATGCATCCTCCATCAACCATTGCTCCCTGGTCCACTTTGACCGGAGTGGAAGGTAACCTGTGTAGGGCCCCATCTATGGGTTAATATAAGACAAATGTATTTATAAAAAAATACTCCCTTAAGAATTGATTTATTTCAAAACTTTTATCGCATTAAACTGACCACTGAGGTTGATATGCGTAAACAAAACGAAACCAAACCAACAAAATTCTTGAAATTCTATAAAGTAATCTAGACGCTCTAATACATTAGATCGTTGTGTATGGAGTATGGTTGTAAGACAAATAGAACACGGGTGAGACGTGTTCAAATCCTCGACGAGGCTTTTAATTAATAAATGAATAAACCCATAGTAGGACTGAGAGACTATCTTAGTAGTGACTCGGGTTTGACATTCAGAGTTTTCCTTCTCTTAGACTGGTTGCCTACCAAGGTTAAAGAGCCCAAGTCTTGATACTGGTTTACCCAAAGCTGGAAGGAAGATATAGTTGATCCATTACCTTTTCCCAAGTGTATAATAGCGTATTTGTCAGCACTCAAATCCTTCAGATCGGTAGGATGGCTCTCGCACCATGTTCTCTACAAGCTAGCTCTCCGAGTCTCCACCAGCAAATAGCGAAGCCTTCTTCAGAGTGTACTTTGGGCGAGTCCTCTAAACCAGGTCAGTTTGGGTTTTTGCACTGACGACATTCGCTAGTTGAGATGTCCCCGAATAGTTGTTTTGGGATTGGCAATCGATCATATCATATAAAATATATAATATATATATATATGTGTGTGTGTGTGTGTGTGTGTGTGTGTGTGTACGATGTCGCAGTCCACACGTTAGACAACAAACGTCAGAGGGACTTCCTTTTAACATATTAATATCAACTTTATTGTTCACTTATATGAGTAAGCGCGAGTTTTTATTGTAGAAGTAAATACCGTAATTACTATATTTCCAATCTCTTTACGATTAGGATTATTGTTAGTTTTTTTTTGTTTTGAAAATAAAGAAAAAAGAATAAACATCAGATTTAAATATAAGCGTTCTAATGAATGAACAGATTGCGCTATGTGAACTCGTGGTTCGTCTAGGATTTGAACTCGACACTAACCAGTACACCAGCGCTGCCTCCAACTGAGACTGGTTGTGAATTTTCAATAGAGATGATACTTTTGGGAAAGAATGTCATGCCAACTATTCCTCCCAAGAGTATGGATAAAAGTTAGGACAGACCGGTCTATAACTCAGTGGATACCAACGACACCCATCTTTTTCGAGGGGATATTAATCTTTAACAATGGATACAGTCAGAATATTTAAACTCCACCGACGAGTAGACTGGTTGTTGTGATAAAGATTAATAGAAATATTTTGTAAAAGGAAAGCTTAATGCAATAGGTAAGAGTGTCATTGTTTCTCTAAAAGAGTCAAATCTATTAGGGAAAAATAATTTACTAATTGACATCAGTTAGCTCAGTGAGTGGAATCGAAAAAAATCAGTTTGACAGATATGTCAATATTATAAGAAAGTGTTAAAACTGTCATATTATTAACGAAAGTGTTTAAAACATGAGTCATGCTGAAAATGCGACCCGGGCTTTTTGCGTTGAATTTTTATAATCGAAAAATATATAGCAACTATCCAAAGAGAAGGAAAGCTCAGAATTCAATACTTGTAAACTTCGCGTTTACTCTATGTCCCGCTAAAATGAACACAACATACACACACACATATATAATATATATATATATTATATATATCATATCATATATACTTAAACCAACCGCACAAGTAGGGTGCGTAATGCAGAANGTAGAGAGAGAGAAGGCGTGTGATGGGCCGATCGGAAGAGGAGAGAGAGAGAGAGGGGGTGAGAGGGAGATAAAGAGATAGTTGAGAGAGAGAGAAGGGGATATGATGAGCGATGGAGGAGAGAGAGAGAGAGAGAGAGAGAGAAAGAGAAGAGTGGGAGCGAGAGAAGGAGATAAAGAGATAAGTGAGAAGAGAGAAGGGGCGTGTTATAGGCCGATCAGAAAAGAAAAGAGTGAGAGAGAGAGAGAGAGAGAGTGAGAGAGAGAGAGAGAGAGAGAGAGAGTTTTATGCTAATGAGTTGTCCATTTGGTCGTAAGAGATTTATAAGCGTCGAAGGTGATTAAATAGGAGAGAAAACGAGAGAATATTTTGTAGTGTCTTGTTGACAGAGTAGCGGAGACGTAGAGATTCAATCGGTTCATATCATTTTATCTATACTCATACCGTCGGATTCATTTCCTTTCTCTTAACTTATATGTATATATATATTAGACAAAACGTGACCTATTGGGAGTGGGAAGCATATAGTATAAATGCTCTATATTTTACGAAATATATTGAGCCCTTCTGGATTAACTACTTATGCTACTGCAATGAAAACGTGGTAGCAACTTTGTGACGAATATATATATATATATATATATATATATATATATATATATATTATATATATATATATAGATAGATAGATAGATAGATAGATACACACGCACACACACACACACATTAAAGGGACGTATACATATACGTGACAAGAGGGGATTTCGAAAATGGCTGTTTACTAAGAAACACCGCGATTTAGGCAATTACACACACACACACACACACACACACACACACAGATATAGACATATAAATCTATACATATATAAAGAGCAGTTGTGAGTATATGTATGTCCGGAGGAAACTTCGAAATAAAACAATTAACGACAAAGTAAATATATATACACATTAAATATCACCAGTACTTGACTTTTTGAGCAAAGGGGCGTGTGATGGGACGATTGGAAGAGAGAGAGAGAGAGAGATAGTGGGAGCGAGAGAGGGAGATAAAGAGATAGGGTGAGAGTGAGAAGGGGTGTGATGGGACGATGGGAAGAGAGAGGAGAGAGAGAGTATGTGATAGAGAGAGAGAGAGGGAGATAAAGAGATAGGGTGAGAGAGAGAGGGGGCGCGTGATGGGATGATCGGAAGAGAGAGAGAGAGAGAGAGAGAGAGAGAGAGAGAGAGATTTAGGCAATTACACACACACACACACACACACACACACAGATATAGATATATAAATCTAAACATACATAAAGGGCAGTGGTGTGTATATGTATGTCCGGAGGAAACTTCGAAAATAAAACAATTAACGACAAAGTAAATATATATAGTAAGTAAGTAAAGTCGTCGGGGCGGCCTAATGTCGGTACCAGCCAGTCAGCGAGGGAGTCTATCCCCTTTTCACTAGCGCTAGAACAAGGAGATTGTTTTTGCGTCTGAGGTGGGGCGCCACACCTACCATTTTTATTGTACACATATAGGCACATGGACATTAAAATACCGCAGAAAGATTTATATATATATATATATATATATATATATATATATATATATATATATCTTAGAAAGTAAGGAAAAACTCAACACCGTAATTCCATGATAAATTTATTTCGACCAAAGTTGATTTAATATAGCTCCCAAAATTTCGTCTCATCAGATGGTAGATCAAGATAATTTGAATTGCATAACTGAAAAATTTACTTCAGCAAAAAAATTTTAAAAAATTTTTATATTCTAAGACTGTCACCATGGCGACAGGAAGTCAAATGAGAAAAAGGGATACTCTCCAAGGTCTGGTTTGTTAGGGGGATGGTAGTCAGACAAAATTAAACTATGAATTAAACTATTGAATGAGTCTGAAAAAGTATAGAGTAAGGATAAAACAAAAAAATAATATATAAAATATAAAATATATAAAGAAATATATAAAGAAAATTATATATATATATATATATATATAATACATAAGGAATATATATATACAACAAAAATATAAATATGAAAAAAAAATATTTAAAATATTTGTATAAAAATTAAAATTAAAATAAAAAATTAAAATTAAAATATAAAAATAAAAATTAAAAGATTAAAAAATATTAAAAATCAAAAAATATACATAAAAAAAATTTTGATATAAAAATATTTGATATAAAAAAATATCATTACTGCTATAAACCAAATAAACAAAGTAAAACCTTAAAATATATAATATAATATTGTATAAATATATTAACATATTCTTTGTTACTCTCAGATTAAACGCATACAAAGGTATTGGTAAATATTCATCACTAATACTTGTACTAGTAAGCACAGACAATATGGAGACGCATACCCACATACAAACACACACACACACACACACACACACACACACAGATACACACACACACATATATATATATATATATGTTTAATGGTATATCAACCTTCGTGGGTTATCTAATGCCAAAGCCACCCTTGTAGAAGAATAGTAGTTGTACTATTTAACTGGGAGCTGAATATATAGAAAGAGTAACAGAAATATGCGTGTATACAGCAATTATCTACATGAACGTCTCTCTTTCCCCTCTCCCTCCGTTTGTCTATCTGTCTCTCTCTCTCTCCCCCTTCGCCATTTCAAACACATTGTTTGTTCACTTATATATATATTCCTCACATATATGAGAGCATTAAAAAAGAACCCACCTCAAAGAGGTTTTTTTCACGGAACAGATGGACTTGCTACTACTAACACACTCCTCTACCCGGATTTTAATAGCATGTCAAACCCTCAAAAAATATTTCAATTTCTATAATTCTTTTATAATGCTCCCTTTCAAAAAAAAAATCTCTAAAAACAATTTCTTCCAACAAGAAATCTTCTCCTGACGATGACCTAAGGTCGAAACTAGTTGAGAATAAATAATATTCAAGATATATTCCTGTTTGTCTTATCACTTTTTGTCCATACTATATATATATATATATATATATATATATATATATATATATATATATATATATATATGTGTGTGTGTGTTAAAGAGAAAGCTTTGTTTTTACTCACTGTCATACATATGAACCCCTTCCCCGGTTATATATATATATATATATATATATATATATATATATATATATATATATATATATTATATATATATATATATATATATATATATATATATATATATATATATATATATATATATATATATATATTCAGTGTTTTTACCATGTCCGTCCCCATATGCGCATGCTTTTATGATTATTGATAAACATACAGTAGAAATTACGTTCTAATTTATTAAGCATTATAATTCTGGTCATAATTCTCTTGCTTTCCCAGATCTCTCAATCGATTCTGATGAGAGAATTTGAACCAACACGTATAAACACACCAGTCGGCAACGGATGTAACTTAGCATGTTTGAACTGCAACATGCCGACAGGCGCGTATGCACTTGCTTAAAAATCGGCAACACGATTTACGATTGGTCCTTTTCCTATGACGTCACCGATCTGTGAAACTCTGAATGCTTGCTTTTGAAATTACATCATAGTTAGCAAGGGAACCTTTGTGCATATATAATCCCGCAAACAATCCTCTGTCTTTTCTCTGTTACTTCCATACGCATGCGCGTAGGCATGCGTACATACACTTGTGAAGCTGCGAGTGTTTATCATATATAAAGTGGAAGATAATATATGGAAACGTCATGGTTTCTATCTTAAAAACCAATGCGATCTAATTATTGTATAATTTATGAATTCTCTCCGTAATACTGTCGGCCATTTTGTCAATAGCTTTCGTTTTCTTCTTCTTCTTCTTCTTCTTCTTCTTCTTATTATTATTATTATTATTATTATTATTATTATTATTATTATTTGCACCTTTTGAGTTTTCACATTATTATTATTACTATTATTATTATTATTATTATTATTATTATTATTATTACTTTTTCACAGCAACATTAGCTGATGGTATTTCTCTAGAGTCTGAGTGACAACAAGTCTCCTCAGATCTCCAGGACTCTTCTAAGTATTCTGGCAGATTGCAGTAGTGCAGTATTCTGGGTGGTCTTAATTCTTCCTCTGATTTCCAGATTTTCCAGTCTTTTTTCCAAGTTTATTGGTACCATTCCAAGTGCACCAACTACAAAGGGCATCACTTTCACTCTCATATTCCACAACTTTTTCAATTCTCTGGCAAGGTCCAGGTATTTATCCATCTTTTCATTTTCCTTCAGCTTCCCCTGTGATCTGCTGGCACCACAAAGTCCACCAGTTGACACGTTCTCTTTTTTTTTTTGTTAATCAATATTAGGTCTGGTCCCCTGGTATTATTATTATTATTATTATTATTATTATTATTATTATTTACTCCTTTGAGTTTTCACATCAGCATTAGCTGATGGTCTTTCACTGGAGTCTGAGTGACAGCAAGTCTCCTCAGGTCTCCAGGACTCTTCTGAGTATTCTGACAGATTGCAGCAGTGCAGTGTTCTGAATGGTTTCAATTCTTCCTCTGATTTCCAAACTTTCCAAACCCTTTTCTAATCCTTTTGGGACTGTTCCAAGTGCACCAACTACAATTGGCATCACTTTCACTCTCATATTCCACAACTTTTTCAATTCTCTGGCAAGGTCCAAGTATTTATCCATCTTTTCATTCTCCTTCAGCGTCCCCCTGTGATCTGCTGGGACCACAAAGTCCACCAGTTGATACGTTCTCTTTGTTTTTTGCTAATCAATATTAGGTCTGGTCTCCTGGTATTATTATTATTATTATTATTATTATTATTATTATTATTATTATTATTATTTACTCCTTTTGAGTTTTCACATCAGCATTAGCTGATGGTCTTTCACTGGTGTCTGAGTGACAGCAAGTCTCCTCAGGTCTCCAGGACTCTTCTGAGTATTCTGACAGATTGCAACAGTGCAGTGTTCTGAATGGTTTCAATTCTTCCTCTGATTTCCAAACTTTCCAAACTCTTTTCCAATCCTTTGGGACTGTTCCAAGTGCACCAACTACAATTGGTATCACTTTGACTTTCATATTCCATAACTTTTTCAGTTCTCTGGCAAGATCCAGATATTTGTCCATTTTTTCATTTTCCTTAAGCTTCACCGTGATCTGCTGGAACTGCAAAATCCACCAGTTGACAAGTTCTTTCTTTTTTGTTAATCAACACTAGGCCTGGCCTTCTTGCTGGGATAAGGTGATCCGTTTTTATTTTAAAGTCCCAGAGAATTTTATGCGTTTCGTTCTCAAGAACAGATTCTGATTTATGCATATACCATTTTGTTGTATGGTCAAAATTTAATTCTTGGCATAATTCACAGTAGATCACCTTCCCAACCCAGTCGTGTCTAGTTTAGTACTCCCTTTGTGCTAGTTTCCTACATTCGCAGAGTACATGGTTTACAGTCTCATCTCTATTACCACAAAGTCTACATTTACTATTTTGTTAGGTCTTATCAATTTTTGATTTGATATAGTTTGTCCTTATGGCATTATTTTGTGCAGCAATTATTAATGATTCAGTTTCTCTATTGAGGTTTCATTTTCTTAACCATGTCCAAGTCTTTTCATGTGCAACGTCTCCGATTTGTCGTTTGAAATGTCCATATAATTGTTTTTCTTCCCATTTTTGTTTTCTAGTCTTTGTTGTTTTTCTGTTTGTCCATCTGTCACTTCTACTATTGTTGGCCGCCATAAGTAATTAGTCTTTGCTCTTTCTTGTGTAATCTTCAAGTCGTTGTATTGTGGTTTCTACGCAGTCCTCTATGTTGGCAAGACCTCTTCCCCCTTCCTTTCTTGACACATATAATCTATCTCTGTCGTCTCTAGGGTGAAGAGCCTGGTGCATGGTCATTAACTTTCTCGTTCTTTGGTCAATCTGTCTGAGTTCTTCTTTTGTCCATTTTAAGAATGGTCCTGAGTATCTTATAATGGGGACGGCCCAGGTATTGATTTCTTTGATCAGATTTCTGCTGTTAAGTTTGGTTTCTAGAAGTTTTCTAGTTCTCCTGAGACATTCTTTTTTTAACTTTTCCTTTCATTTCTGTTTGCTTAATATTGTCCGCTTCTAAAATTCCTAAGTATTTGTAACTTTCATTTTCATCAAGTGATTTTATGGTGTCCTGATTCCATTCATTAATTTTCTTTCGCCCTGTTTCATTACTAACATAGCACATTTTTCAATTCCAAATTCCATTCCTATATCTTGGCTATATATTCTAATAGTTTGTACCAGGGTTTCTAATTCTTTTTCATTTTTTGCAAAAATTTTTATGTCATCCATGTACATAAGGTGGTTTATCTTCTCTTGTGTGCTAGTGAATGTGTATCCCCCTGTACATTTTTTAAGTATATGACTGAGAGGCATCATTGCTATAATGAACAGTAGTGGTGATAATGAGTCTCCTTGGATATTCGACTCTTGTAAGTTTTTCACTGCAGCGTTAGCAGATGGTCTTTTTTTATAATAATACAATGCGAGGAAATTTCATAAAAATACTTACGAGAAAATTGAGTTACGAAGGGAACGAATTAAACTCGTAAGTCAATATACCACTGTATATAGATGCTCTATACACCCTCGTGCAAATTTCTTGAAACAAAACAAATAATTCCGTTATTATTATAATATCCGCTGTAAGGCTTGCCAGTGTGTTCGTGTAGCGTCACAATTTTCGAACGCTTCTTTGGGGGGTAACGTCCATCGCAGACAATGGCCGAAGGACAACGAATCGACTGTCGAGACAATAGTTTCTGGGCGTGATAAAAATCTGATTCAATCACGGATGATGCAAACAAATTTCATCATGCACACTGAAAATAGATCCATATTACTGCACACCACTAAAAATTATCTAATCCAAGGAAAAATAGAAATCGATTGCACCCTGTAACTCCAGTGGTTCTAAAACTGACTGTATGGTGAAAGAAAGGAAAATAAAGCGGTTGTTTCAATTAATTTTCATTTTATTCAGAAATATTATTCAGAAATATAAAGAAGAATCAAGTCTATCGGTCGAAACGGAATTGCTGTTTTGTGGTATTTCACAATGATTTTAATTACCAATTGTGCGCATAAATCTCTACTCGCATTTAAATAAGGAACAAATCTCACACCACTGCCACGAGGACTTCTTCAGTAGTACATTGAGCTATAGATTTGTCCTAACGAGTTAGGGGTTACCGGGAAATATAAAGAAGAATCAAGTCTATCGGTCGAAACGGAATTGCTGTTTTGTGGTCTTTCACAATGATTTTAATTACCAATTGTGCGCATAAATCTCTACTCGCATTTAAATAAGGAACACATCTCACACCACTGCCACGAGGGCTTCTTCAGTAGTACATTGAGCTATAGATTTGTCCCAATGAGTTAGGGGTTACCGGGAAATATAAAGAAGAATCAAGTCTATCGGTCGAAACGGAATTGCTGTTGTTGCGGTCTTTTACAATGATTTTAATTACCAGTTATGCATGCATGTGTGTGTGCCAATTCTGTTTTCTGTTGTTTTTTTTTTGTTTATTGATTTTAACGGCATATCAACCCGTCTGGGATTATGTCATGCCTAACGGTTAGGAAGCTATACATTTATATTTGTACTTTTTAGTAATTGGTTTTAACAATGTGTTAGCATTATTGGGGATTATGTTGTATGGTATTAATTTGTTTCATGTCTATATTCTATGGTATAATTTTATTTCCCTCAAAAAAGAGAGAATATCCTCCATGTTTACATTTTCAAACAGATCTCTGTGAGACTGGAAGGTTTCGTTGGTCTTTCAGGTTTTAGCGCGAAAATTTGGCAAGTTTATTATATATATATATATATATATATATATATATATATATATATATATATATATATAACAATCAGTCGCGTTCGGATCCAGTCTGGAGCAGGCTGTCTTGTCTGGCCACACTGATGAGCCGTGAAACTGACAAACAGGACTGTATGTGAATGACAATAATATATATATATATATGTGTGTGTGTGTGTGTGATTGTGTGTGTGTGCGTGCGTGCATGTGTGTGTGTGTGTGTGTGTGTGTAAATAGAATATAATAAAATACTTTATAACTTTAGAAATAGACTGATATATATATATATATATATATATTAATATATATAATATATATATATATAAGTAAAGAAATAACAAAAGACTTAGAGATTTTGCGTTATAGCCTATTTCGGGGAGCTTAGACAAAATGTTTAATTCTCCCAGCTCATCAGATGCGAATGATGAATTCTTTATTACTTTTAAGCCATTTGAAAACAGATTTTTTTTTTTTAATTTTTTATATTGTCCTGTCCGCTCAGCTGTAAGATCTTTGACTACTTGTCAGTAATTTGTTAGGAATTTCTGTTGAATCAATCTATTCCAGATTTTTGCTAAATGGGCAACCCCAGTTCATTTATTTATCAGTCATGTGTACCTATCTACCTTAATTTATTTTATTTTATTATTACTAGCAAATATATGCACCCTCCGGGTGCAAGTATTTAAGTTTTAATGTAATGAAATATTGTATTGAATTAGAAAGTCTAATAAGAAGGCAGATAAAAAGATATGTAACAGAGTGGGGGCATAATAGAAAATAGAAATGAAACTTACTCTTCCATCACTCCCGTCTTTCATTGCTGAATTTTACATATTTAACTATTTAGTTAAATTAGGAAATAAAGAATAAAATGACAGTTATTTTTTTTGTTAATGGATATCATTTAAGATTCATTGAAGAGATTTTTGCTTATATTCATTAAAATAAAACCAAACAATTAGAAATCAATAATACTAAGCACATATTTAATAAAATCACATTTTTAATATCAATATGCAAATTAGCCTTCCCATTCACACTGTAAACCGCTATTTTTTGTATGTATAAATACAATTGCATGTTATTTGTATGTAGATATGGACAACACTAATAAAAAGGTGAAGCAATTTTATTAATAATTGAGGTTTAAATATAAATAAAATCATGGAGAATGTGATGTCAATAACGAAGGGAATTGTGACTTGAGTAGTAATATAGTTTCGGTTACAGACAGAAAAACACACAATCTCCATTATAATAAGATTTTATTTTACTTTACTTCTTCACTCCTTTTCCCCCTTTTTTCCTTTCAAAGTCACTCAAATATACATATATATATATATACAAATGTGACTCTAACAATAAGAGCACACATTGAGCTCTCAAACTGCGACAGGTTGTTTAAAAAAAAACTATATATATATATATATATATACATATAGATAGATAGTTTGTAGGTAAATATTTATGTTTGGTTTGGTTTTATGAAATGGTAGAAATATTTTTCATTAACTTCATTTGTATTAATAAATTGTTTGTTTAGTTAGTTGCCATGTAATACTTCTCTTTGACTTAGACGTGGCTTTTTTAGCGCGTCCGTCGGAGGAGTGGTCTATTGATATTATCAGCCGGACAGCGAGGGAGTCTATCCTCTTTTCCCTAGCTCTAGACCAAGGAGATTGTTTTCTTGCATCTGGGATGGAACGCCACAACTACCATCAGATTCGAGCTGTGCTATTCAGGCACTGAGTTGGCGAACGGCCAATATCGAACCCGAAACCTTGTGGTTCCGATGCGGATGCTCTACCGACTGAGTTAAACCGAGGTTTTATTTATTACCAAATTCTACCGCGTTGAAACCTATTATCAAAAAATATGTGTAGCAGTTCTTATATATATATATATATATATATATATATATATTATATATATATATATATATAGTATTAATATAAATATATATATTATATAATTATAATTTAACTTTAATATACATATGTATATAATCTAAAGTTAATATATCTCCCTATATATGTATATGATTTAAGTTTAATATATATATATATATATATATATATATATATATATATATATATATATATCGGTTTAGCTCAGTCGGTAGAGTGTTCGGCTAGGAATCACAAGGTTCTTTCTTCGATACCGGCCCTCGCCAACTCAGCGTATGAGTAGCACAGGGATCTGTGCGGTAAAATGAGGTGCTGATGGTAGGTGTGGCGCTGCACCTCAGGTGCTAAAATAATCTCCTTGTCTAGCACTAGGGAAAAGGGGATAGACTCCCTCGCTGTCTGGCTGATACCGACATTAGGGCCCCGACGACTTTATATATATATAATCCAAAAGTCCAGAGAAGAAATCTTCCTTACGACACAAGAGTTTTATTTCAAAAACCTGTCGCAGTTTGAGAGCTCAATGTGTGCTCTTAATGTTAGAGTCACAGAGCAAATATATAAGTAAAGAAATAACAAAAGACTTAGAGATTTAGCATATAGTCTATTTCAGGGAGCTTAGACAAAGTGTATAACTCTCCCGATTCATGAGATGCGAATCCTGATGAGTCGGGAGAGTTATACACTTTGTCTAAGCTCCCCGAAATAGACTATAACGCTAAATCTCTAAGTCTTTTGTTATTTCTTTACTTATATATATATATATATATATATATATATATATATATATTAGAGAGAGAGAGAGAGAGAGAGAGAGAGATGTATGAGTGTGTGTGTGTAAGTGTGTGTATATGTGTGTAATAAAGCCTGATACACTTTATGACACATACACATACACACGCCTTGACACAAATGCCTGACTTCCGGTATGTATATTTCCACTAAACCGATATAATATACACAACATGGTATGTAATAATGTTGTTCACATTCTATCAAATAGCCGAAACCAACTGCGGCAGGCTTTTACGATTCCTTCCTATCTCCCTTTCAGCTTACCTTCTCCCTTTCTCTCAGTAAATTTCCAACAAGTTCAAGCGGTTCGTCTTCCTTCATTCAAAAATATCCTTTCGGTTTTCTCACAAATCAGACGCCATATGCAGTCATTCATAACGAGGCTAAACCATTCATAACGAGGTTAAACACCTAAAAAAATCAAGCCATCTACTACATTTTTTTCTTTCCTTTTATTTAACTAAGAAAAAAGTAAATTAATCTCATAAAGCAAATTAATTTCCCAGCGGAAAAAAAATGTAACGGGTCGAGTCCACAAATTTGTCCGGTTT
>CM042154.1:25044546-25049868 GCA_023376005.1 Doryteuthis pealeii
AATCATTTTTATTTAAGCCTCAATTATTAATGAAATAGTTTTTCATTATTAATACTGCTGGCCATATCTACGTACTAATAACATGCAATTGTATTTATATGTACAACAAATAGCGGTTTACTGTGCGAACGGGAAGGCTAATTTGCATGTTGATATTTTAAATTTGATTTTAATAAATATGTACTTAGTATTATTGATTTCTAATTGTTTGGTTTTATCTTAATGAATATGAACAAAAATCTCGGGGATAAATCTGAAAAGAAATCAATTAACAAGAAGAAATAACTGTAATTTTATTAGTTACTTTCTTATTTAACTGAATAGTTAAATTAAAAAAGTTTAGCAAGGAAAGACGGGTGGGGGGATGGAAAAGAAAGCTACAGCTGTTTTATTTTTCGATTATACCCCTCTCTGTTTCAAATCATTTTATCTGCATTCTTATTTAGTTTATTTAGACTTTGTAATTTAATATGATATTTTATGACATTAATACTTGCACCCGGAGGGTGCATATATTTGCTAGTATATATAATGATGATTTTGTGTGCTATATTTACAAGTAAATAGTACTGAATATCGTGGATACAGCATATGTTAGGGTAACGCCGATTGATTACTGACAGTTTCTCGTCAATTCAATTCTCGGATATATATATATATATATATATATATATATATATTGAAGAAATGGATACAATAGAAACCTACTCGAGTTTCATCGCTAGAATAATCAGGGTTAAATCCACTGAATTAATCGAGTTACCGATTAATTGCAGCTGATCACACGTATGTTCATTGAATAAGATTTTACGTTAACTCGATTAATTCAGTGGATTTAACCCTGATGATTCTAGCGATGAAACTCGAATAGGTTTCTATTGTATCCATTTTTATCACGGACTTAACCCCTGGATCCTGTGCACCTCCAACGATCGTGCCCATAGTCACCGGTAAGCCACCCTTTATATAATACATATATATATATATTAGTCGTGGCGGCCTAATATCGGTAGCAGCCATGCAGCGAGGGAGTCTATCCCCTTTTCACTAGCGCTAGACAAGGAGATTATTTTAACGAATGAGGTGGAGCGCCACACCTACCATCAGCTCCTTACTCTACCGCACAGATCCTGTGCTACTCATACGCTGAGTTGGCGAGGGCAGGTATCGAACTAGGAACCTTGTGGTTTCTAGCCGAACATTCTTACCGACTTAGCTAACCCGGTACTATATATATATATATATATATATATATATATATATATATATATATATATATATATATATATATATATATATATATATATATATATATATATATATATATATATATATATATATATATATATATATATATATATATATATATATATTATATATATATATATATATATATATATATATATATATATATATATATATATATATATATATATATATATATATATATATATATATATATATATATATATATATATATATATATATATATATATATTATATACACACACACACACACTCACTCACACACACACACCATTAAAAAAGAATATTTGACGTCATTTTCAAACTGTCTACCTTTCCAGTGTTTCTGATTCGAATTTCAAATTTTGAACAGATTGAAAAACAAGGACTATCACAGTTTTTCTCATTATTCTGTGATAAAATTTTTTTTACTCTTCCTTATATCAACAAAAGCCCTGAAGAAGATCTACTCAACAGATCGAAACACTGCAGCGTCGGCTAATAAACTTACTACTCATTTTATTTAAACCTGTGTTTTTTCAAATTTCTCACTATACTACATATATATATATAGAGAGAGAGAGACAGACAGACAGACAGACAGACAGAGGGAGAGAGACAGAGACATAGAGAGAGAGACAGAGACAGAAACTATATATATATATATATATATATATATATATATATTATAGAGAGAGAGAGAGAGAGAGAGAGAGAAGGATAAAAGAGATATATAAAGATAGTAAGATAGATGGATAGATAAATCTATTAATAATGGAGATTCGCTTCCGGTTTTTGTCTGTAACAAAAACTACGTCACTGCTTACGTAACATTACCCAAAATCATCATTACATAGAATAAATACACTCAAAATTTGAATTTGCAGCATTAGACAATTTTCATTGTTTTTTAAAAGTTTTAATAAATACATGACTGGTATTATATATCTATATATAGTTTGTTTATTTTAATACATATTTAAAGTTTACATTTCAAATTGTTTTATTTTTTAACCCTTTAATGAATTTGATGATTTTACTTACTTATGACATTGAATTTTTTACTCCCACCCCTCAGGCAATATGTTATCTATATTACATCGCCCGGAGGTCGTTTTTTATTTTGTACTAGTAGATATAAAAAAACTCTAGCTGTGCATACACAGCAGAAACATAGCTGTATAAAAGCAATTTGGCAGTACATGCAAGCAATAAGCATACACAAGACATCTCAGGATATATAATATAATAATTATAATAATTATAATAATAATAATAATAAAATAATAAAAACAAATTATATGGACACTTCAAACGACAAATCGAAGAGGTTGCACATGAAAATGGCTTGGACATGGTTGAGAAAGGAAACCTCAAAAGAGAAACTGGATCATTAATAATTGCTGCACAAATATGCCATAAGGACAAACTATAATCAAAGCGAAAATGATAAGACCCATAAAAATAGTAAATGTATTATGCGGTAATAGAGATGAGACTCTAAACCATGTACTCTGCGAATGGTAGCAAACTAGCAAAAAGAGGAGTACAAAACTAGACACGACTGGGTTGGAAAGGTGATTCACTGGGAATTATGCAAAAAGTTAAATTTGACCATCTAAAACAAATAGGTTATGTGTATAAACCAGAATCTGTTCTTGAGAACGAAACGCATAAATTCTCTGGGACTTTCAGATAAACGGATCACCTATCCAGCAAGAAGACCGAGACTAGTGCTGATTAACAAAAAGAAAAGACTTGTCAACTGGTGGATTTTGCAGTTCCAGCAGATCACAGGGTGAAGCTAAAGGAAAATGAAAAATGGACAAAATATCTGGACCTTGCCAGAGAACTGAAAAAGTTATGGAATTTGAAAAGTGAAAGTGATCCAATTGTAGGGTGCAGACTTGGAACGGGTCTATAGGCTAGCGAATAAGGGTTTTGAAAGATCTGGTAATGCAGAGGAGGATTGATACCGGGGATCGAGAGTCGAGGCGAGACCGTGAAGGACGGGGCCGGGAGGGAGAGGCGTAGGGCTCGAATAACATGCGTAATCTTCTGCCAGGGCGGTATAAGACGGGTTAACTGGAGATACTGTGTAGATCCAGATAGTAGAAGGTAGGATAAGTGGAGACGAGCACTGAGGAGAACTTGAAATGTCACTCAGTACTCCTAGGTGGAAGACCAATCAGCTAGACAGCTCTGACCTGTGCAAACAAAAGGAGTAAATAAAATAATGTTCCATGAAGTAAGTCTCAAATTCTCCATTCATCTACGGATATGTAAGACGGCAGGGCAACTTTTTTGGAGCCAAATCTTGGAAAAGAAAGTGCGTTCTAAATATGACCGTCAAGATTCAGCCAGAGGCAGAAGTCAGCCGTGGTGTTAATGGGTTAAAGTCATGGGAAATGGAACTCGTCGACCGAGTTCAAATCTGGCGTGTAATTGGATTTCCACTTAGTGCTAATGACCTTGGGAAATGTTACTGAATCCTACTCATTCCTCCAGCTAATGGGTAACGAGCAGGGGGGCAGACTGGGTTTCTTAACCATGGTACGGTCAACCAGTCTAGGAGAAGAAGGAAAACTGCTGAAAATATCAAAACCTGCTTTGAACTCCCTTAAGATTGACCTTGTGGTATCCTGCTCATGGTGGGGAGGGTTGTGGTAAAATATATATATGCCGTGTCACATACGGTTATATACTGATGATTACCCAATCGACCAATTTATGTGCCACTCAGGCTTACCACTGTGCTGGGACGATGAAACAAGGTTGAACACACTCTGATAGTCACATCCTATACAATGAGCCAGACACGATATTAGAGATAATCAACACCATGTACCACTATACTAGCACTTAAAGACAGCAGTTCAGGATTTCGGGAAGGAAAGACGGTGGTCGTGGAATGATGGAAAGATTTCTTCTATATAGTGACGTTTGAGATGAATAGGCTAATCAAGTAGGCGATATGGCTACCTTTATGATTTGTATCAATTGGGATTTAAATTTCTTTTCTAACAGTGGCTTTCTCTTGAATAAAATAGCATTGTACTAAGTTGGTTTTCTTTTGGATAAACAGCCTTGAAGATGAACAAACTGGTGAGTCCCAATCGAAGGTATTGACTTCAGTTTAAGCCGACTATATGATGTGAAGAAACCTGGGGGACAGCGGAGAATAAATGTGGCTGTTTTGCAACCTACCTTTTAATGATTAAGGACAGTATATCGTTTTGAATTGTTAGGAAAATGTAATTGAATGTCTAAACAAATCCAGAAAATTCGTGAGCGGCGTATATTCGGGGTGAGTAACTCCCGAGGAATTCCTGACTATACTCTTTGGCGTCGCAGGCAGCGCTGTGTGGTAGAGCGTAGACCTTAACAGTCTTTAAGTCTGAAAATAGCCCTTTGATTTTACGCAAACAGAATACAGGTCATTGCCTAGTAGGAAGTGCAACGATATCTGCTTATATATTTAGTATTATGATCTTATATTATCAATTATATAATATATATATGTGAGAGATGGTCACCTGCTTTCAGCTTTTGGCTGAATGCCGTAACAACGGCAGTTATTATTTGGTAGAGGTGCTAAATATAACAATAGAGCTGTTTATTAATAATATATCATAAAATATATAAATTAGTTTACATATCTAGTTTATTAGGTGACAAAGATTCAATTCCTGAACGACCTATTATTGGTTTTGTATACTTTATGCGAATGCAATCATCAGGTTGAACCATTCCGTGTGTTCCAGATGCCATGATCTGAAACTCTTGACAAACTTCCTTCAACAAAAGACCAAAATCAAACTTTGCAGGCATCACCATATATGTCTACAACATATATCTATACTATAATATAAGCTAATAGGTGAGTATATGACGTATACTAAGCCAAATATAAACAGTTTGCCATGCTCATGGTAAATGTAATAAAACATTATCATATTAAATTAGTAGAGTGCAGCTAATGAATACGTAATATAGAATGGAGGATAAAAAGATTTCAAACAGAGGGGTGGTAATACTCGAAAAATAGACAACTGAAAATTATCTTGATCATCACTC
>CM042154.1:25057468-25079968 GCA_023376005.1 Doryteuthis pealeii
CACCTGAGGATGGCAAAGTGTATTGCCGAAAGCGCTAGTGTTGAAACCTTCGGTGGACTGTTATACCAGTTCCACCCTGACACCAGAAGGATGGCCCGAAGATTGGAACGGATCAATGAAAGACTTGTCAGGCAGGAATTGTCTGTTCAATTCAACGAAACTATATATATTATATATATATATATATATATATATATATATATATATATATATACACTTTTTTAATTACTCTAACACCAGACTTTTTTGAGTCTTATTTTATAACTATAATGCTTCTGATTATTTTAAAATTAAAAATGGTGTTCATTTATTTTTAAATAAAATTCATTTTATTTTTAAATAAAATTCATTTTATTCTTAATATAGACAGCGCATTTTTTTGATTAATTCCAACGTTTAACTAGCAGCGTTCTGTTTTTGCTAACAGTCATTTTTCCCGTCTTATTTTTGTTGATGACCGACCCACGTGCGGTCGATGCATGATATTGCGAGGGTCCTCATATTAGTGAGGAAGGGCCGGTGTTGCTTTTTAAACCGTCGAGAGAAAGGCCCCGAAACGGTTTGCATATATATATATATATATATATATATATATATATATATATATATATATATATATATATATATACTGGAAAACGTAGAGTTAATACTTGCAAAATTTGAAAAAAAAAAAATGCTTCTTTGGTATTTAATATTATAGTCTCATCAAAATATATTCTTTTGAAACTTTGTTGTTACATCGGTAACCGATTTTTACGCTCCGAGTGACCTTCTCTGAAAAGAGTAACTGTGTTCATGGGTGGCTGAATTCATACAAAATGGAAGCCGTGTGTCTTGTCTTCTCTCACTGTCAAATCCGAATGGCTTGGTTCGGTTTCTACTCTGCCATTATCCAATAAAACTACTCATAACAGCTCAGTCGAAGTCAGTCTGCGTACATAATATTTTTATTTTCCCGAACGTTACAGAGCTTAACACCTGCAGTAAAAAAAAAAAAGGGAGGAAATTGTTGAACCGAGACAGTTCTGTCACAAAACCAGATTCCTGGGGGGGGGAGCAACGAACTCCTGATCAAAAGCATGAAAGGCCAAAACGCTAATCAAGTGCTTGCTTATTGACCGAATCCAAAAAATTAGCCATAATTAAGCACTAAATGACGTACGCGACGTATCGTCCCTGTTTTTAATATTCACGCCTTGACTTCATTTTGTTCTCCGCTGAGTTATTATAATTTGTAAGGAAAATTTTGTAACGATAATCAACCCATTTTATCATATGGGTGCTAGAAGGCGGTGGCTGCGGGTCTACATGTCCTGGGAATGACGTTAAACTCTATCTGATGGTGAGGTTCCAGTTTTGGAGGTTTTGGGAATGTGGAGCACCCCTTCATCACCATTGCTCCCTGGTCCACTCTGACCCGGAGTGGTAGTACCTGTTAGGATCCCATCTATGGGTTAGATAGAAAATGTATTTATAAAAAATTGTATTATTCATTAAGAATTGATTTATTTCAAAACTTTATCGGCATTAAATGACCCATTGAGGTTGATATGCCGTAAAACCAAACAAACCAAACCAAACCAAACTATAATCAAGTGCTTGCTTGTTGACAAAATCCAAAAATTAGCATAATTGATCACTAAACGCTGTTCATGGCGTAACGTCCCCGTTTTTAATATTCATGCCTTGACTTCATTTTGTTCTCCGCTGAGTTATTTCAGCCTATCATTTTTATAAGGAAGTGTAGTCTAAATTCTAAAATTAACGGCAACACTTGAAAAATCACATTGGATTTTGAATGATAGGTCTTAACCCCAGAGTCATGCGAAGCTGACCTCTGTTGATGCAGATAATCACGTGATGGAGCAACTCTTGTGAAAGTACTGAGGTGAGTCAAAAAGTAATGCCATTTTGCTGAGGACAGGTATAATTACCAACGCAGAAACATGTATCATACATAAAAAATGAAGCTGGTCCTCTGTGAATCACATCCCTACTTCTCCACATAGTCACCGTTTCTCTTAATAGCAATGTTCCACCTTCGAATGAGAGCACATATCCCTACCCCGTAAAATTCTGTTGACTGTTCTTTGAGCTACTTCTTCACTACAGATGTTCCTTCCATGTTACTAGAATATTGTTTGTCTCTCAAACCCTGTTTCATGGGACCGAAGAGATGATAGTGATTATTCCAGTGACGAAGAAGGGAAATCTGTAGTGAAGAAGTGGCTCAAAGAACAGTCAACAGAGCCTTGACTTCATTGACTTCTCCGCTGAGACATTTTATCCTATCTTTTCTGTAAGGAAGTATAGTTTAGATTTTAAAATTAACGGTAACACTTGAAAAATCACAGTGGATTTTGATTGATAGGTCTTAACCCCAGAGTCATTCGAAGCGGGCTTCTCATTGGCGTAGAGAATCTCGGATCGGATGACTCTTGTGGATGTAGAATTTAGTTTGCTAGTTGAGGTAAAAATGTTCGAGAATCGGGGTAATAAAAGCGTGCACACCAAAAAATGTCTCAGTGTGTGTTTTTAAATTTTTTTATTAAAAGAACTTACAAAGATGAAACGCAGAGAAGCAGACAATGCCCATTGAAGAAGATGAGAGGAAACCCCGATATGACCCAATGAAAGATGGCGGTGAGAGGAGCAGGACATTATATCAGCGAATTCACGTCTCTCTGATTTTGAGACGGTACAGAGGGGAGGGTTAAAACACTAATAATAAAGTGAGCAGTATTTTTTTCTGTGACCACGTGCCATTACTATAAAACTCATTGTCGTCTTCTTTTCATCTCATCTTTGTCTCTGCCACAATTCTTCAAGACCTCTGTTGGGATTTTTGTAATATAAGGCGTGTGCCAGATGGCCACTTGTAAATATAGACTCGTTGACTATCACGTGACCTGAGAAAGATTCCTATTATCCAATCACTGGCAGTGCTGCTGCTGCTGTTGGTGTATTTATAATGCCTGATTCTAATCTTAACTCATTCAGGACACTATCCCACAAGGACTTATTGATTTACTTACTTGTTTACTTTAAGTTCTTCTTTACAACTGGAACCAAGGATGACGGCCAGTTACTCAACAACCTCACAACGCAAAACTGAACACAACAGCGAAAACAAAAAATGCGAGTGAAGCTAAAAAAAAATCTTCCTCGTTTTCAGACGTCAGCGAAAAAAAAAATCTGCAAATTTTTATTTGGAAAATAGATAAGTGTAAAAGATGATAACTTTTAGAATACGTTGACAGTATTCTCTGCGGGATGTTCTGAGTATGACACTGAACAACGTCTGATGGTGAGGCTCCAGTGTGGAGTATCCATCATTGTCATCTTATATCAAATAGATCAGTTTGAAAATTAATATTACTAGCAAATATATGCACCGTCCGGGTGCAAGTATTGAAGTTTTAATGTAATAAAATTTTATATTAAATTAGAAAGGCTAATGAAACTAAATAAGAATGCAGTTAAAAAGATTTAAGACAGGTTAATCGAAAAATATAATAATTAGAACTTGCTCTTCCATCTCTCCCGTCTTTCATTGTTAAATTTTCCTAATTTAACTATTTAGTTAAAATAGTAAGTAAAGAATAAAATTACAGTTATTTCTTCTTAATCCCAAAGAATTGTCGGCTATCGCCATTTCAAACACATTGTTTATCCACTTCATACTGTCGTGCTATAAGTCCCCCAAAAGTGCGATATACACATCAGTTTAAAATAAGCGAGAAATTCTGGGAAAGCCAGCTAGTGTAATGGTTAGACTGTCCACTCGTCAGCCTGACAGGTAGGGTTCGTATCGCGCACAAAGCACTGCCCTGTCTATAGCTCTGCTGATGAGACCTAATAGACTGAAATGTACAAACAGAGATCGACTTTTTCTCGATTTGTTTACGCTTTACATTTAAACCG
This sequence comes from Doryteuthis pealeii, assembly GCA_023376005.1. Taxonomy (NCBI): domain Eukaryota; kingdom Metazoa; phylum Mollusca; class Cephalopoda; order Myopsida; family Loliginidae; genus Doryteuthis; species Doryteuthis pealeii. Next base: position 25,061,393 of record CM042154.1, read on the forward strand.
ATATGCACGCCTAATTCATTTAATTATAATTAATTAATTAACAAATTAGGTATGACTTTAATAAAGCACATATTCTCCCAAAAAATTGTCGGCTATCGCCATTTCAAACACATTGTTTGTCCACTTCATATATATATATATATATATATATATATATATATATATGAACTATGAAAAGGGGGCATAATTAAGCGTTACGTAGCTGCTAGCGTTCCAATTTACACTGTGTGTCGTAATCCCCTATATTCAATATTTTATAAAAAAGAAGGTCCGCAAAATGTATTTTGTTCTCAGAAAATTTTTAAAAATTCTTTTTGTTTTACATATACTCTCCACCCCTAGTGGGTTGAGCACTTTGGAGGGGATTTCGGTGACGACCGCCGACTAAGCTTAAAAAGGCAATGCTCTCCTATAAAAACGGACGGAGCACTCTGTTGCGGTCTTTACATATGTATGTGTTTATCAGTCAAAATCCACGCCCCATATCTATATATCTTATTATAATGGAGATTGTGTGTTTTTCTGTCTGTAACCGAAACTATATTCCTACTCAAGTCACAATTCCCTTAGTTATTTACATCACGTTCTCCATGATTTATTTTTATCTAAATCTCAATTATTAATAAAACTGTCTTACATTATTAATACTGTTAACTATGTCTACGCACTGATAACATGCAATATATTTTATATATACAACAAAATAGCAGTTTACAGTGTGAACGGGAAGGCTAATTTGCATATTAATATTAAAAAATCGAATTTAATAAATATGTGCTTAGTATTATTGATTTCTAACTGTTTGGTTTTATTTTAATGAATATAAGCAAAAATCTCTTCAATGAATCTTAAATGAAATCCATTAACAAGATAAAATAACTGTCATTTTATTCTTTACTTCCTCTTATAACTAAATACTTAAATTAGAAAAAATAACAATGAAAGACGAGAGTGATGGAAGAGTAAGTTTCAGTTGTTCCATTTTTTATTATACTCCTCTGTTTCAAATCTTTTATTATACTCCTTTTTCAAATCTTTTTATCTGTATTCTTATTTAGTTTCATTAGCCTTTCTAATTTAATACAATATTTTATTACATTAAAACTTAAATACTTGCACCCAGAGGGTGCATATATTTGCTAGTTTTAGTAAAGGAGTTATGTCATTTTTAATATAAATAAATATAAATATTTATAAATGATAAAATCTGATGAATGTAAAGTTAGTCTTCTTGATAATTTTGTTGTGGTAAGGTCAATGTAACTCAATCATTTTATTCTTATTGTAGAAGATGCATTCTCCAAATGGATATTTAAATTGATAATTAACATTTTTCTACTGTTTTTTTTTTTAGAAGGAAAAGAATTATTCTTAAATTATTTTAAACCAAATTTGTTTGAATTCATATTCATATATTTATAGAGAAATGTAACAATTATAAAGAAGCAATACTAAATGTACACTGAGAAATTAAAGATTAGAACACGTAAAAATATTAGCAAATGCTGTGAGAAAATATCAAATTACTTAAATACAGATGAGAAAAACAGTCTGCTTATTTCAACATTTCCAGTTGTTGCTTGGGGTCGGTTAAAATCTTGTGTATGGCCAGATGTGGCTGTGGGCCCCTCGTCTTGAGACCCCTGACCAAGTGGATTTTCGAACGACATGCTGGGTCCACTGTGGCACTTCTCGAGGGAAATGAGGTGGAGGGGAGATTACTTGTTACTTAGCCGTGCCCCATCTTCACGTTAAATAACATACGGCAAGTTTACACATATATATCCACTAATTATAACTCTGTGTAGAAAGATCTATGTAGATTCTCATAAGGGTGTGGTTCTTATTCCTCCCAGGGTAAATGATTTCCCCTCTAAATACACATTACCAGAAAGTAAAGGAGCAACGTAAGATTTCTCTTTCCACATTTACTGGGTATACTTTTTTTAGGTCAGGTGGGAGCTCTTTATTTTGTCAGCCAAAAAACATCAACGTTTTTGAATCTAAATTTCTATGTGATCACCTCTGCCATCTTTTGTTCTGTCTGTGAACCAACCTTGAGACTGATACTTGATCCTATTGAAATAGGGAACCAGTTAAAAATTTGGTACAATCGTGGAGGAAGTTTGATTGGCAAAGAGTTTTTTTTGTTTTTTTTTTTGCTAGAATATCCCCTTTTTATCATATGGGTGCAAGAAGGCGTTGACTGAGGGTCTACATATCCTGGGAATGACGTTAAACTCTATCTGATGGAGAGGTTCCAGTTTTAGAGGTTTGGGGAACGTGGAGCACCCCTTCATCACCATTGCTCCCTGGTCCACTCTGACCCGGAGTGGTAGTACCTGTTAGGGTCCCATCTATGGGTTAAATAGAAAAATATATTTATAAAAAAATGGTATTATTCATTAAGAATTGATTTATTTCAAAACTTTATCGGCATTAAATGACCCACTGAAGTTGATATACCGTAAAACAAAACAAAACCAAACCAAACCAAACTAGAATATCCAAACGCTGGACTAGTTGAGAAAAATACAGAAAAGACCTTCGATAAAGGCCATTATTTAGTAAGCATCCATTTTTGTATTATTTTGATATAATATATTAGTAATTTGAAGGCAAATACAATGCGTATGAAAAATAATAAATAAAAACAAAAAGATGTTATTTTTGTCTTATCGATTTCGAAGCATGAACTTCATCATCAGAGATTCGTATCAGAAATAGACGTGCTTACGTTTTTATTTGTGTGGTTAAAATTTCTCTTCTTATTTCTTTTTCCTCTCCTTTTTTTTTCTTCTCCTTTCTTTTTTCCTCATGTTATGAATGAAATGGGCGAATAACTGTAATTTCTTCTTCTTTTTTTTTTAATGTTTGTTGAGAGCGAATGTATCCAATATTGTCTGTTTGACATCCGGTCAATGTTGCAAGATTGTTGCCATGTCAAATTCAAAATAAAAACCGTCAATAGAAAAATTTATATACTTAGCTTTTGTTTTGTTTTGTTTTTTCTTTTTTTATTCCTTTCTTTTTTTGTTGTTATTTTTTTCCTTTGTTCTCTAATTTAATTTTTTTTTGTTCCCTAATTTAATTTTTTTGTTCTCTAATTTAATTTTTTTAATTTTTTTAATTTTTTTTTCTCTCTAATTTAATTTTTTAATGTTTTTTTTTTCTGGCTGTTGAATAATCATACCTCTGTGTGGAAAAATCTACGTAGATTCTCAAACGGGCGTGATTCTTATCCCTCCTAGGGTAAATGATTTCTCCTCTAAATATACACCGCCCAGTCGGCTGGGGCGTTAGAATGCACCGACTGCACCTATGCAGAGGGGTAAGGCTGTGGGTGGCGACCCGTGATGCTTAAAGATGGAGTCATGGTGGATGAGCAGTCCATGACATGCAACACTCCACTTAGACCCTTACTTAGGCTAGACGGTCATGTCAAGCCCTAGCACCTATATGATTGCCCCAACCATATTGCCCTTATAGCAAGCCCCAGCCCTTTTTATCATATGGGTGCTAGAAGGCGGTGGCTGCAGGTCTACATGTCCTAGGAATGACGTTAAACTCTATCTGATGGTGAGGTTCCAGTTTTGGAGGTTTGGGGAATGTGAAGCACCCCTTCATCACCATTGCTCCCTGGTCCACTCTGATCCGGAGTGGTAGTACCTGTTAGGGTCCTATCTATGAGTTAAATAGAAAACATGAGTTTACAAACAAGATTGTATTATCCATTGAAAATGAAATTATTTCAAAACTTAGTCGGCATTAAACATTTTTTACCACTAGAAGTATTCGGCATAAAACAACCCAAGGGGTTGACATGCCGTAAAACCCAACCAATCAACCATCTAAATACACATTACCAGTTAGTAAAAGGAGCAACGGGAGATTTCTCTTCTCGACATTTACTTGTGTGCATCTGAGTATACTTTTTTTTAGGTCACGTGGGAGCTCTTTACTTTTTGGCAAAAATAAATAAATAGATAAATAAATAAATAAACGTTTTGAATTTAAAATTCCCGCCAACCCTTTGATAACAAAATCTTGGAATACACTTTTAGTCTTTCTGGAGGTCTTGTGACAAAAAAGTCAAAGAAAAAAGAGACGGAAAGAAATTAAATTGACTCTTTGGCTACTTTAAACCGCTTACGGCGGTTCTCCCATAACTACGAGCCTACCGTAAACCGCTGGGAGCGGCTCTCGCACGTATCACTTGTTTACACTGAAAAAAAAATCACTACGTGAATACCCTGTCATGTTTTGTTTTGTCTGTGAATTAACATAGCACATTTACTGTTAAACACATTCTAATAAAATGTGGTGATTTTGCTGTTATTTGCCAACATTCTTAGAACAAAAATAACAATGAGAGATACATTTGAAAATGTCAATATATATATTTACCAACCCCCTCCGCACGAGCAAGATGTGACACAAGGTAAATTTCTTAAGAGGAGTTTAACAGGTTTGAATTCAGAGTTTTCCTTCTAGACCGGTTGCCTAACCAAGGTTAAAGAGCCCAGTCTGCCCTACTATTTACCCATAGCTGAAGGGAGAGTAGAATTCATGTCTTTCCTAAGGGTATTTAGCTAAGTGAAATTCAATTACCACGTCCAGGATTTGAACTCGAGGCGACGAGCCCATTTCCTATGACTTTAACCATTACACCACGTGCTTCGTACTTGAAAAAAAAATGTAGCAAAAATATAACAATAAACTTGAATTTTACTCTATAAACCTGTCCCTTAAAGTGATTCCCGATCCATTTGGCAACGAACAACTGCAATCATCCTGCAGTCCGAACATCCTTGAAAATGACATGACAAATTTTACCATCCCTCACAACTTATCGCTTGGCATAAAATAACCCGGGATGGGTTGATGTGCCCTGAAAACCAACCAATTAATCAATATATCAATCAATCAAACGGAGATTTAATTTCTGATAGATAATAACGTGACGCTATCCATGTAGGGAAATATGTTAATCTGATTTTTCATACGGCCTTATTTTTTCTCATATATATAATATATATATATATATATATATATATATATATATATATATATATAGTGTGTGGGATGGTCACTGTTTCAGCTTTTGCTTCAAAATACCACCATATACATACGCACATCACTTTATCCAATCATAAACATCCTATGTCTATTGAATGTTCTGTAATTTTTTGCAATTTTTTCGATTTTCCTTGCATTTGTAACATCTTCACCTGACGATTGCCTCGCATAAAACCAATATGGTCGTGAATGTTCCTTTGTCAACAAATAAATAGATATGTAATACCTTTATATATTTATTTTATTATATTATATATATATAGATGTGTGTGTGTATAAATATATATATATATATATATATATATATATATAATATTATATATATATATGTGTGTGTGTGTGTGTGTGTGTGTGTGCCTGTATAAGTTAAATATTTAATTAAAACAGTTACGGCCAATTTGAAACCAAAGCCTGGGTGCACCTTAGGGATTGCGTTTCACATGTGGCCCTGAGCATCAAGTGGCTACGGTGCACAGAGATTTTTTTTTTAATGGTCAGCTCAAAAACTAATAAAAATAACACTCGTTTAAAGAATGTATATGTTTAATTCCCGGTTCATTTTTCGTCACTTCTTTTGTGGCATATCAACTCTTTTTCAAAAACTTTTCTCCTGACGATGAGCAAAGGTCGAAACTTAGTCATGAGAGTAATAAAAAAGGACGTAATTATAAATAAATATTATTTCTCTTTGTCTTACCACTTTCGTCCATTATATATATATATTTCGCGTGGAAAGCGCGTGGTGTAATGGTTAAAGTCATGGGAAATGGACTCGTCGCCCCGAGTTCAAATCCTGGACGTGGTAATTGAATTTCACTTAGCGCTAATACCCTTGGGAAAGGTATGAATCCTACTCTCCCTCCAGCTATGGATAAATAGTAGGGCAGACTTGGTTCTTTAACCATGGCTAGGTAACCAGTCTAGGAGAAGGAAAAATCTGAATTCAAACCTGTTGAACTCCGCTTAAGAAATTGACCTTGTGTCGTATCCTGCTCGTGCGGAGGAGTTGGTAAATATTTTTTTTTTCGAAGATGCAGTTCTGAAGAAACATTCTTCTATTCTGTAAGGAGTATGCAGAACCTGCGAATTATATGTATAGGGCCGAGTTAGCTCAGTCGGTAGAGCGTTCGGCTAGAAACCACAAGGTTCCTAGTTCGATACCTGTCCTCACCAACTCAGCGTATGAGTAGCACAGGGATCTGTGCGGTAAAGTAAGGAGCTGATGGTAGGTGTGGCGCTCCATCTCAGACGCTAAACAATCTCTTTGGTCTAGCACTAGTGAAAAGAGGATACACTCCCTCGAAGCATGCCAGATACCGACATTAGGCCGCCCTGACGACTTTACTTTTACTTTTATATATATATATATATATATATATATAAGTTAAAAGAAAGGAAATGAATCCGACAGTATGAGTATAAAAAAAGATGGAATGAAAACACCACACATGCTGTTTCGATTCCTGTCGGAGGGGAGTCGTTAGTATACATCGCTGATGAGACTTAATAAAGTCGAAACAGTCTGTATGGTGTTCTGCATAGCGAGCCATCCTTTGCCGGGATTCACTTGTCAAGATTATTTTCTATAATTATCGAATTTTATGCGATACTTGCATTATAATTGCCTTCAAGCAAAATATATATATATATATATATATTATATATATTATATATAATATATAAAACATCCAATCACACTATTACATTCACTTTCGAACAAATACCCTTGGGATAGGTATGTATCCCCTCACCCCCAACTATGGATAAATAGTACCACTACTGTTACTCTACAATGATGACATTTATTAACACAGGAAGGTTGATATGTCATGCCAAAAGAGCTCAGGTCCCCTTACGATTTGTCAATAACTGGTGTAGGCGGGGGGGGGTGAAGTGATTCATTTCCCAATAGCGTGAGAGAAAACATAAACAGGATTTAAAATTGACTCGCTGGGGTCATTTTTAGTGTCGATAACCGTTACGCCGCAGTTGTCCCCCTACCTTGAGAATGAACTCCTAACTTCCTTGTTCTTATTTTCCCCCTTTGTTATTAGCGTTTGTAATGCTTGACTGTTTGGTAGGTAGACACAACACGGTCACAATGGATAAGATTTGATACAAGGTCACAAGTATGGGGCATCCAGCGAGGATCGAACTCGCTCTTCCGTAGTAATAATTACACCACGATCGGTATCTGTTGTGGACTAGCCTGGCGTACCTTACGTAGAGAGTGAATGCACTGATCCAGAACTATTTATACACGGCTGTCTGTGACATCAGAGTGATCGCTTAGCCTACTTCAGAGCGCTACGTCCTCTGGAGTGGCTAGGTAATAAAATTAACAGCGTCGTTCCCAGGGGGCTATCCCCCCAGGCAACACCTGCCCCCTTGATTTAAAGGGGTAGGTCTGGGTTTATTACCCAGTGCCTGAGGCTCCCCCCTTGAGGGGGAATGCCGACGGGATCGACGCAATTTTTGTTCTTTCCCACCCATGAGCTTCGGTTTGTGGGTGGGCCCACATTAAAACGAGGCCTTGTGCCGAGTCCATACAAGTGGGGAATGCGACAAATATATATCCCCCAGGCAATACCTGCCCCTTGACTTAAAGGGGCAGGGCTGGGTTTATTGCTCGGCGCCTGAGGCGCCCCCCTTGAGGGGGAATGCCGACGGGATCGACGCAATTTTTGTTCTTTCCCACCCATGAGCTTCGGTTTGTGGGTGGGCCCACATAAAAATGTCCTTGTGAGAGGTAAATACCTTGCTGAGACTGCAAGGCTTACTAAGTTGCTAGTTACTATATGCCTGGTGCACATGTAGTTAAATGTACTAGTATACTGTATGATCAACACAGTATCTCATAAAAACGGTCTGAAAATGGGTAAAGATAGTCCTTTCTCATGTTTACGGTACCTACGTCTATACTTGACGGCGTTAGGACAATTTCTTACGAGACAATTCAGAACTCGACAATTTAGTACCGGACAGTTCGGTACAAGAAAGTTACTTTGGTCATTTAAAAAATAATTTTTTTGGGAAGTAGATTTTTTATAAGTGATAAAAAAGAACAATTTTTAGAATATATATGGGTAATTCCATAGCAAATCATCCAGGCCATGTTACCCACCCCCTTCAAATTTTCTGAAATTTTGTACACGTGTGGACTATGTTACAGTTAGACAATCCACAAAATTTGAGCTTCCAAATCCAAGAATTGGCGGAGTTTCTTGTGCAGCTCCCATCTAGCTTATTCTCAAGGCGCTTCGTTAAGGTCCAAGTAGTGCAGCCATACAGCAGTACTGACATAACCACAGCCTGGAAGAATTGCCTCTTTAGCTTGTCAGTGAGATCAGACTTCCATATGACAGATAATGTGTTTGTGGCCAATCATTTGCTATTCGTGCATTCACATCGCCTTCTGTGGATGAGACATTACTACTTTTACTGGCTTAAGAGGCGTACCGTCGAGTGTGGAGGAACCATACCCTATTCTAAAACGAGTCAACACGTCCGAAGAACTTATTAAGACCGATTTTCTTGTCTGTTTGGGTGAACGGGTTCAAAACGTGAGTTAATCCCAAGTTCAGTTGAGCTATGAAGAGATGACCGCTGATTTTTTTCATTGTGATTCAATTGTGCAGACGGGCGTCTATGTCTTGGTTGAGTGCCCTAGGCCCTTAAATCCCGATGGGCCAGACCCATAAACCTAATATGTCTGCATTTTTTCGGGACCAATGGAGCAGAACGAAAAAAAAAACAAAAAGAAACTCTAACATTTGAACATTTCAAAGCTTGAGTTATCTTCTCCATTGTATTGTAACAGTTAGCACGCTATTTTTGTAGGTCAGTTACGATTGAGTAGTGGGTTCGATCCTCACTTCCGGACAAATAAGCTTTGTTCTTTTCTTTTATAACGCTGATTTTCACCTCTGATTGAACTATGTATTTACCAACCCATCCCACCTGTTGTATACTGCTTCCTAAGTCCTTTCTTCTTCTTCTTCTTCTTCTTCTTCTTCTTCTTCTTCTTCTTCTTCTTCTTTCTGTCATCTTCTTCTTCTTTCTGTCTTCTTCTTCTTCTTCTTCTTCTTCTCGAGCTTATGGTCAAGTCACATTGAAAGCACCAGTTTCCGACTGATCACCGGAGTTAAGCACCCATGAGCCTGTTAAATACTTAGATGGGTGACCATTTAAGCAACAGCTGGTAGTGTAAGTAATCACATATCAAAATGACTTGATTCAGCATTAAATGACCCAAAAGGGTTGATATGCCGTAAAACAAAACCAACCAACCAACCAACCAACTAACTTCTTCTTCTTCTTTTTCTTCTTCTTCTTCTTCTTTTTCTTCTTCTTCTTCTTCTTCTTCTTCTTCTTTATAAGTCTTTCACTCCCCTCTTACTGATTCTACTGAGATGAGGCTTGATGATTATTATTATCTGCGTTATTCGGACTATTGTCCTCATCTTTATTGTTATTTGTACAACGTTTCGGCCGATATGCCCTCCAGCCTTCTTCAGGTATTTCTTGTCGGACTCCCGAATACGACAAGAAGGTTCCCGAATACAACAAAAAGGTTCCTGAGTCTGAAAAGAAGGTTCCCGAGTCCGACAAGAAATATCTGAAGAAGGCCGGAGGGCATATCGGCCGAAACGTTGTACAAGTAACAATAAAGATGGGGACAATAGTCTGAACAACGCAGATAATACTAATCCCTCTGTATTATTTTATATTCTCTCTTTTTTTTACTCTCTACATTACTCCTACTTTGTTTTTATCTCTTTTCTCTTATCACCTCTGTATTTAGCCGCTTCCTCTCTACTCCTTCTTCTTACTCCTCTATGTTACACCATAACTCTTTCCCTTTCTTAACGCTTTGTCTACTTTGAACCGCTCACAACGGCTCTTCTATCACAGGTCTCTCTGTTCCATCTTTCATCGTCCAACATGTTGTCTGCTTTTCTCTGCATTCTGTATTTTTTGTTGGCATCCTTCTGTCTATGAGAGACGATGGAGTAGTGTCCAAGTTTGTTTTTTCTTTTTAATTACATAGCCTGATGGTCTTTCACTGGAGTCTGAGTGACAGCAAGTCTCCTCAGGTCTCCAGGACTCTTCTGAGTATTCTGGCAGATTGCAGCAGTGCAGTGTTCTGAATGGTTTCAATTCTTCCTCTGATTTCCAAACTTTCCAAACCCTTTTCCAATCCTTTTGGGACCGTTCCAAGTGCACCAACAACAATTGGTATAACTTTCACTTTCATATTCCATAACTTTTTCAGTTCTCTGGCAATGTCCAGGTATTTGTCCATTTTTTTATTTTCCTTTAGCTTTACCCTGTGATCTGTTGGAACTGCGAAATCCACCAGTTGACAAGTTCTTTCTTTTTTGTTTATCAACACTAGGTCTGGTCTTCTTGCTGAGATAAGGTGATCCGTTTTTATTTCAAAGTCCCAGAGAATTTTATGCGTTTCGTTCTCAAGAACAGATTCTGGTTTATGCATATACCATTTTTTAGCATGGTCAAAATTAAATTTTTTGCATAATTCCCAGTGGATCACCTTCCCAACCCAGTCGTGTCTAGTTTTGTATTCTCGTTGTGCTAGTTTGCTACATTCGCAGAGTATATGGTTTACAGTCTCATCTCTATTCCCGCAAAGTCTACATTTACTATTTTGTTGGGTCCTATCGATTTTCGCTTTGATGTAGTTTGTCCTTATGGCATTATTTTGTGCAGCAATTATAAGTGATTCCGTTTCTCTTTTGAGGTTTCCTTTTCTTAACCATATCCAAGTCTTTTCATGGGCAACCTCTTCAATTTGTCGTTTGAAGCGTCCATTATTATTATTATTATTATTATTATTATTATTATTATTATTATTATTTCTTTCATTTATTTATTTATTTTATGAAGGGGTGCAATGTTCGATGTAGGATAATTTTTAGGCATTGTAGTTGAAAAAAAAACTCTGATTACACAGATGCTCATGTGAATGAATAGGCACGAAGCGAGAAATTAAGAGAAATTAAGAACAAATTATAAACACCAGCACATTTCTATTTATGTATTTATCTATATTTCTTCCTTTCTGCCGATCTATCTATCTTCTTTTATCTCATTCCTCCTATCTATCGATCTATCTTTATTTCAATCTACCTTTCTTTCTTTCTATCTATCTTTCCATCTATCTATCTTTCTTTCTGTCTTTCTATCTATCTATTTCTCTCTCTCTCTCTCTCTCTCTCTCTCTCTCTCTCTATATATAATTATATATATATATATATATATATATATATATATATATATATATATATATATATAACTTTCTTTCTTTGTTTCTATCTATCTGTCTATTTATCTTTCTTCCTTTCTTTCTTTCTATTTATCTATCTTTCTGTCTTTCTGTCATTCTATCCCGTTTTTCTCTTTCTGTCTTTATTCATTTATTTATTTTTGTTTCTATCTATCTATCTATCTATCTATCTATCTATCTATCTATATATATATATATATATATATATATATATATATATATATTGCTTGTTTCTTTCTTTCTTTCTTCTTTTCTTTCCGTCAACCCATCTATTTCCTTTCTTCTTTTTTTCTTCTTTCTTTCTTCTTTTTCTTAGGTTTTAACGCGAATGATGTTCCTCAAGATAAGTGTGTATATATATATATATATATTATATATATATATATATATATATATATATGCCGTGATGGAATATAAAATTCTAACAATCTGAATATGTTTCAATTAACTCAAGGTTAAATGTACATGTATTAGATGGATTACAGTAAATAATCAATACGTGCAAACTAAGGAGTATGAAAAGTACTCAGACTTCGAATTAATACTCTTTGAGTATTTACAATTTACTTGTACTCTCTCAAGCATACGATCGTACAGATCAGGAATTCCATCTTACGATATTCCATTTCACGCCGAAGTCTTAGAATACCGACTAGCTCTACTAAGCATGTACATCCTGTGTTGCGTGGCATCTTTTGATATCTTAATTCGTTGATTGGTTGGATTTTAGGGCATGTGTAGCGTGGTCACGGCGCCATAATATACTCAAGTCGTCTAGTAGTAGGAGGGTTAGCTAGTGGGTCACACACAAGCAGCAACATTCACATAGACAGTGGGTTAAAAAAAACATACGAAAGAATTGTGCTAGGTGCTAGGGCTTGATGTGACCAGTCGATTAACCAAATGAGACCTCTCCAAACACCTGTCTAGTCTAAGGGCAGTGAAAAATATATGTCATGGACTATTCTGCCTCCAAGATTCCATCCTTAAGCATAATGCGTAATCACCCATGGCGAACAGGTGGACCTACTTGAGCAGGGTATTACCTCTCTGCAAAGTTGCAGCCGGTGTGTTCTACTGCTCCAGCCGACAGAGCCGGGAGAAGGATTTATAGAACATCGTTATATTTGATGGGTTGTTAAAATAGATAGGCAGATTCCAATTCCCATCTTCATCTCTTTGGGCACAGACTGATTTAATAAGCCATTTCAAATTCTGAAATAAATACGTGCTTTAAAGAAAGGGATTTACAGATATGAAACATAGAGAGTTATAATTTTTAGTGGTCTCTGTTGGAAGTAGGGAAAAAGGAGCTATCACCTAACATAGATTCGCCTTTCAACCCTAGGAAGAGCTAATGGACCGGGGACAATTAGTTAGTCAGCGGCCGCAGACTGAGTTAGACCAAGACAATTAGTTGGTAGCAGTCGAACTATTGGGTCTCTCTCTCTCTCTCTCTCTCTCTCTCTCTCTCTCTCTCTCTCTCTCTTCTTTCTCTCTCTCTCTCTCTCTCTCTCTCTCTCTCTCTCTCTCTCACTCTCTCTTTTGATTTTTTTGTTTTTGTTTTTTTGTTTTCAGAGAAGAAGAGTAAGGTCAAAATTTTATATTATAAATTCCATTCATTGCCACTATCTCGCGACTCACGGTTAGCCAAATACACCCCAACAGAACCCGAAAAACAACCTTGTACACCACGGATTAGGATGTGGCACAATGTCACAAGCAAGGGGCATCCAGTGAGGGTCTAACTCTCTTTCCGGTAGTAATGGATCTGCGAGAATAGCTTTGCCAACAATTACACCACGGTGGGACGCTCTCTCGCCCAACCTTTTCGACATAAGTTGGATGCGACACAAGGTGTGGGGCATCCGGGATCAAATTCACTATTCAGTACTAATGGATTTGCGGGACTAGCAAAGAAAACTTTGTTCGTTTTTTTTTGTCAGTACCCCCCCCACACACACACACGCACAAGACTGATTTGATTTTATAGAGTTTCTAACAAAAATACCATATCGCATTTTTTATGAAAATAGTTACAGAGGTATTTATCTTTTTGCCTACTTTAAGCCGCTCACAGCCGTTCTCCAACAAAGTAAAGAAACTGATGGTCAGTTCATTATAATTGAGCAGAAGGACTCAGATTACAATCATAATAGGATTTTATTTTAATTTAATGAGTTCTGAGATGAATAGATAGCGAAATTTGAAATAGCCCATCATAGAGGTAAAAAATACCAAGAAAGTTTAGTACAGCCGTAAGGGAAATTTGGTAGGCCAAGAGTTAAAGCGGATATTATCTTTTTAATTTTTTTATTTAACCGAAAAACTGCACATACACGTAGTTTTTAACGCAAAAGTGGTATATGAAGACAAGTATTTGAAATGTGTATAATACTTCATTTTATCGTCAAGACTTTTATGCAGTTAGTTAAAAGAAATATTCGAGAAAATTATTATATTTCTCTGAATGTTTGAGATGGGGCTTGAAGATTAGTATTATCTGCGTTATTCGGACTATTGTCCCCATCTTCATTGTTATTTGTACAACGTTTCGGCCGATATGCCCTCCGGCCTTCTTCGGGTATTTCTTGTCGGACTCGGGAACCTTCTCGGACTCGGGAACCTTCTTTACGAACTCGGAATCTTTCTTGTCGTAATCGGGAGCCGTCACGAGTAGAGGCAGTTAGAAAAAGAATTAACACAACTCCTACCTCAGCTATGGTTAGCGGAATGAGAACAGGATACCCCCGTGGAATAAATAAAGGGTTAGGTTCAAAGTTCCGTGATGGCTCCCGAATACGACAAGAAAGTTCCCGAGTTCGAAAAGAAGGTTCCCGAGTCCGAGAAGGTTCCCGAGTCCGACAAGAAATACCTGAAGAAGGCCGGAAGGTATATCGGCCGAAACGTTGTACAAATAACAATGAAGATGGGGACAATAGTCCGAATAACGCAGATAATACAAAATTATTATATATTTTTGCACCCAATAGAACAGGAGATATTTACTATTGACATGTTGTTTACATTCTGTATAATGTAAGAATGTGATTTACAATAATGTAATGTGACAGCCAGTGTAGAATAAAATAAATAAAGTCGTCAGGGTAACCTAAAGTCGGTATCAGCCAACCAGCGAGAGAGTCTATCCCCTTTTCACTAGCGCTAGACGAAGGAGATTATTTTAACGTCTGGGATGGAGCGCCACACTTACCATCCGCTCCTTACTTTACCGCACAGATCTATGTGCTACTCATACGCTGAGTTGGCGAGGGCCGGTATCGAACTAGGAACCTTGTGGTTTCAGTCGGTAGAGTGTCGGAGTAGGAACCACAAGGTTTCGGGTTCAATATCGACCTCCGCCAACACAGCATATGAGTAGCACAGGGATCTGTGTGGTAAAGTGATGAGCTGGTGTAGGTGTGGCGCTCCACCTCAGACGCCAAAATCAATCTCCTTGGTCTAGCGCTGTCTGGCTGATACCGACTTGAGGCCACCCCCGAGTGTAGAATAGAATACATTTTTCATAGCTCAAAGTAATATCCTTTTTGGTTTGACCGAGAACTTCTCATCATTCATTAATTTATGTATCATTAGGAGGTACTATTATGTTTTTTCAAGTCTGTACACATATTTTGATTGATTGGTTTGTTTTACGGCATATCAACCTCAGTGGGTCATTTAATGCCGACAAAGTTGTGAAATAAATTCATTGTTAATGCATAATACAATTTTGTTTATAAACACATGTTTTTCTATTTAACCCATAGATGGGACCCTAACAGGTACTACCACTCCGGGTCAAGTGGACCAGGGAGCAATGGTGATGAAGGGGTGCTCCACATTCCCCAAACCTCCAGAACTGGAACCTCACCATCAGATAGACTTTAACGTCATTTCCAGGACATGTAGACCTTCAGTCCCCACCTTCTAGCACCCATATGATAAAAATGGGTTGGGGCTTGCCATCAGGGCAACAGGGTTGAGAAAATCATATAGGTGCTAGGGCTTGACGTGACCAGCCGATTGACCAGAGGGGGCCTCTCCGACCGCCCGTCTAGCTCAAGAAAAGCCTGTACACATATTTTGAATTTATGTTAGTATATTTTTAGTGCATGCACACACACACACACACACACACACACACACACGCGTATATACATACACACATATATGTATGCACGCACGCACACACCTACAACCACCCTTTAAGACAGATATACGATTAAGGCAGTTAGACAGTCAGATGGAAAGAGAAACATATTAAAATATTATCCCTGTTCCATTCCATGAGTTCACATGAAGAGGGCCACCATGGAAGGTTTAATATGTTTGTTTACATAGCAGGTCTAGATAAGTATCCGTGAGAAACAGTGTTTAATGCAAACTGATATATATATATATATATATATATATATATATATATATATATATATATGGTACTTTCCTGTTATCGTGTGCTATATTTACTTTCCTGTAAAGATAATATTTATTAATGAAAACCGTACACTGAACTAACCTAACCTAACCTAAGCAATAAAACTAATAAGGAACGAAACAAAACAAAGCCCGCTATAACAGGAAAGTATTATATATATATATATATATATATATATATATATATATATATATATATATACGTGTGTATGTGTACATGTATATATATGTATGCATGTACATGTGTATTAATGTATATATATATATATATATATATATATACATAAATATCAATGTATATA
This sequence comes from Doryteuthis pealeii, assembly GCA_023376005.1. NCBI lineage: Eukaryota > Metazoa > Mollusca > Cephalopoda > Myopsida > Loliginidae > Doryteuthis > Doryteuthis pealeii. The sequence continues at coordinate 25,077,518 of CM042154.1, forward strand.
TATGTATATATATATACGTATATACGTATAAATGTACATATACGTATATACATTTACATAAATATATATGCATATACGTATATATATATATGTATGTATATATGTATTTCTTACCTAGTTTGTTTGTTTATCTTTTTGTTTGATTGTTTTTTTTCAACATTATCTTTTTTTCTTTTCTTTCAAATCTCTTAGGAAGTATTGTTTTGCATAAGTTACGATAGAATTTGAAGTTTTTAATGGGAGGAAATGAAATGCAAAGAATGATTAGGAATCACAAGTTTCTGGTTCGATACTGGGCCTCGCCAACTCAGCATATGAGTATTACAGGGATATGTGCGGTAAAGTGAGGAGCTGATGGTACGTATGGCATTCCATCAAGGACACTAAAATAATCTCCTTGGTCTAATGCTGGTGAAAAGGGGATAGACTCCTTCGCTGTCTGGCTGATACCGACGTTAGGCCGCCGCGCTAATTTTTTAATGGAGTTTAATAGGTTTGAATTCTCTTAGACTGGTTACCTAAACCAAGGTTAAAGAGTCCAGTCTGCCTTACTATTTACCCATAGCTGGAGGGAGAGCAGTAGGATGCATGCCTTTCCCAAGGGTATTAGCGGTAAGTGACATGCAAACATCCTCGTCCAAGATTTGAACACGGTTCTAACCATAACACCACGCGCCTCTCTCTATATATATGTTTATGTATCTAAATATATGTATGTTTATGTATATGAACATACATATATATGTTTATGTATGTAAATATATATTTTTTAGGCATATGACTGTGTATATATATGTTTATGCATATATATATATATATTATATATATATATATATATATATATATATATATATGGTGGGGGTACCAAGTTTCTTGGTATTAGGATGATTCTAAGCTGGTCCTTTCCTTCAACAGTGTGTTGCTGCAGAGTTCAGGTCACGTTTGAGAGCTCATATGATCTGAAGAAGCTCGGTGGGTCTCAGATATCCACGGATGGAAATTAATAGCTATACCCCCGGTATTTAAGGCTTTTTTCTTTACAAATATATATATATATATATATATAATATATATATATATATATATATATATATATATCCTAACTAAATGTTCACCACTGAAGCAAGAAGTTCCTAAAGTCCTGAAGAAGGCCTAACAGACCGAAACGTTGCATCGTCGACATCACTGCCTACAATGAACATCCATTTTCTACAACATCCCGTGTTTGTCTGACTTTCTCCATATATACATATATATATATATATTTGGAGGCTATGTGCTTAATTGAAGTCATACCTAATTTTGAAAATTAATTAGTTAATAATTAATGAATTTCGGCGGGCATATATGTTCAAATATAAGGCTAAACGAATCGAGAAAAATTCATTAATTATTAACTAATTAATTTTCAAAATTAGGTATAACTTCAATTAAGCACATATCCTCCAAAAATTGTCGGCTTAAAGCCATATAAAAATAAACACATTTGTTTGTTTACTTAACCTCATATATATGTATATATATATATATATATATATATATATATATATATATATATATATTCGTGCTACTTGCGTGACATGATATATATAATATATATATATATATATATATATTCGTGCTACTTGCGTGACATGATATATATATATATATATATATATATATATATATATATATATATATATATATATATATCAGTAGAATAAGTTATTTTATTCTTCAAATAATAAACAATTACCGTCTGTAAGAAAAAACAGAATAAATGTTATAACAGAAGTCGCAACCTGCCCACAGGAATTGCAAACATTCGACTGACAAATTGAGCAAAAAGCCAAACAACAGAAAGAATGAAACAGTCAGAGAAATGGTGCGACCACTGGGAGGCGGGAAACTTCTGCATTGCATGCCAGTGGGTGTGGCTGTGTAGTTAAGCGCAGAAATCCTGGAAAACATCCTCGCCAGGAATTTTTGCCTGGTGATTTATCACAAGTTAGACGTTTGCGAATAAGAATAACAATAATAATGAAGAAAGATTATACGTTTCTTCCTTTTATTATGCCAATAATGATAATAAGAATAATACTGCTGTTATTAATAGTAAAAAAAAAGATAAATTTGTCTGAGCTAAGTTGATCCACATAAACAAGCACTATATTATATATATATATATATAATATATATATATATATATATGTGTGTGTGTGTGTGTGTGTGTGTGTGTGTGTGTGTTTACGTGATAATTAGCGTTGTTTAAGGTATTTATTAGAACTGTAGTAGTTTCTAATTTACTTAAAAATAAAAAATAAATATATGAAATAATAATCTTATTATAATGGAGATTGTGGGTTAGTCTGTCTGTAACCGAAACTATATTACAACTCAAGTCACAATTCCCTTTGTTATTTACATGGCATTCGGCATGATTTTATTTAAATCTGAATTATTAATAAA
>CM042154.1:25082468-25084968 GCA_023376005.1 Doryteuthis pealeii
TCTTGGAGACCTGAGGAGACTTCGAGACTTCGGTACGTAACAACCAGTTACTTAGCTTTTTACTGACATTTTTTTTTTTTTTTTTGTTTAACTTTATATTTTCTCTTTCTTTTGTTCTCAGCTCTGCCTTTTCTTATTTCCCATCTATGGGTTAAATAGAAAAATGTATTTATAAAAAGATTGTATTATCCATTAAGAATTGATTTATTTCAAAACTTAATCAGCATTAAATGACCCACTAAGTTTGATATGCCGTAAAACCAAACCAAACCAAACCAAACCAAACCAAACCAAACCAAACTTTTCTTATTTAGCTTTCTACTTTCTTTCTTTCTTTCTTTTTTCTAACCGGAGAGTTCCCTTTTTTATTTTGGCTTTGTAATTTCTTTCTAACCTATATACTTTCTTTTTTTTCTTTCTTGCCTTTGTACTTTTCTTTCTTCCTCTCTTTCTTCTTTCTTAGCTTTGCTTTTTCTTTTGTAACTTTGTATTTTCTTTCTTTCTTAACTTTAGATTTTCTTTCTTTCTTTCTTAGCCATCTACTTTCTCTTCTTTTTCCTTATTAAATGAAAAGTAAAGGCGTGTATAAAAAAGACAAATAAGAAATTTTAAGTTGATGCAAAATGAAGATTGTGAATTTCTGTGAAGAAAAGAAATAAGAACGTCAAGTCAGAAAGATAAAAGAAGATTTTGTAAGGGTGAATGAATCAATTAAGAAAATTAAAAAAAGAAATAAAGAGAAAATAAAATCTGAAAATTTTTTTAAAATGAATAAACTTAACGAAATCTTATTTGATTTTTCTGTCTGTAACTGAAACTGTAATACTACTCAAGTCACAATTCCCTTAGGTATTTAAATCACATTCCTATTTAAACCTCAATTATTAATAAATTGTTTAACATTATTAATACAGTTGGCCTTATCTACAAGTATTTGTCTCTCATCCCACTTATGAGGGTGCGACATTTTTATGTGGGCCCACCCAAAAGCCGAAGCTCATGGGTGGTAGGTGGAAAAAATTGCATCGATCCCGTCGGCATTCCCTCTCAACGGGCGCCTCAGGTGCTGGGCAATAAACCCAGCCCTGCCCCTTTAAATCAAGGGGACAGGTATTACCTGGGGGAATAGCCCCCTGGGGTCGACGCTATTAACTTGTAAAGATCCAGGGTCGAAGCCTCTGGACCTCCACCACGAGGGGCAGGCTTGTCTACATACTAATAATATGCAATTGTATTTATATATACAACTGATACATTTGATTTTAATAAATATGTGCTTAGTATTATTGATTTACAATTGTTTGGTCTTATCTTGATGTATATGAGCAAAAATCTTGGGAATAAATCTTAAAAGAAATTCATTAACAAGAAGAAATAACTGTAATTTTATTCTTTACTTCCTATTTTAACTAAATAGTTATATTAGTAAAATCTATCAATCAAAGTCGGAGTGAAGAAAGAGAGAGAGAGAGAGAGAGAGAGAGAGAGAGAGAGAGAGAGAGAGAGAGAGAGAGAGAGAGAGAGAGAGAGAGAGAGTAAGTTTCAGTTGTTCTGTTTTTCGATTATACCCCTCTCTGTTTCAAATCTTTTTATCTGCATTCTTATTTAGTTTCATTGGCATTTCTAATTTGATATAATATTCTATTACATTAAAACTTAAATACTTGCAACCGGACGGTGCATATATTTGCTCGTATATGTAACTATTAATAAAAAGGTTGTTTGTTCAATGAAACTGTACGTAGATGCTGAAATGAAAGGGACCTGTTCAGTTCGTTCACAAAAGGTGAATTGAGAACTACTCACTCACTGTAGTAGCAATACGTAATCATTTATAAAGTACTTAAGTATCGGCATCCGATAGAGGGCGTTCACTCGTAACCGGAAGTCATATCTAATTCTCAGCAATACGTAATTCATATAGTACTTAACGCTTTGCCTACTTTAAACCGCTCGCGGCGGCTCTCCTACTACACTCAAGCAAAGTACAAAAACTGATGGATAGTTTATTGTAATTGAGTAGAAGAGCTCATAACTTATTATAATGCAGATCCTGTGTGTGTCTGTCTGTGACCCAAACTACGTCACTGCTTACCTCATAATACCCTCAGAATATTGTATATGGTTATCAATGCATAAGTTTATCAATGTGAATTTAATTTATAGTAAAAATAATTAATTTATACATAGAATAATTCTTATTTATCAACGAGGTCTCTATGAAAATCTGAGTTAGACTTGCCTTAAAGCGGTCCATGTTATTAGTGTGTTTAAAATCCTGCAATGTGTCTTATAAATCACTAAGTAATAAATGTTTACGTAATATATGATGTGGTTAATTTGCATAGTGGTTTTAACAAGACCGGGTTTAATAAATAACTACATGATGTTATTAATCTCTAATGTTATTCTTTTATTCTCCAACGTATAAAACTCAATCCTATGAATGATTTTATATAGAAACCAATTAAAATATAATAAAAATAAGTGTAATTTTTTA
>CM042154.1:25102468-25104968 GCA_023376005.1 Doryteuthis pealeii
ATTGATGCAACTGTTTCTATAGAACAAAATGCCCCTTAAATGGCAATTGTTTAATCAACAACATTGTCTATAAGGCCACCATCAAGGAAAGTGAAATAACAACGATGAAAAAATATACATTAGTGCCACTGAAAAGAATTGGAAAAATAGGTGATACAATCACAATCTAAGCTTCTACAACAGAAGATATGCAAACAGTACCACCTTATTCAAACACGTATGGCATATTAAAGGCACAACGGGCAAGCCATCGTTTTAATATTTTAATATTTTTTGACCGTCTGAAGATTGCATGATATGCATGAAACTGCAGTTACGGAATATTGACTCCATAATATTTAATCTCTGATTTTAAACTGCTCTGCTATTTTAGCATTAAGCACCGTCATATGCTAATACTTTTCCCATTCATTCTCCATTATACATACATATATATATATAGATTGATTTAACAGTGACCCCTTATAAATGACCCGACAGCAAAATACAAACTGGGCAGGACGATAATTTATGACAGAGGAGTATACACAGAGGAGTACAGGACAATAAAAAAAATCTGTTTTCAACTATCTTAAAAGTAATAAAGAATTCATCATTCGCATCTGATGATTGGGAACACTAGACATTTGGTCTAGGCATCGTGAAATAGGCTATAAAGCTAAAAATCTAAATTTTCTGTTATACTTTTTTACCAATATTATTTTGCTCTGTGACTCTGACAATAAGAGCACACATTGAGCTATGCAAACTACGACACTTTAAAAAAAAACTTCTATGTCATAAGGAAGATTTCTTCTCCGGATTTTAGGATTATATATATATATATATATATATATATATATATAATGGAAAATGAATGTGAATGTGAAACGTATTAGCACATCCAGTCTTTGGGAAAGGTAGGAACAATGTACATCTCCCAGCTACGGGTTAAATCGTACAATGACTGTTTTTTCTTTGTTTTTTTTTTGTTTTTGTTTTTTTCTTTTCAAGGGTTGTTTTGGCATTAAATAAGTCACAAGGGGTTGCTATTGGCAGAATAGCGTCCCGGTCTCCTGCTTTAAAAAACGCTAGGCGGTGATAGCTGAAAAAACAACCCGCTCTACGAATTTTTTTATCAAAATATAAAAGTATATCTAAATATTCAATTTATTTATTTATGTTTGTTTGATGTCTTGTTTTTAGTTTTTAAAAAATAGTATATCTAAATATTTTGATTTTTTTATTTGTAATTGATTGTTGGAAATAAATATATTAAAATAAAATAAAAATGCCGAAAAAATTTTTTTATTTTTTTTATTTGTAATTGATTGTCGAAAAGAAAAATTAAAATAAAATGAAAATACAGAAAAAACATTTTTTTAGCGGATTGAAGGCGTTTTTATCGACAATTTTTTTTTTTTTTAGTTGTTTGAAGACGTTAAAAGTAAGCCATATTTTTTATCGAAAAGTAAATGTAAATATTTCATTCGTTAGCCCTTTTTATCATATATATGCTAGAAAGCGGCGGCTGAGGGTCTTGGTGTCCATTAAACTGTATCTAGTGAAATTCCAGTTCTGGAAGTCTGGGGAATGCGGAGTACCCCTTTATCACCATTGCTCCCATGATCCCCCTGACCTGAAGTTGTAGTACATGTTGGTGTCCGATCTAGGGGTAAATAGATAAAAGACGACTATTAAAAACTTGTTTTAATAATGAATTTGAAAACAAAAATTGAATATCTAAGCAGAATGAATAAAACAAAATGTCTTCGGCATAGAATAACCCAGGAGGCCGGGATGCAATTAAACAAAGCAACCAAACGAAACCTTCTTATCTTTTTTCCTACTACTTTGTTACACTCATGGTGTAATGGTTATCATTATAGAAAATAAAAAGTGACATGAATTCAAATCCTGGACAAGGCTGGTTGCATTTCACGTAGTGCTAATACTTTTGGGAAATGTATACATCCAACTATTCTCCTTCCGGGTATTGTAGGACAAATTCCGGTCTTGGAGAAGGAAAACTCTGAAGTCAAACCTATTAAATCTGCTTAAAAATTGTTCGCGTCACATATTACTTGGGATGGTAAATACATGCTTTGTTATTTCTTGGGCACCATTCTTTTAACCTATTCTATCGGTCATGTTCACTACCATTCTTGTTGTTCAATCATTTCGAGTTGAACAAAAGTTATTACCCATTTCATCGATTACAATTTGTGTTATGATAATAAAATCATGTAGTATATGACGTAAATAACTAAGGGAATTGAGACTTGAGTAGTAATATAGTTCGGTTACAGACAGAAAAATACACAATCTCCATTATAATAAGATATTGTGCAGAGGATCTAGAAAAAAAAAGCTATCAAATTTTTTACATCTCGATTATAAATCCATTGGGATTTTCTTCTTTTTCTGGAAGTTATTTCTTAAAATGAATGATATGAAATTTTATTGCGTACAGTTCAATCGAACATGAAACAAAGAAAATGACAAAATAGATATTCTATTT
>CM042154.1:25109968-25117468 GCA_023376005.1 Doryteuthis pealeii
TCCGCCAGGCTATTCTTGCTCAAGACACACAATAAGAATAGTGTTCCTCTGACCAAACCCTCTTACGACACTAGTGAAGAATGCTTGTGTGTGTGTGTGTGTGTGTGTGTGTGTGTGTGTGTGTGCTTCTGGGTTTGTGTGGCTCAGTGAGTGTGTGTTGTATTTTAAGCGGACTCCTGATTAAGTCTTCAGAGCGAAGTCCCAAAATTTAAGGAAAATTCTTTCTTTATAGTTTATGTATTTAAAACTCATGGAAGCACGTGGTATAATGGTTAAAGTCATGGGGTATGGACTCGTCGCCCCGAGTTCAATCCTGGATGTGATAATTGCATTTCACTTAGCGCTAATGCCCTTGGGAAAGGTATGAATCCTACTCTCCCTCCAGCTATGAATGAATAGGATAGACTGACCTCTTAAACCTTGGTTAAGCAACCGGTCTAGGAGAAGGAAAACTCTGAATTCAAACCTGAACTCCGCTTAATAAATTGACCTTGTGTCACATCCTACTCGAGCAGAGGGGTTGGTAAATATATGTATTTAAAACTCATCTTTTTAATCTGTTTAACTCATAGATAGGACCGTGACAGGTACTACCACTCCGGGTCAGAGTGGACCTGGGAGTGATGGTGATGAAGAGCTAGTCCATACTCCCCTGTATATGTGTATATGTGTGCTATGTGCGTGTATGTTCGTGTGTGTGTATGTGTGTTTGTATGTGTGTGTGTGCGTGTATGTAGTGAGTGCATGTGCACTTATGGCTTTTCTTTTAATTCACTCTCTCTCTCTCTCTCTCTCTCTCTCTCTCTCTCTCTCTCTCTCTCTCTCTCTCTCCCTTCTGTAGTCGCAAAGCAGAGCAAGACAATCACCTTGACTGTGTCATCAATCTATTTATTCCAATAAATGTCGCACTTGCACCCCCCATTTCCCATACGCACCGACTACGAATTGCACTCATGTCCCCCACCCACAACCTCGAAAAGTCACACATGTTCCCCACCACACTCACATTCTCGTACACATAATTACACTCACCCCTCCCATATACTCTTCTCTAAACACATACGCATGCACATACACCAGACACACATATCCACACCTACAAACCCACACACACGGACATACATACAAAAATTATACATAGAAAATGTCTGACTGGCATACAGGAAAATATATTGTACCTAATTGTCTCTCGATACATACATACACACACACACACACACACACACACACACATATATATATATATATATATATATATATATATATATATATATATATATGAGGTGAGGTAAAAGGACTTTATAAAGTCAGACTGAGGATGTCTTCGCGTCAGAAGGACAAAAATATTTCTCTCTTACTTCTACTTGTTTGAGTCATTATTTTTGTCCACTTTTTCCTTTTACCTTCATATTGTCGATTTTACTCCAATGCTCCTATCTTCATATATATATATATATATATATATATATATATATATATATATATAATTTTGATTAATTTCAATAATTTTTAAATTAATTTTTTTTTAAATATTTTTCGAAGATTTTCCCTTTTTAAAAAATTAATTCCAATATCAGTTCTCCAGGTTTAAATAGGGGTCTGTCATTAAATTATTGGTGGCTAAGAAGTGCAAACCATTTGAAATTTAACAGAAGAACGTGTGATGTATACGGACTAGCATGTATTAGTAAAAAATGTTTACAAATAGGCAATACATCGGTTTACTCACACGTGCCTTAGTGGAAAAAACACTGACTCCCCGGTAAAGAAAAAAGCAGGCCGCAGCGGTCATTAAAGAAGATCATGCTGACAGTCTTCCGGACATGAAAGGAGCCATAACTAATGTTTTCCTTGAAAATGGTGGAACTGTAATTCACCTTATTTACTGAATGGGCCTCGTATATATATATATATATATATATATATATATATATATATATATATATATATATATACACTCTCTCTCTCTCTCTCTCTGTCTCGCTCTCTCTCTCTCTCTCTCTCACACACACACACACACACACACACAACGTAAGAGAATGTTCGATGTTATCTTTCAAAACCGTTTATCCCAGTGTTTCATAAATTTCGAATTATTCTAAGAGCGCTGATTTTCCATTCAAAACATTTTTAAACAAACTGATCAACAAAAAATTATCACAGTCTCCTTATTATTCTGCGATAAATTTTCCTTTTCCTTATATCAACAAAAGCCCTGAAGAAGATCTACTAAACTGATTGAAACACTGCAGCGTTGGCTGAATAAATATCACTCATTTCATTTGAACCTGTGTTTTTTCAAATATTTCACTATACTACATACCGTCGGATTCACTTCCATTTTCTCTCAACACACCACACACACATCACACACACATATATATATATATATATTATTCTCTTCATTACACACACACACACACACACTATTATATATATATATATATATATATATATATATATATATATATATATTGCATTGAAAGATTTTCTCGTGTGAACAAAGCACATATTTGCATATATTTTACGAGTCGCTTTTTTTCATTCAGACTTTACTTAAAATAATTTAATGAGACTAGTAAATAGCTGAAATGAAATGTATTTTTGGAACATCCATCTCTTTTTTTATCTATCTATTCCTCTTTTTCTGTTAATCTGCCAATCTATCTCAATTAGGCCGGTTACCATAGCATGGCTAAATATCCGTGTCTGATCTATCTATCTATCTATGTTCTCATCTTATAATATGTTTTATACCTAATATATATATATATATATATATATATATATATATATATTATATATATGGGAAGTAATACACAGCGATGTTTTATGATATGGCTTTTTTAGCCGACAATTTTTGGGAGAATATGTGCTTAATTGAAGTCGTACCTAATTTTGAAAGTTAATTAATTAATAAATAATTAATTAATTAGCGGGCATACCTATTTAAATGTAAGGTAAACAAGATTTTTCTCGATTTGTTACCTTACATTTAAATAGGTATGCCCGCCTAATTAATTAATTATTAATTAATTAACTTTCAAAATTAGGCACGACTTCAATTAAGCACATATTCTATAAAAAAAAATATATATATATATATATATATATATTGATAGATATTGGTACTTTGTCCACATCTTTTTATCAGTCTTACTATCTACGTTTACATCCAGCTACAAATACTCTCACCTTCAGTCCTCTGGTAATGTCCAAGTATGTGTCTATTATTATTATTATTATTATTATATTATAGTAGTAGTAGTAGTAGTATTTGTAAGAGTTTCTTAAATGGACTTTTCTTTTACTTTGCGAGTTTTTCACACTAGGCCCTATCTAGTAATTTTTCACTGGGTCTGTGTGACATCCTGTTTTCTCAGGTCTCCATGATTCTTCTAAGAATTCAAGCTGATTTTTTAATCATTTCTGTGGTCTGTATGGTCTCGATTCTTCCTCTCATCCCGAATTCCTTCAGATACATTTCCAGGCCCGTGGAGACCGCTCCAAGGACATTAAGTACAATAGAAAAAAGCGAAAAAATAGACAAATACCTACCAGAGAATTGAAAAGCTGTGGAACTTTAAGTTGACGGTGATACCAATTGTAGTTGCAGTTCTTGCTAGGTTACGGTTACTTAAAATGGTCTAAATTATACAATATATATATAATATATATATATATATATATATATATATTATATATATATATATATATATATTCCAAACCCCTCCGCACGAGTAGGATGCAATACAATGTCAAATTCTTAAGCGGAGTTTAATAGGTTTGAATTCAGTTTTCCTCCTCCTTGACTGATTTCCTAGCCAGTTAAAGATCCCAGTCTACCCTACTACTTAGCCATAGCTGGAGGGAGAAGGAGCTGCGTGCATACCTAAGGGTATTAGCGCTATGTGAAATTCAAACAGCCTCGTTCAGGATTTGAACTGGGATCAACAAGTCCATTTCCTACGAATCTAATCATTACAATACGTGCCTCCTATATTATACAATATAACAATTGTTTATCCAATTTGCAACTGAGTAAAAATTCAGAAATACGACGGAAATAATCATTAAATGCTAATTAAAATTCTACACTCTTTATGAGTGACTAAAAGTGGCTACCCGGCATCGCCTGGGTAGAGGGTAGCAAAAAAAATTTAGTCTCGCAGATCCATTATTACTGAATCACAAATTAGATCCTCACGGTATGCCCCATTAAAATCCTTATGTAAAAAAGAAGACCTTGCGTTGATCCAGCAACTCTGAAAAGAAATAAATAATGTCGACTATTTAGAATATTAAATGCAAAAGAAATTCTATGCTGCTATCATTTAATTTTTTAATTATTTATCTTCACAAATATTGATCAAACCTTCATTATTCTTGCTCAAAAACCAAACCCTGGTCATATTTAATGTGTATATATATTTACTTTGTCGTTAATTGTTTTATTTTCGAAGTTTCCTCCAGACATACAGATACACACAACTGCCCTTTATTATGTATATAAAACAAAGCCCTGGTATATTTAATGTGTTTATGTATTTACTTTGTCGTTAATTGTTTTATTTTCGAAGTTTCCTCCGGACATACAGATACACACAACTATAGATGGTATTGCTAATAGATTTACGGGTTGACATATTTTATGTATCAAGAAAGGAAGGAGGAAGAGTACACGCTAACGTAGATGCGACAATTTGAGGACTTGAAAATACACTAAAAAGAGCAAAGAAGGACTAATTACAGCAACGACTAACAGCAATTGCAATTTATGAACAAACAGGAAAATACAAAAGAGAATTACAAGTAATTAGGAATACTGGAAGCAGACACCATCAAAAAGCATATATTAAAGGATTTTTTTTCGTCGAGTTGGTTGGTTGGTTGATTGGTTGGTTGGTTGGTTGGGTTTTATGCGAAGACGTTTTGGGTGATTCATTATTGACGGGTACTGATTTTGTTCTATTTAACCCATAGATGGAACCCTAACAGGTACTACCACTCCAGTTCTGGGTGGACCTGGGAGAAATGGTGATGAGACCTCCAGAAAGACTAAAAGAGTATTCCAAAATTTTGTTATCAAAGGATTGGCGGGAATTTTAAATTCAAAACGTTTATTTTTTTATTTATTTATTTTTGCTGACAAAGTAAGGAGCTCCCACGTGACCTAAAAAAAAGTATACTCAGATGCACACAAGTAAATGTCGAGAAGAGAAATCTCCCGTTGCTCCTTTTACTTACTGATGTATTTAGATGGTTGGTTGGTTGGGTTTTACGGCATGTCAACCCCTTGGGTTATTTTATGCCGAATACTTCTAGTGGTAAAAATGTTTAATGCCGACTAAGTTTTCAAATATTTTCATTTTCAATGGATAATACAATTTTGTTTATAAACTATTTAACCATAGATAGGACCCTAACAGGTACTACCACTCCGGGTCAGGGTGGACCTGGGAGCAATGGTGATGAAGGGGTGCTCCACATTCCCCAGACCTTCAAAACTAGAACCTCACCATCAGATAGAGTTTAACGTCATTACCAGGACATAAAGACCCTCAATCATCACCTTCTAGCACCCATATGATAAAAAGGGTTGGGGCTTGCCATAAGGGCAATAGGATCGAGGCAATCATATAGGTGCTAGGGCTTGACGTGACCAGCCGATTGATCGGAGGGGTCTTATGTTATTACAATGAACTCTTCCTATTTAATAATAATGATTTGATTGCAGTTTTATAGTTTCAAGTATTCCTGTCTAATCTATTAATAATGGAGATTCGCTTCCGGTTTTTGTCTGTGACAAAAACTACGTCACTGCTTACGTCACTATACCCGAAATCGTCATAACAGAATAAATACACTCAAAATTTGAGCATGCAACATTAGACAGTTCTCATTGTTTTTTTAAAACAAGTTTTAATAGATACATCCCCAGTATCATATATTTATATATAGTTTGTTTTATTTTAATAGATATTCAAAGTTAATAGAACTTAGTTTCGATTTCAAATTGTTTTATTTTTTGTTTACTCCTTTAATAAATTTGATGATTTCATGATTTATGGTTCAAACTCTCCGACATTTAATTTTTAACTTCCACCTCCTCAAGCAATATATTTTTAAAAATTATTTTTACATCACCCGGAGGGTGTTTTTTTTTATTTTGCTTGTACAGATAATTGCGCAGTTGTATGGCTTCAAGCATTACAAGCCAATACTAATAATTTTCAAACGGATCTATTTGACCCAAAGATGGGATCCTAACTAATACTACCACTCCGAGTCAAAGTGTGGGTCACTTCGTGAGGATTGAAATGATTGCGTGTGTGGGTGGGGGTAAAGAGAATTTCATCAACATCATGTCGGTCTGACAGCACTGATCTCCATGATTCTTCCTCACCAACCATCCCTATCAGTTATCGCTCTCGGAAGGTCCTTTGCATAACATCCAGTGTCCGTGCAGAACTGATGCCCCATACTTCATAGTTTTTTTTTTTTTTTTTTACTGGCCAACCCACACTGGTGTGTCCATGTGCGAGTGACCATTGGATAACATCACATGAGCTCGTTCTTCAGCAGTGTCCAGTATGTCTTGTTCATCTAACCCAAATGGTTTATGTCAGTGGTTCCCAACCTATGGCTACATGGTCAAAATGGGCCACAGTGGATTTCAGGTGGGCCAAGGAAATGTTATAGTTCTATATGGTTGTATCTTGATTGAATAAATATCTTATGTAAAATGGAAATATTTTTTTATTATAATAATTTCATGGGTCACAAAAAAATTCTGGTTTCAAAGTGGGCCATGAGCTGTAAAAGGTTGGGAACCCCTGGTTTATGTGATAGAAGGCAGGTGGTCGTAAAGTTGCTCTTTTGTGGGGTACTGCTTCCAGGATGTTATCGACTAGCATAATGAGGTTATGAATACAGAGAGGAGCAGGGCGTTCCATCGTGGTGTAATGGTTACAAAGCTAGTCTCGCAGATCAATTACTACTGAATAGCGAGTTCGGGTCCTTACTGAATGTCCCATATTTGCGACCTTGTGTCACATCCTACCTGTAGCGAAAGGGTTAGATAAATACCTAGGCCGTCTCATTGTGGTGTAATGGTTAGCAAGGCAGTCTCGCACATCTATTGTTACTGAATAACTGGTGCGATCCTCACTGGATTACCTATACTTTTGAATGGAAGTGCGTGGTGTAATGGTTAAAGTCATGGGAAATGGACTCGTCGCCCCGAGTTCAAATCCTGGATGTGGTAATTGCATTTCACTTAGCGCTAATACCCTTGGGAAAGGTATGAATCCTAATCTCCATCCAGCTATGGATAAATAGTAGGGCGGACCGGGCTCTTTAACCTTGGTTTGGGCAACCGGTCTAGGAGAAGGAAAACTCTGAATTCAACCTGTTGAAATTGACTTTGTGTTACATCCTGCTCGTGCGGAGGAGTTGGTAAATATATATACTTTTGATCTCGTGTCACATACTACCCGT
>CM042154.1:25122468-25127468 GCA_023376005.1 Doryteuthis pealeii
CAAATTCTGGACGAAGCAGTTCGCGTTTCACTTTCACGGAAATACCCTCGGAAAAGACATGAACCCAACTATAAGTAAATAGTAAAGTAGATTAGACTATTTATTATATTTTTTTGCCTATTTTAAACCGCTTACAGTGGCTCTTAAGGGCCGGTTTAGCTCAGTCGGTAGAGCGTTCGGCTAGGAATCACAAGGTTCCTGGTTCGATACCGGCACTCGCCAACTCAGCGTATGAGTAGCACAGGGATCTGTGCGGTAAGGTGAGGAGTTGATGGTAGGTATGACGCTCCAACTTTGATGCTAAAATAATCTCCTTGGTCTAGCGCTAGTGAAAGGGGATAGACTCTCTCGCTGTCTGGCTGATACCGACTTTAGGCCGCCACGACGACTTACTTACTTTACAGTGGCTTACACCTCTGCCTAGCAAAGTACAATGATAGTTAGTTCATTATAATCATTTTAGATTAAAATCATTCAGATTACAGTAAAATGGACTGGTATCGAACCAAGAACCTTGAGATTCGTAGACGGGTACTCTACCGACTGCCCTGTCGTTAGGAGCTTAGAATATGATTAAAATCATTCAGATTACAATAAAATGGACTGGTATCGAACCAAGAACCTTGAGATTCGTAGACGGGTACTCTACCGACTGCCCTGTCGTTAGGAGCTTAGAATATGATTAAAATCATTCAGATTACAATAAAATGGACTGGTATCGAACCAAGAACCTTGAGATTCGTAGACGGGTACTCTACCGACTGCCCTGTCGTTAGGAGTTTAGAATATGCTGACTGTAGTGACTTGGTTACTATAGTTCATCTGATGTTGAGGCTCCAGCACTCAAGATCTAGAGAGTATGGAGTATCACTTCATCCCCATTGCTTCCAGGTCTTCTCTGACAAAGATCTACCGGTGAAATAGATATCTTTGAAAATTATTGATATTAGATAGGAACACTTGATAGCATATAACTGTAAATTATCTGTGTTTAGAACAGCTATAATTTCTTTACAAAAAAATATAATTTGTTGCTTGAAGCTATTTAACTGTGAGCAAGCAAGTGATTATTCATCATCATCATCATCATGTCGCGCAATAAACACAGATATCCATGGCAATCTCTCGTCAACCTTCCCTATCATTCATTGTTCCAGGGAGGTCCTCTGTGCAGCATCCAGCATCTTCGCATAGTTGGTCAATGTAGGTCCTTTGTGGGCAACCCACACTAGCATGTCCGTGTGTTAGCTTCCACAGGAGAACGTCGCTTATGAGCTCGTCCTTGCTTCTCCAGCAGTGTCCATCATGCTTTACCCGTCTAACTCGAATGGTTTGTGATATGGGAGGCAGGTGACCGTGCAACTATTTCCTCGTGGGGTGCTGTTTCCACGATTTGCATTCTTGTGCAGCTCCCATCTAGCTTATTCGCAAGGCACCTCGTTAGGGTCCAGGTGGTGCAGCCATACAGCAGTACTGATATAGCCACAGTAAACTGAAACTATAACTCGCGACCATCTAATATATATATATATATATATATATATATATATATATATATATAATTAAATTCCCGGATAAGAAAAACATTTTAAATAATAGATTTGAATCAATCTGCAATTGTAGACATAGGTTGGGTCGGTCACTAAAATATTGTTAGAACTACATTACTAAATTTAACTAAATAAATTAGATTTTATTTCTTAAATAGCTTTTCATTTTAAATAGGATAAATACAAAAAAGAACAATAAAAAACTATAAATTAGTAATATTAAACCTCTAAAATATGATTACAATTAAATTTTTACTACTTTTACTAGCTATTATTTATAATTAGAATTAAATTAGAATTAAATTAATAACAATACAGAAATGAGGACTAAGAAATGAATACATGTGTGGAACGATACATTGTTTTTTACTCAATTTTCGCGTACGCAAAAATGACGTAGCGTTCAAGCGTTAATATCCGAAAAATATCTTTAATTTAACTAAGGAATTACACCGACTTAGTTAACGTAGGGTAGGGTCCTGATCAAATTATTTCAATTTGAGTGAAACCATGGACGCTTAATTTTTTCTCTAATAATATATATATTGACATTTTCTCGATTCGTTTAGCCTTACATTTGAACATATATGCCCGCTTAAATTCATTAATTATTAACTAATTAATTTTCAAAATTAGGTATGACTTCAATTAAGCACATATCCTCCAAAAATTGTCGGCTTAAAGCCATATGAAAAAATAAACACATTTGTTTGTTTACTTAACTTTATATATATATATATATATATATATATATATATGTGTGTGTGTGTGTGTGTGTGTGTGTGTGTGTGTGTGTGTTTGGAGAGTCCAGTAGTTGTATGTTTGCTTTTAACGTCTGCAGTTGGTGTTTGAGCCCAGGTAAAATGTCATTTTTGCAAAGCGACCATCTTGTAATATTCTTACGGCACAACTACTCTTCAAACTTGATATCATATATCCGTGTGATATCAAACTTGATATCATATATATCCGTGTGGAAATTAAAAAAAAAACTTAAAAAACTTAAGAAACAACTACAAAATAATGTACATATTAGGGTGACTTTCGTTTTTGCATGTGCAAATCACGTCGTTAACATTCAATTGTGAACGCTAATCAACGAACAGTTACGGACCTTTTCTACATATTTTCATTCAAAACATCCATTTAATTTTTATATATATATATATATATATATATATATATACGTAAATATTATATATATATATATATATATATATATATATATATATATGAATGAAGTAGTCAAACAGTATGTTTGAAAATGGCGAAGGCCGACAATTTGTGGGAGATTATGTGCTTAATTAAAGTCATACCTAATTTTGTTAATTAATTAATTATAACTAAATGAATTAGGCGTGCATATCAGTTTAAATGTAAAGCGTAAACAAATCGAGAAAAAGTCATCTCTGTGTGTACATTTCAGCACATTATGCCTCATCAGCAGAGCTTTGTGCGTGATTCGAACCCTACCTGTCAGGCTGACAGGCGGACATTCTAACCAGTGCACTAGCTGGCTTCCTCAGAATTTCTCGTTATTTTCCTTTACTTGTTTCATATCGTCCTGAAGAAGGTCTTTTTTATAAACTGAAATGTTCGAACATCGACCCTACGATCATTGATAAATTTCCATCCAGTGTAACACCTAGTTTTTGTCTACATTTCTCCACATATTAGGGTGAATTTACAATATTTCAGTAAGTGCTACTTTGAGAATTGTTTATAGAGCAGATTTATAAAAAAAAAAAATAAAATTTAAAAAAAACAATCTGTGATTCGAAGAATTCTAAATACAACAACTTCCCGCGTTTTTATATGTTCAGTTTCTAAGATGAGGAAAGACGATTCTTATTCCCCAACGAGTATCCTGACTGTTATTATACATCTCAGGACTAAGTATCTTGGAAGAATTAACGGATACGAGATATCTCCTGACATGGGTAGCGGAATGAGAAGGACTCTGCAATAAAATGGATTCAATTCGAAATATCTATCTCACCGACCCCAACAGATATGCTATAAAAACCACTGGACACAACGAACGAAATGTTCTGAATATACCAAAAAAACAAGATACAGAATCTTGTTCAAGTACACCGGTTGATTGGTTTTGTTTTGTTTTACGGCATACCAATCTCAGTGGGTCATTTAATGCCGACAAAGTTTTGAAATAAATCAATTCTTAATGGATAATACAATTTTGTTTATCAACTCATGTTTTTCTATTTAACCCATAGATGGGACACGTCGGTTGAATAATAAAATCCATTTTATTCTAGTATAAATCAGTCTCAAGTTTGACGGATTAAAGATTTTGACTTTAATATATATATATATTATATATATATATATATATATATATATATATATATATATACTGGCCTGTTTACAGACTTGAGTCCTCAATATATCATATATGTTACAAATATATTATTATATAACATATATATGATATATATGATATACATTATATATAATTTATATATGTGTGCTATATATATATATATATACGTAAATATTATATATATATATATATATATATATATATATATATATATATATATATATATATATATCATACGTTGAAAAATAGAAAGTCGAGTTTTAATGACAAATGTGAAGAATTATATGTCTACCGCGATTTTGACGGTTATACACACATTTATCATATATATCAAATATATAATATATAGATGTATATTATATAACATATGTATATCATATACATGTATTTAACATATATGATATATACTTGCATAATATATATATATATATATATATATATATATATATATGAGAGAGAGAGAGAGAGAGAGTGTGTGAGAGAGAGAGAGAGAGAGAGATAGATAACGAAATATTGTCAATATTAGCAATGAAAATGGTATAAAAATATATTCATTTTAACAACATTGTGTATTTTCATACCCTTTTATCGATACATATACCGTCGGATTCATTTTCTTACTCTTCTCAGTCGGTAGGGGGTTCGGCTAGAGACTACAAGGTTCCTAGTTCGATTCCGGTCCTCGCCAACTCAGCGTTATGAGTAGCACAGGGATCTTTGCGGTAAAGTAAGGAGCTGATGGTAGGTGTGGCACTCCACCTCAGATGCAAAAACAATCTCCTTGGTCTAGCGCTATTGAAAAGGGGTTAGACTCCCTCGTTGATTGGCTGATACCGACATTAGGCTGCCCCGACGACTTTGCTTTTACATTATATATATATATGTTATATCATTTTATATGGCTTATATATATCACTAAAAATGGTTTACATGATATATGGTGTGGTTAATTTGCATAGTGGTTTTAACAAAACCGGGTTTAATAAATTAAAATTTAATAATTAAATCTCTTGTTATTGATCTCTAATATTGTTTTATTCTCGAAATCAATCCAATGAATCATGTTTTATAGAAACCATTTAAAATAAGCGTAATATTTTTATAAG
>CM042154.1:25132468-25162468 GCA_023376005.1 Doryteuthis pealeii
GGACACGTCGGTTGAATAATAAAATCCATTTTATTCTAGTATAAATCAGTCTCAAGTTTGACGGATTAAAGATTTTGCCTTTTACACACACACACACACACACACACACACACACAACACACACAATATATATATATATATATATATATATATACTGACCTGTTTACAGACTTGAGTCCTCAATATATCATGTTACATATATATTATTATATAACATATATATGATATATATGATATATAATTTATATATGTGTTATATATATATATATATATATATATATAATATATAATATATATATATATATATATATATATATATATATATATATATTATATATATATATATATATATATATATATATTATATATAACATACGTTGAAAAATATAAAATTGATTTTTAATGACAAATGTGAAGAATTATATGTTTACCGCGATTTTAATTGTTATACACACATTATCATATATATCAATTATACAATATATAGATGTATATTACATAACATATGTATATCATATACATGTATTTAACATATATGATATACTTGCATTATATATTATATATATATATAT
Source organism: Doryteuthis pealeii (assembly GCA_023376005.1). Classification (NCBI taxonomy): domain Eukaryota; kingdom Metazoa; phylum Mollusca; class Cephalopoda; order Myopsida; family Loliginidae; genus Doryteuthis; species Doryteuthis pealeii. The sequence goes on from CM042154.1 coordinate 25,133,041, forward strand.
ATATATATATATATATATATAGAGAGAGAGAGAGAGAGAGAGAGAGATAACGAAATATTGTCAATATTATCAATGAAAATGGTATAAAAATATATTCATTTTAACAACGTTGTGTGATTTCATACCCTTTTATCTATACATTTACCGTCGGATTCATTTCCTTACTCTTAACTAATTAATATATATATATATATATAATTTTATATGTCTTATATATCACTAAAAATAGTTTACATGATATATGTTGTGGTTAATTTGCATACTGGTTTTAACAAAACCGGGTTTATTAAATTAGAATTTAATAATCAAATCTCTTGTTATTGATCTCTAATATTATTGTTTTATTCTCGAAATCAATCCAATGAATCATGTTATATAGAAACCATTTAAAATAAGCGTAATCTTTTTATTAGAATTCTTATATATATATATATATATATATATATATATATATATAATAGATAGATAGATAGAGATTTAGATATATATAGGGAATTTTCAAGATATAAATCCTAAGTTTTGACGAATCTATCAGACTTAAACAATACAATATTAAGTAATATTGATTTTGAAATTAATTGGGAATTTTTTTTTAAATGTTACTGTACTTTAACAATGAGGTGTTGCCAAAATATTTAACTTCATTTCAAAAGAAAAATCTTCTTTTTTAAAAAAAAAAAAGCATAAACCAGTAGATTTTAAAAATCCCTTCAGAAAAAAATTTATTTCAATAAAGGTGAAAAAAATTAAAGATATATAATCATAATTATTTTTCTTTTAATAATGATATTTCTTTAAATCGTAATTTCTCTTCTTTAAATATTTTTAAAAACAATAATCATTTTTAATTTCTTTAAATCCTAATTGGTTGTCTTCCATTTATAATTCTTTTTCTTTAAATCATATTTTTTGTAAATCCTAATATTTCGTTTCTTTAAATCATATTTTTCTTTCAATCATACTTCTTTTTCTTTCAATCATAATTATTTTTCATTTCTTTAAATCATTATCATCTTTTCTTCAAATTATAATTCTTTTTCTTGATCATAATTCTTTTTTTTTAATCAAAATTTTTAGATCATAATTGTTTTCTATAATCATAATTCTTTTTATTTCAATCATAATTATTTTTCATTTCTTTAAATCATAATTATTTTTTCTTCAAATTATAATTCTTTTTCTTGATCATAATTCTTTTTGTTTTAAATCATAATTTTTAGATCATAATTGTTTTCTTTAATCATAATTCTTTTTTTTTTTAATCATACTTTTTTCTTTAAATCTTAATTATTTGTCTTCCAATTATAATTCCTTTTCTTTAAATTATAATTCTTATTTTCTTTAATCATAATTCTTTTTCTTTAAATCATAATCCTTTTATATTCACAAAATTAATCGATTTCTAAAATGCAAACAGATGCAATTCATGCCAAACAACTTATCGGCTGAAAATTCTTAATTAAAAAATAAAAAATAAAAAAAATAAAACCCCGCAAAATTAAGTTTTAAAACTGAATAATATATTCTCCAGGCATACATTTACAATATACATAATTGAGGTAGACAAAAATCAAATTTCAATCAAATCGTTGATACGATCACAGTATAAAACAGAAAAAATAAATAGAATAAAAGCACATATCAGGACTTTGCCCGGGAGTTACAGAAATAAAAACCTTATTTAGATAGAAGATCCATTGGAATACTTAGAGTGGAACAAAAACAATTGGGGAAGATTATCTACCACCCGAGCACTTAGGATAAAATTGTATTTACCATGACGTCATTATTACGTCATTTTGGTGTTGCTGCCGCTGCTGCTACAAAGTCTTAAATAATCACTTATAAATATTTAAACATCTAAAGTCTAATTTACATAACAAAATGGCATCCGTAATTTTCCAGATACGATTTTAAAAATAAATGCAATATATATATATTAAATTATTACATATATATATTACAAATGTGCAAACTCAATTTTAATAATTTTTTGTGAATGTGGTCGTGTGATGCTTTCGGGCGTCACCAGCTTCGGATCCCTAGGCTTAAAGAAACAATATGAGAAGGCAAATTGTATTATTATTATTGTTTCTTTATGAGATGCTCGTGGTGTTATGGTTATCGTCCTAGGAAAGGGACACGATGACTGGAAATCAAATCCCGGACGGAATTGTTTACATATCACATAGCGCTAATACCATTGGACAGGGTATGCATCCAACTATTCTCCCTCCAGCTATGGGTAAATAGTAGGGGTATTTATGGGTAAAAAAAACCTTAGTATGTCAACTGGTCTAGCAAAAGGAAAACTGAATACAAACCTGTTAATATACACTTAAAATGTCTTGTGTCGTCAAATTCTGATCTTGTGGAGGGGTTGGTATATATATATATATATATATATATATATATATATATATATATTGGAGGATATGTGCTTAATTGAAGTCATACCTAATTTTGAAAATTAATTAGTTAATAATTATGAATTTAGGCGGGCATATATGTTCAAATTCCCGCCTAAATTCCTTAATTATTAACTAATTAACTTTCAAAATTAGGTATGACTTCAATTAAGCACATATCCTCCAAAAATTGTCGGCTTAAAGCCATATAAAAAATAACACATTTGTTTGTTTACTTAACCCCATATATATATATATATATATATATATATATATATATGGGATTGGAATGAATCCGACAGAATGATGTAAAATAAGGAATGAAAGAACAAAACTCAGACAAAAATGTGTAGTATATTTCGCTGGAACGTTAAGTTCCGCTTCCTCAAGCCTGTGTGTATGTATGTATGTATGTATTACTTGAGACTTGAAAAATCTTGTTGAATACAATGGTACCCATCATTAATGGAATACTCGGAACAGTTTCAAAGATGTTAGAAGGATTAGAAATCCCGGAGAGATTAACAACCATCCATTGGAATAATCTGGAATACTGGGATTTGCTCTTATTTGATTGGTTGGCTGGTTGGTTGGTTGGTTGGTTGGATTTTCCGGCCTGTCAACCCTTGGATTATATTCTACCGAAGACATTTTTGTTTTATTAATTCTTGTTGGGTATTCAAAAAATTTTGAACTTATTTATTTCAACACATTTTTTAAACTCATTTTTAAAATCTATTTACCCCATAGATATGACCCTAACAAGTACTGCCACTCCGTGTCAGAGTGGGCCTGAAGATAATGGCAATGAAGGGGTACTCCACACTCCCCAGATCTCTAGAAATGGAGTCTCACCACTAGATGCAGTATAGCATCATACCCAGAAATTAAGACCCTTAGCCACCGCCTTCTAGCACATATCTGGTAAAAGGGAGGAAGTTTGCCACAAGATCAATACGATCGGGACAATCATAGAGATGCTAGGGCTTGACCAGCCGATTGATACTAGGGAGCCTTTTCCGACAGCCCATCTAGCCCAAGTCAGAGCCAAAGTGAAGTGTTACATGAGTATAACACAATCCTCAGACGGAAGAATAGGAAAAAGTGGTTGGTCAAGAGTTTGAATATCGGATGAGTGTTCACTTACTCAGATATTTTTATGCGAGATTTTACTCGAAAACATAACGTGCTTAGTTATTATTGCACGTGTCATTCGGATACGATGCACTCGGAACGGTCCCAAAAGGATTGGAAAGCGGTTTGGAAAGTTTGGAAATCAGAGGAAGGATTGAAACCATTCAGAACACTGCACTGCTGCAATCTGCCAGAATACTCAGAATAGTCCTAGAGACATGAGGAGACTTGCTGTCACTCAGACTCCAGTGAAAGACCATCTGCTAACGTTGATGTGAACACTCAAAAGGAGTAAATAAACGAAATATGATAAATAATAATGGAATTTGTTAAACTTCATATGTATCGTTAAATTGGTAGAAATATCTATTTTAGATCTTTCATTAACTTGACTAGCAAATATATGCACCCTCCGGGTGCAAGTATTTAGGTTTTAATGTAATAAAATATTATATTAAATTAGAAAGTCTAATGAAACTAAATAAGAATGCAGATAAAAAGATTTGAAACAGAGGAGGGTATAATCGAAAAATAGAACAACTGAAATTTACTCTTCCATCACTCTCGTCTTTCATTGTTATTTTTTCTAATTTAAGTATTTAGTTAAAATAGGAAGCAAAGAATAAAATGACACTTATCTTTTCTTGTTAATGGATTTCATTTAAGATTAATTGAAGAAAATTTTGCTTCATTAAAATAAAACCAAACAGTTAGAAACCAATAATACTAAGCATATATTTATTAAAATTACATTTTTAATATCAATATGCAAATTAGCCTTCCTGTTCACACTGTAAACCGCTATTTTTTTTTGTATATATAAATACAATTGCATGTTATTAGTATGTAGATATGGTTAACAGTATAAATAATGTAAAACAATTTTATTAATAATTGAGGTTAAAATAAGGATAAATTCATGGTGAATGTGACGTCAATTACTAAGGGAATTGTGACTTGAGTAGTGATTTAGTTTCGGTTACAGACAGAAAAACACACAATCTCCATTATAATAAGATGTGCATTATTTTGGTAGAATTGTGGGCCACCCAATGCCAAATCCTAATCTTCTCTATGATGCTCACTAACTCAGCTTACACTAGGTACTTTTAGCTACCTAAACTCCATGTATCCTTATTTTATTGCTGGTATTGTTATAATCAAGGTTAACATGAGTGTATGGTAGACTGTTTTTAACAATATATGCTTAAATAAACTAAAAAAATTTTTTCCTGAATCTGAACTTCTGAAATGGGGGTGCGTCTTATATGCCTGTGTGTCTTATATGCCGTCAAATACAGTAATTGTGAACCAATTATTTTTCAATACCACATGTGCACACATACATATATGATATTAAAAATTTTTAAATCACCTTTAAAAAAAATTTTAAAATTGCAAAAAAACAAATATGAAAAATAATAATAATAATAATAATAATAATAATAATAATAATAATAATAATAATAACTAGCAGGACCCGTGGAATTTACATGAAACGAAACAAAAATCAAAAGGAGCTATTTAAACCCAGAAAGGATGATTTGTAATTTCAATACATATAAATAGTTTTTTTTATTATTATTTGTAAGCGTAAGTTTGTTGGTAAATATTTTCGTATGATTTTGTTTTATGCACCGGTAGAAAAAAATCATTAACTCAATGTGTATCAGTATATAGTTAGAATTTATTTTATCCTAGCTTTTTTTCCATCCCTAAGCATCATGGGTCACTACCCATGGACAACAGGCGGTTCTTACTCCTCTGTAGAGGTACAGTCGGAGTATTCTATAGCCCCAGACAACAGCGCTAGCTCTAATTTGAACATTCCCAATTATTACTAGTACGAAAAACACGACGAGTACAAAATATCTATAAGAAAAATCGCTAGAAGGGTCTGCATATTAATATGAATATAATTTAGCAAAGCACAGTTCTGAAAATTAAGACCAGTGTAATACAATAATTGTGGTAATTACTATTATAGCATTTCCAGCTGCAATTAAGCTAAAAAGTCATACAATGCTGAATATAATAATTCTTAGAATATGAAGAGAAAATAATAGTAATATTAGTAACCTAAATAATAATAATAATAATAATAATAATAATAATAATAATAATAATAATAATAATAGTTATTGAATTGAAAAAGAATGTGGAATATGAGGGTGAAATTGATAGCAGTTCTAATTGGTAGTACTTGGAACGGTCCCCAAAAGTTTAGAAAACAGACTGGAGGAATTGGAAAGAAGAGGAAGAATTGAGACAATCCAGACAAGAACATTGTTAAGATCAGCAAGAATACTCAGAAGGGCCCAGGAGATCCGGGGAGACTGTCACTCAGACTCCAGTGAAGGACCATCAGATAGTAAACTCGAATGAAGTGAAATAATAATAATAATAATAATAATAATAATAATAATAATAATAATAATAATAATAATAATAATAATAATAATCCAGCAAGAAGACCAGACTAGTGTTGATTAACAAAAAAGAAAGAACTTGTCAACTGGTGGATTTTGCAGTGCCAGCGGATCACAGGGTGAAGTTAAAGGAAAATGAAAAAATTGACAAATATCTGGACCTTGCCAGAGAACTGAAAAAGTTATGGAATATGAAAGTGAAAGTTATACCAATTGTAGTTGGTGCACTTGGAACAGTCCCAAAAGCATTAGAAAAGGGTTTGGAAAGTTTGGATATCAGAGGAAGGATTGAAACCATTCAGAACACTGCACTGCTGCAATCTGCCAGAATACTCAGAAGAGTCCTGGAGACCTGAGGAGACTTGCTGTCACTCAGACTCCAGTGAAAGACCATCAGCTAACACTGATGTGAAAACTCAAAAGGAGTAAATAATAATAAAATTAAATTTTGACCATACAACAAAATGGTATATGCATAAACCAGAATCTGTTCTTGAGAACGAAACACATAAAATTCTCTGGGAATTTGAAATAAAAACGGACCACCTTATCCCAGCAAGAAGACCAGACCTAGTATTGATAAACAAAAAAGAAAGAACTTGTCAACTGGTGGGTTTTGCATCTCAGTAGATCACAGGGTGAAGCTAAAGGAAAAATGAAAATTGGACAAATATCTGTACCTTGCCTGAGAACTGAAAAAGTTATGGAATATGAAAGTGAAAGTTATACCAATTGTAGTTGGTGCACTTGGAACAGTCCCAAAAGGATTAGAAAAAGGTTTGGAAATTTTGGATATCAGAGGAAGGATTGAAACCATTCAGAACACTGCACTGCTGCAATCTGCCAGAATACTCAGAAGAGTCCTGGAGACCTGAGGAGACTTGCTGTCACTCAGACTCCAGTGAAAGACGATCAGCTAACACTGATGTGAAAACTCAAAAGGAGTAAATAATAATAATAATAATAATAATAATAATAATAATAATAATAATAATAATAGTTATTATTATTATTATTATTATTATTATTATTATTCACTCTTCTTGAGTTTTTCACATCAGCGTTAGCTGGAGTTTGAGTGGCAACAAGTCTCCTCAGGTTTCCAGGACTTTTCTGAGTATTCTAGTAGTCTGAATGGTCTCTATTCTTCCTCTGATTTCTAGATCCTCCAGTCTTTTTTCTTCTTTCCAAGTTTATTGGTACCGTTCCAAGTGCACCAACTACAATTAGTATCACTTTCACTCTCATATTCCACAGCTTTTTCAATTCTCTGGCAAGGTCCAGGTATTTATCCATCTTTTCATTTTCCTTTAGCTTCACCCTGTGATCTGCTGGGACCGCAAAGTCCACCAGTTGACACGTTCTCTTTTTTTCTTTCTTTTTTTTTGTTAATCAACACTAGATCTGGTCTCCTGGCTGGGATAGGGTGACCGTCTTTATCTCGAAGTCCCAGAGAATTATTATTATTATTATTATTATTATTATTATTATTATTATTATTATTTGGACCTGGCCTGATTCGGGAACCTTCTTTTCGGACTCTGGAACCTTCTTGTCATAATCGGGGACCTTCTTGTCGTAATCGGGAGCCATCACGGAACTTTGAACCTAACCCTTTATTCAGTCCACGGGAGTATCCTGTTCTCATTCCGCTAACCATAGCTGGGGTAGAGGCGTTAAGCTGTGTTAATTATTATTCTATGTTACAGTGCCCTTGACCAGGATTGAACCTGCAGTCTAGAGATAACTATCACTTAGAACTGTCTTAACCTAACTCCTTTATCCACTAGGCCATGTGTCCAATCGGACAATCCAGTGTGAATTTTGGGAACTTATAAGGTTCCTGAGTCCGAGAAGGTTCCCGAGTCCGACAAGAAATACCTGAAGAAGGCCGGAGGGCACATCGGCCGAAACGTTGTAAAGATAACAATGAAGATGAGGACAATAGTCCGAATTACGCAGATAATACTAATCTTACCTAAAAAAAAGAAAAAAAGAATAATGTTAAATTGTAATTGAAATAATCTTTATGCAAAAGGGTTAAATTTGAACACCTACCAAAAATGGAAACAAATAATTATGAGATGAAAGAAATAGTAAGAAAAGAGTACCCCAGAAGAACAAGAAGACTTCTCGAAAACAAACTGCAGCAGAAATCTCTTCTGGAAAATTTACACCCCGACAGCTCCGCACCCCCCACCCGCCCTGAAGGATATTCTGGACCATTCTTAAAATGGACAAGGGAGGAACTCCGACAAATGGATCAACAAACAAGGAAATTAATGACGTTGCACAATCCCTGACACCCGGAAGATGACACAGACTATATGTGTCAAGAAAAGAATGAGGAAGAGGTCTCACCAGCATTGAGGATTGAGTAGATGCGACAATTCAAGGGCTCGCAGAATATACTAAAAATAACAACGAAAGATTAATTACAGCAGCCAGTAATAGCAATGGCAAAATATGGACAAACAGAAAAATCAAAAATGGGAGGAAAAACAATCATATGAATACTTACGTAATTACGTAAATGCGACAATTCGAGAACTGAAGAAATACACTAAAAAGAGTAAAGAAAGACTAATTACAGCAGCCAGTAACAGCAACTGCAACATATGGACAAACAGAAAAACAACAAAAACTAGAAAACAAAATGGGAAGAAAAACAACTATATGGTTACTTCAAGTGACAAACTGGGGTGATTGCACTTGTAAAGACCTGGACAGAAATTATGTTTATGTGGAATTCACTTTATAAGGACCTTTCGCACAAACATTGACCCTTACATGTAGTAAGGAAACAGGGCATAGTGAAATAATTATATTTTATGCTTATTCCAGATATAATATTCGTGCATACTTTCTTGTTATAGAATAGATATGCTTATATATATATATATATATATATATATATATATATATATATATATATATTCAACGTAAAACATTACCCCTTTCGTTCTCTCTCTCTCTCTCTCTCTCTCTCTCTCTCTCTCTCTCTCACTCTCTCTCTTCTCTCTCTCTCTCTCTCTCTCTATCTATCTATCTATCTATCTTTATTAGAGAAAAAAAAGAAAGACCAGAGAAAGAAATATATATTATATTTCACCAGCTATGAAAAATTTGTGTATATAGATAGATAAATAAGAAAGAGGAACCTCAACAGAGAAACTGTATTTTTTAATAATACTAGCAAATATATGCACCCTCCGGGTGCAAGTATTTAAGTTTTAATATAATAAAATATCATATTAAATTAGAAAGGCTAATGAAACTAAATAAGAAAATAGATAATAAAAAAATTGGAACAGAGGGGGTACGATTGAAAAATAGAAGAACTTTGAAACTAACCCTTCCATCCTTTTTCATTACTCCCGTCTTTCATTGGTAAATTTTGCTAATTTAACTATTTAGTTAAAATAGGAAGTAAAAAATAAAATGACAGTTATTTCTTCTTGTTAATGGATTTCTTTTAAGATTTATCTCAGAGATTTTTGCTCATATTCAATAAGATAAAACCAAACAATTAGAAATCAATAATAGTAAGCATATATTTATTAAAATCAAATTTTTAAGATCAATATGCAAATTAGCCTTACCATTCACACTGTAAACCGCTATTCTGTTGTATATATAAATACAATTGCATGTTATTAGGATGTAGATATGGTCAACAGTATTAATGATGTAAAGCAATTTTATTAATAATTGAGGTTTAAATAAAAATAAAATCATGGAGAATGTGATGTAAATAACAAAGGGAATTGTGACTTGTATAGTAATATAGTTTCGGTTACAGACAAATAAACTCACAATCTCCATTATAATAAGATCAGCAAAAAATAATGTCATAAGGACCAATTATGCCAAAGCGAAAATAGATAAGACGCAACGTGACCAGGATTGAACCTGCAGTCTAGAGATAAGTGTTGGTTGTGTGGAGACAGGCGAAACGGTTAATCACATAAGTGAAAGCAGCAAACTAAAGGACTACAAGACTAGTCACGGTGGGAAAGGTGATCTACTGGGAACTGTACGAAAGATTAAAATTTGACCATACTAAAAATGGTATATGCACAAACCAGAATCCATCCTAGAGAGTACGATACATAGAATTCTCTGAGATTTTGAGATACAAATTGATCACCTAATATCGACCAGAAGACCAGCCCAAGTGTTGACTAGCCAAAAAAAAAAAAATGAGAAGAACTTGTAAGCTCGTGGATTTTTGCCATTTCAGAATGGTGACTTGAGTTTTGAAATAGTTTCGTTTACAGACAGACAAACACACAAGCTTCATTATGATAAGATAAGATGATGATGTGAGACTGCTTTGTTATTTATAAACCTCAAGAAATTCAGCCCATTGTTTTACCACTGAGATTTAATTGCTTTCTCTTCTCGAATTTAGATTTTAGGGCTCACCATATCATGGAGGTTATTCACTGAGCTTAGATTAGTATTATTTGGATCATTCGGACTATTGTCTCCATCTTTATTGTTGTTATCTGTACAACGTTTCGACCGATGTGCCCTCCGGTCTTCTTCAGGTATTTCTTGTCGAGCTCGGGAACTTTCTCGAACTCGGGAACCTTCTTTTCGAACTAGGGAACAATAATATTTCGAACAATAAAGATTCGAACAATAGTCCGAATAATCCAAATAACACTAATTATCAAGCCTCATCTAAAAAATTCAGAGAAAAGAGCTTAGATTAGTTTAGCACAAGGCCAGAACTTATAGAGCACCCGGCAGAAATCGAGCTCATTTTTCTTTGTTGGCATCTTTCCGTCTACTAAAGACGATAGCGTAGTGACCTCTTTTTGTTCTATCTGCAAATGCGTGAGTGGCTAAACAGGTCAATTTTTGAATGGCAATCTCTGGTACAGTGTCTGCAAATAAACAGTGATGCTTGCTCGAGTTGCTGTTGTCTCTCCTTCCTTCTGGCTCTCTTTTCTATGGCGGCTTCTTTCCTCTCTTTTTCTTTTCTTGTCATGTTTGATGATGAGGCTCCAGGTCGCTCGGTCTTCTGCACAAGCCTCCCATATGTTGGTGATGATGTGGCATGTCTTCGTGTCCTTCTTGCAGACATCTTTAAAGCGGAGGCGTGGTCTCCCTACCGGTCGGGTGCCTTCTATTAATTCGCCATACAGTAGGTCTTTGGGGATGCGGCCTTTGTCCACCCTCCAGACGTGACCAAGCCAACGCAGGCATCTCTCGCAGATGATAACAGACATGCTGTTCATGTTTGCTCGTTCCAGCACGTCTATGTTGGGCACTTTGTCCTGCCAGCGTATGCGTAGAATGCGGCGTAGGCATCTGAGGTGGAAATCTCTCTTGTAAGCAATTCCACATGGCCGGGGTATCCTGGTACAAAACATGGTTGATCCCCATGTAAACTTCTGTGAGCTCATTCAAAGTTTTTTCTAGCGATCTTTCATAGGAAAGGTCTCCAGAGACAGGGGAGCTTTTCAAGTTTAAAGGCCACGTTTAGATTTATTGTCAACTAATATGGCTGTACTCAATAAACTCCCAGTATGCTTACAATATAATCTTAAGTTTTAACTTTTAGTTCCTAAATTTAATTGATATACGCTACTTAAAAGAGGCGCCCGTAGTAACGGTTACCGTCATAGAAAATGGACACGGCGACACGAGTTCATATCCTGAACGAGGCTAGTTTCATTTTACATAGCGCTAATACACTACGGAAAGGCATGCATCCAAATATTCTCCTTCCAGTATAGTTAAATTGCAGGGCAGACTGGGTTCTTCAACCTTAGTATAGGTCTAGAAGGAAAAATCTGAATTTAAATCTGTTAACGCCCGCTTAAGAAATTGGCCTTGTGTTATATCCTGCTCGTGGGGAGGGGTTTGTAAATGCATACTAAATAGAAGAAATGGTTGTTTGGCTTAATGGCATATCAACTCTTATAGGTTATTTAATGATTTAATGCCAAATCTTGATATATATATATATATGTGTGTGGTGTGTGTGTGTGTGTGTGTGTGAGTGTGTGTGTGTGTGTGTTGTTGTTGTTGTTGTTGTTGTTATGGAGTCCACGTATGCTTCTTTGTTGGTATATATGATGAGTCTAATGTTCAAAATACATATTATATATATATATATATATATATTATATATATATATATATATAGTCATCCACAGACACCGTGTTTCGACGTTTCACGTCTCATCAGTGTGGCTAGACACAACAACTTAGAAGAGTCCTGGAGACCTGCGGAGACTTGCTGTCATTCAGACTCCAGTGAAAGACTATCAGCTAATGCTGATGTGAAAACTCAAAAGGAGTAAATACTACTACTACTACTACTACTACTATAATAATAATAATAATAATAATAATAATAATAATAATAATAAATATAGTGTGTATGGAGGCAGAGATGAGACGGTCGACTGTATATTAAGCGAATGTAGCATAACGAGAATACAAGGAAAGGCACGACTGGGTTGGAAAGGTGATCCACATAGTTTCATTCGGGTTCATTAGTGTAGCTAGATAGGAAGCAAGTGTCCCCCCACTCCCGAATATTCTTCATGGGGCACCCACAGTATTAAAATCAAATAGCGTCACGATCCAGAGAAAGCCCAGGAAATATTTATCTTGATGGTTATGGCCGAAAACCGGTTTTAAGAGACGAGGCGTCTCTTCGCACCAGAAATATCATGACACTGTAGTATTTGCAGCATTTGGAAGATAAAGCGTGCAAGAACGTGTCATTAGATATGCCGTCAGAATCACGACACATGGCACGGCGCACATGTCTTGGCAGGCACCAAAGCCTAATGGACTTTTATGATACACTCAATGAAAGTTGCAAGGTGAAGACAAAATGTTGACGCAGAAATATTAAAAGGGTCTATTGAGAGAAAAAAAAGGAAAGTGAATACTCGAGGCTGAAAAGGCACTTGTTTTTTTATGTTGGCTTTGTTTTTCTGCAAAGCTTAGCGGCACAGACAGACAGACAGACAGACAGACAGACAGACACACACACACACACACACACACACACACACACACATATATATATATATATATATAATATATTATATATGTATTTATATAGATAAAAAGTGGCTTACCGGTGAATATTGGCACGATCGTTGGAGGTGCAGCAGAATCCGAAGGGGTTAAGTCCGCGATAAAACAAATACAAAGTGCTCAATACAAAGTAGAGCAAATTTATTAAAGAAATGGATATAATAGAAACCTACTCGAGTTTCGCCATTAGGATCTTTCAGGGTTAAATCACTGAGTTAATCGAGTTACCGATTAATTGCAGCCGATTACACGTGTGTTCATTGAATAATATATATATATACAACACACACACACACTCACACACACACACCACAACACACATATATATATATATATATATATATATATTATATATATATATAGTTCGTGGACCTTGAGGCAAAAAATGTCTTCCTCATTCAAGGAACAGCTAAAAATCTCTTTATTTCATGGTGCATGAGGGTTAAGTACAAAATATTAAAAAAAACAAATTTCAGAGATGTATACATATATATATATGTTTTTGGAGGATATGTGCTTAATTGAGTCATACCTAATTTTGAAAATTAATTAGTTAATAATTAATGAACTAGGCGGGCAATTTAGGGATTGACATTTTCTCGATTTGTTTAGTCTTACATTTGAGCATATAGGTCCGCCTAAATTCATTAATTATTAACTAATTAATTTTCAAAATTAGGTATGACTTCAATTAAGCACATATCCTCCAAAAATTGTCACTAAAAGCCATATCAAATAAACACATTGTTTGTTTACTTACTCTCATATGTATATATATATTATATATATATATATATATAATATATGTGTGTGTGTGTTGTGGTGTGTGTTTGTGTGTGTGTGTGTGTGTGTGTGTATGTATGTATACATGCTCAAACGTAACACCAACAACTGACTATCCCCCTTATTCACGACCATCTGATTCACCAGTATGTTCACCATTGAAGCAAGAACTCAATCCAAAGTCCTCATATATATATATATATATATATATATAAATATATATATATATATATATATATCAAGAATATATATATATATATATATTATATGCTGATGAGGCCTAATAGGCTGAAATGTACATACAGAGATTGAAATGCACATACAGAGATTGATTTTTCTTGATTTGTTTAGCCTTACATTTGAATAGGTATGCCCGCCTAATTCATTAATTATTAATTAATTAATTTTCAAAATCTCCCAAAAATTGTTCGGTTAAATTAAAGCCATATCAAAACACATTGTTTGTTTGTTTACTTTGGACTTAATCCGACAGAATGAGGTAAATATGTGGAATGTGAGTTTTGTTCTTTCATTCCTCATATTTTACCACATATATATATATATATACTTGATTATATAAGTGTTTTAACATTTTAATGTTAAATTAGGTTTTAATTAAAAGTTCTCAAAAAGTGCTTTAAGCTGATGAATTTTCTATATACTATTTGTCTCTATACTTCTTACATCGCCCGGGAGAGAGAATACCAGTCGCACAATTAGTTGGCATGATTATTATATCAATTATCATTACATATGAATGTATTTAAATCGTAGGTAATAACCAGAACAGTTATTATTATTGCGAAATATGTATGCACTTGAAGAACGGCCTATATAGTTAACTGATTTTAGTTGGGGTACAAGGTCAGGAGTAGCGGGCACTCAGGGAAATTAAACTAAAAATAATTCTCTGATAACCTAACTCACTAACCATTGTACACCATAAGTCACACACCACACACACACACACACACACACACACACACACAAGTCAATAAAAAGTGGAATATAAATAAGTTTCAAAACGAACGAAGAATGTGGGAATGGCAAGCTAGTGTAACGGTTAGGACTTCGCCTGTCAGCTTGACAGTCGAGGTTTCAGTCACACACGGAGCAGTCTCCATGTCTATAACTTGCTGATGAGACCTAATAGGTCGAATGTACATTCAGGGATTGACATTTTCTCGATTTGTTTAGCCTTACATTTGAACATATATGCCGCTTAAAATTCATTAATTATTAACTAATTAATTAGATCTCTTCTTCAGAGCATTTGTTGATATAAGGAAAGGTAAAAAAATGTTTCCTTATATCAACAAATGCCCTGAAGAAGATCTAATTAATAGATCGAAACACTGCAGCGTCGGCTAATAAACTTACCACTCAATTAATCAAACCTGTGTGTGTTGTGTGTGTGTGTGTGGAGAAGGGTAGACAAACACGGGATATTGTAGAAAATGGATGTTTATTGTAGGTAATGATGTCGACGTTGTAACATTTCGGTCTGTTAGACCTCTTCAGAACTTTAGAGTAGATATCTTCTGCTAAAATCGGTTTTTAAGAGGTCGTGAATAAGGTGAGGGTTGGTCGGTTGATGGTGTCAGAAGAGGTTGGAGGCGGATTTTCCTTTTCTCTCAGATAGGGAGTGTATCACAGTGGATTCTGATAGTAGTGCCACAGGTGTAAGGTGTTTGGATTATATGTATGTATGGTGGATGGTAAAAGGATTGGTTATGAGTGTATGTGTATATGTTTTTATATATATATATATATATATATATATATATATATATATATAGTGAGTCTAATTTTCAATGTAAATATTATGTTTCTATATATGTATTATATATACTAGTAAATATATGCACCCTCCGGGTGCAAGTATTTAAGTTTAAATGTAATGAAATATTAGATTAAATCAGAAAGGCTAACGAAACTAATTAAGAATTCAGCTAAAAAGATTTGAAACGGGGGGGTATAATCGTAAAATAGAACAACTGAACCTTACTCTTTCATCACTTCCGTTTTTTCAATGCTAAATTTCCTAATTTAACTATTTAGTTAAAATAGGAAGTAAAGAATAAAATTACAGTTATTTCTTTGTTAATAGATTTCTTTTAGGTTATTGAAGAGATTTTTACTCATTCATTAAGATAAAACCAAACAATTAGAAACCAATAATACCAAGCACATTTTTATTAAAATCAGTTTTTTTAATATCAATATGCAAATTAGCTATACTTTACACTGAAAACTGGTATTTTGTTGTATATATAAATACAATTGCATGTTATTAGTATTTAGGTAAGACAACAGTATTAATAATGTCAAACAGTTTTATTATTAATTGAGGTTTAAATAGAAATAGAATCATGGAGAATGTGACGTAAATAACTAAGGGAATTGTGACTTGAGTAGTAATCTAGTTTCGGTTACAGACAGAAAAACACGCAATCTCCATTATAATAAGATGTGTGTCTACAATATATATGTTGTGATTTAGTTTGAAGTAAGGGTAAAGCGTGAAATAAATGAGAAACTGAGTTAGATGTTATGTTCTAAGTCCATTTTATTTCATTCAATATTTCGAGGGAATGATCTCTGTTTTACAAGGAATTTTTAGAATAGTTGACTAACTGAGGTCACTGGCGTCTTTTTGGGCCAGAAATGTTGAATTTTCGGCCTGCTTTGAGCTTAGATAACCTCTTAAATAATATAATAAAATTTATTGAGTACAGTGCTCAGGTGCACCACAACTCATCAAAGTCTCATGTCTAGTACATAGAATAATGTATTAGTGTCAGGAACATGAATAGTGTACAGTAATAAATACATGTATGTGTGCGTGGTGTCATATGTGTGTCTGGATGGGGGTATCAGGTATAGTGAGTGTGTGGTTAGAATTTAAAGTTTTTATTTTTTTAAGATTATTTATAGTTTTACATAAATTTGATTATTTTATTTAATTCTTTTTTTTTTTCAAATATTAATTTGAAGTTTGAATCGCGTCATTTATATTTATTTGAAAAATATAGTTAATCATTGAATTAAAATTTCTAATATATCATTATGTGATGGGCTAAACTTGCAAATCAGTCGGAAAATTACGGTGACCCAGAAAAAACAGAACCATGAATTTTGTAATAAAACTGTTTTTTTAACTTGGGGTTTTGGGTTAGGGTTTAGGTTGGGGTTGGGGTTTAGGGTTAGTTTAATGAGAAAATAAAAAATAATTTGTGTTCTGTTTTTCTGGGTCATCCTGTATGCAGGGTGACCCAGAAAAAAAAACAGAATCCACGAATTTTGTAATAAACAGTTAATTTTAACTAGAGTTTTAGGGTTAGGGTTAGGGTTAGGGGTGGAGTTTAGGTTAGTTTAATGGGAAAATAGATAAATAATTGGGTTCTGTTTTTTTAGGTCACCTGTAATATGTTTTAATTTTCCGACCGATTCGCAAGTTTTGCCATATGATGTCANAAAAAACGAGAGATGGAGCCCTTTCCGAAGCATCTAGCCCAAGTAGAGCCAAAGTGAAGTGTTACATGAGTATAACACTAATCTCTCAGACGGACAGAATAGGAAAATTGATTGGTCAAGAGTTTGAATATCGATGATCTGTGTCACTTACTCAGATATTTTTATGGATTACAATCGTATATTGCATTAATTAAAAAAGAAAATGCATATCGACCTGCAGAACTGAAACGTGCTTAGTTATTATGCACGTGTCATTCGGATACGATGCACTCGGACGGTCCCAAAAGGATTGGAAACGGTTTGGAAAGTTTGGAAAATCAGAGGAAAGGATGAAACCATTCAGAACACTGCACTGCTGCAATCTGCCAGAATACTCAGAATAGTCCTAGAGACATGAGGAGACTTGCTGTCACTCAGACTCCAGTGAAAGACCATTGCTAACGTTGATGTGAACACTCAAAAGGAGTAAATAAACAAATATGATAAATAATAATGGAATTGTTAAACTTCATATGTATCGTTAAATTGGTAAAATATCTATTTAGATCTTTCATTAACTTGACTAGCAAATATATGCACCCTCGCGGTGCAAGTATTTAGGTTTTAATGTAATAAAATTTATATTAAATTAGAAAGTCTAATGAAACTAAATAAGAATGCAAGATAAAAAGATTTGAAACAGAGAGGGTAATCGAAAAATAGAACAACTGATTTACTCTTCCATCACTCTCGTCTTCATTGTTTATTTTCTAATTTAGTATTAGTTAAAATAGGAAGCAAAGAATAAAATGACACTTATCTTTCTTGTTAATGGATTTCATTTAAGATTAATTGAAGAAATTTTGCTTCATTAAAATAAAACCAAACAGTTAGAAAACCAATAATACTAAGCATATATTTATAAAATTAACATTTTTAATATCAATATGCCAAAATTAGCCTTCCTGTTCACACTGTAACGCTATTTTTTTGTACTATATAAATACAATTGCATGTTAATTAGTATGTAATATGGTTAACAGTATAAATAATGTTAAAACAATTTATTAATAATTGAGGTTAAAATAAGGATAAATTCATGGTGAATGTGACGTCAATTACTAAGGAGATTGTGACTTGAGTAGTGATTTAGTTTCGGTTACAGACAGAAAAACAACAATTCCATTATAATAAATGTGCAATATTTTGGTAGAATTGTGGGCCCAAATGCAAATCCTAATCTTCTCTATGATGCTCACTAACTCGCATTACACTAGTACTTTAGCTACCTTAACTCCATGTATCTTATTTATTGCTGGTATTGTTATAATCAAGGTTAACATGAGTGTATGTAGCTGTTTTTAACAATATATGCTTAAATAAACTAAAAAACATTTTTCCTGAATCTGAACTTCTGAAATGGGGGTGCGTCTTATATGCTGTGTGTCTTATATGCCGTCAAATACGTAATGTGAACCAATTATTTTTCAATACCACATGTGCACACATACATATATGATATTAAAAAATTTTTAAATACTTTAAAAAAAATTTTAAAATTGCAAAAAAACAAATATGAAAATAATAATAATATATAATATATAATTAATAATATAATAATAATAATAATAACTAGCAGGACCCGTGAATTTACATGAAACGAAACAAAAATCAAGGAGCTATTTAAACCAGAAAGGATGATTTGTAATTTCAATACATATAAATAGTTTTTTTGTTATTATTATTTGTAAGCGGAAGTTTGTTGGTAAATATTTTCGTATGATTTTGTTTTAGCACCGAGAAAAAAATCATTAACTCAATGTGTATCAGTATATAGTTAGAGAATTATTTTATCTAGCTTTTTTCTTTCCATCCCTAAGCATCATGGTCACTACCAGGGACAACGGCGTCTTACTCCTCTGTAGAGTACAGTCGGAGTATTCTATAGCCCAACAACAGCGCTAGCTCTAATTTGAACATTCCCAATTATTACTAGTACGAAAAACACGACGAGTACAAAATATCTATAAGAAAAATCGCTAGAGGGGTCTGCGATATAATATGAATATAATTTAGCCAGCACAGTTCTGAAAATTAAGACCAAGTGTAATACCATAATTGGTAATTACTATTATAGCATTTCCAGCTGCAATTAAGCTAAAAAGTCATACAATGCTGAATATAATAATTCTTAGAATATGAAGAGAAAATAATAGTAATATTAGTAACCTAATAATATAATAATAATAATAATAATAATAATAATAATATAATAGTTATTGAATTGAAAAAATGTGGAATATGAGGTGAAATTGATAGCAATTATAATTGGTAGTACTTGAACGGTCCCCAAAAGTTTAGAAAACCAACTGGAGGAATTGGAAAGAAGAGGAAAATTGAGACAATCCAGACAAGAAATATTGTTAAGATCAGCAAGAATACTCAGAAGGCGTCTAGAGATCCGAGGAGACTGTCACTCAGACTCCAGTGAAGGACCATCATGATAGTAAAACAAAAAAGAAAGAAACTTTCAACTGGTGATTTTTGCAGTGGCAGCAGATCACGGGTGAAGCTGAAGGAAAATGAAAAATGGAAAAATATCGGACTTGCCAGAGAACTGAAAAAATTATGAATATGAAAGTGAAATATACCATTGTATGTGGTGCTTGGAACAGTCCAAAGGTGGAAAAGGGTGGAAAGTTTGAATCAGAGGAAGATTGAAACATTCAGAACACTCGCACTGCTGCAATCTGCCAGAATACTCAGAAGAGTCCTGGAAACATGAGGAGACTTGCTGTCACATCAGACCTCCTGTGAAAGACCATCAGCTAATGCTGATGTGAAAACTCTAAAGGGGAAATAATAATAATAAAACAGCAATTGCAGTATTGGGCAAGCAAAAATGCTACAAAAACCAGAAAACAGAAATGGGAATAAAACAGCTAAATGGATATTTCAAGCAATAAACTGGAAGAGCAAGCATGAAAGACCTGCACATGGCTCAGAAAGTGAAACGTCAAAAGAGAAACTGAATCCCTTATAATTGCAGCACAAGACAATGCCAAAGAACAAACA
Source organism: Doryteuthis pealeii (assembly GCA_023376005.1). Classification (NCBI taxonomy): domain Eukaryota; kingdom Metazoa; phylum Mollusca; class Cephalopoda; order Myopsida; family Loliginidae; genus Doryteuthis; species Doryteuthis pealeii. The sequence continues at coordinate 25,153,396 of CM042154.1, forward strand.
ATATCAAAGCAAAAATAGATCAGATCAACAGAATAACAAGTGTAGGATGTTCGAAGATCAGAACTGGTGTGAAATCTCGCATAGAATACATATATTACCAAAAAGGAAAAAGCATTGAGATTTTTTATTCAAAATGACAAACGAGCTAGAAAACCGTGTGTAAATCAAAAGAATATACCACCAGGATATAGGAATTGAATTGGGATCGAAAAGAAGAAATTGAAACAAAATTGTAATGCAATTTTATAGTAAAAATCATTACTAATGCTTTGTTTTTAAAGAATCATTTTTGATGCATTTTTATAGTAAAAATCATTTTTAATGCGTTTTTTTTTTGTAAAATTTAATTACAATTAATTTTTAGTGGAGAATCATTTTCGAATGTATTTTAATAGTAAAAATCATTTCTAATGTTTTTATAGTAAAATTATTTCTAATGCATATTTATAGTAAAAATCATTTCTAATGCATTTTTATAGTAAAAATCATGTCTAATGCATTTTCATAAGTAAAATCATTTCTAATGCTTTTTATAGTAAAAATTATTTCTAATACATTTTTATAGTAAAAATCATTTCTTATGCTTTTTATAGTAAAAATCATGTCTAGTGCCTTTTCATAGTAAAATCATTTCTAATGAATTTTCATCAGTAAAATCATGTCTAATGCATTTTCATCAGCAAAAATCATTCTAATGCATTTTTAAATAGTAAAAATCATGTCTAATACATTTATAGTCAAAATCATTTCTAATGTATTAGAAAGATGAAAGGAAGAAAATAGAAAACAACGGTAGGAATAGAACTCCAAATCAAAAAAATATAAGAACACTGGAGAAAAATAGAATTACATTTTATGACTTGAAAAATCACTTAACCGGTTCATTTAGTTCGTTATGTTTATTTTCAGTTCTAAAATATTGCAAAAAGTTCAAGTTTATAAAATAATATCCCTAACAAAAATGTATACATCCTCAATATTGAACTTAAGAATAATTTTGATCTTTGAATTCTGAGAAGGAAGAAAATGACATAAATAAACAACAAACTGTGCAATGTGGATAAAAATATGCTACAAACATCTGAAAAAATATTTCTCTGAATGTTTGAGAGAGCTAGAGGATTAGTATTATCTGCGTTATTCGACTTATTTCCCCATCTTCATTGTTATCTGTACAACGTTTCGGTAGATGTGCCCTCCGGCCTTCTTCAGGTATTTCTTGTCGGACTCGGGAACCTTCTCGGATTCGGACCTTCTTTTCGAAACTTGTCGTAATCGGGAGCCATCACGAATTTGAACCTAACCCTTTATTCAGTCCACGGGAGTATCCTGTTCTCATTCCGCTAACCATAGCTGGGGTAGAGGGCGTTAAGCTGTGTTATTATCATTCTATGTTACATGCCCTTTGACCAGGATTGAACCCGCAGTCTAGAGATAACTGTCACTTAGAACTAATCCTCCTTTATCCCTAGGCCATGTGTCCAATGGACAATCCAATGTGAATTTTGGGAACTTATAAGGTTCCTGAGTCGAGAAGGTTCCCGAGTTCCGACAAAAATACTAAAAGGTCGAGGGCACATCAGCCGAAACGTGAAAGATAAACAATGAAGATGAGGACAATAGTCGAATAATAAAATAATACTAAAATGAACTCCATCAGATCACTAAAAATATAATTGTAAATCTCTTTCAGCATTCTATCCAGAATCGATGGTACCCGCAAGAAAATCTATTACTATTGTATGCATAGAAAATTTAATCATTAAAACGAGTTAACTTTATATTTTTATTGCATTTAAAAAAAGTGACCTGTTTATCTCACTCGGCAGGGTTTTTGCCAAGGTAATCGCAAGGTTCGATACCGGTCCCGGGCAAACTCGCGCAAAGCGCATAGAACACAGCTTTAATAAATTGATATTGTGCGGTATCTAATCTTACCTAAAAAGAAAAGAAAAGAAAACGTTAAATTGCAACTGAAATAATTTTTATGCAGGGTTAAATTTGAACACCTACCAAAAATGGAAACCAAATAATTAAGAGATGAAAGAAATATAAGAAAAGATACCAACAGAAGAACAAACTGCAGCAGAAATCTCTTAAATAAGAAAGGGGAACCTCACCAGAGAAATATCAGCAAAAAATAATGGACCAATTATGCCAAAGCGAAAAAATAAGATAAACGCAACATGACCAGGATTGAACCTGCAGTCTAGAGATTAAGTGTTGGTTGTGTGGAAGCAGCGAAACGGTTTAATCACATAAGTGAAAGCAGCAAACTAAAGGATTACAAGACTAGTCACGGTGGGAAAGGGTGATCTACTGGGAACTGTACAAAAAGATTAAAATTTGACCATACTAAAAATGGTATATGCAAACGAGAATCTCCTAGAGAATACGATACATAGAATTCTCTGAGATTTGAGATCAAATTGATCACCTATATTGACCAGAAGACCAGCCCCCCCCCCCCCAAAAGAAGAAGAAACTTGTAAGCTCGTGGATTTTTGCCATTTCAGCTGACCCAAGAGTGAAATGAAAAGAAAGCAAAAGATAATACAAATACTTGGATATAAAACTCTGTGCGGATATAGATAGATAGATAGATAGATAGATAGATAGATAGGAGGGTTGGAATAAAATCCGACTATGAGGTGAGGAAAGGAGTGAACAAAAATAATGACTCAAACAAGTCCAAGTAGGAAGAGAAATATTTCGTCCTCCTGATGGCGAAGAACATCCTCAGTCTGGCTTTATTCAAAGCAAATACGTACATGGGTGTTTTATAGAAGAGAAAGTGAGTTAGTGGTGAATTGAGTAAAAATTCTCCCTAACCTCCCTACCCCCTCAATTCCACCACTAACTCACTTTCTCTTCTATAAACATCATGTACGTATTTTGGCTTTGAATAAAGTCAGACTGAGGATGTTCTTCGCGTCAGAAGGACGAAATATTTCTCTCCTACTTGGACTTGTTGAGTCATTATTTTTGTTCACTTTTCTTTTCCCTCTCAAATATTTATATATAAGAGAGAGTTTTATAATTGCTTGAAGCATTGTGTATATATTGGTTTGGGGTTGGTTGTGAAGGCTATCACGATTCAGGTATAAAGAAAAAAAAAATAGGTAACAATGGTGTTGTTTGTTAACCTGTAATTATTCTTGATATTTCGAGATAAAAATCTCTTTTTCAGAAGAACGCTTATCCTAAACTACAAATTGTCTTATAGTAGTAAGTCAAAAGTAAAGTTGTCGGGCGGTATAAGTCGGTATCAAGCCATGCTGCGAGGGGTCTATCCCCTTTCACTAGCGCTAGACCAAAGAGATTATTTTAGCATCTGAGGTGGAGCGCCAAACACTACCGTCAACTCCCTACTTTACCCGCACAGATCCTGTGCTACTCATACGCTGAGTTGGCGAGGACCGGTATCGAACTAGGAACCTTGTGGTTGCTAGCCGAACGCTCTTCCGACTGGGCTAACTCGCCCATTATAGTAATAGTAGGATCATTCCATTATGTAGTTAGGTTATATCACCTATAACAATAATGTAAAACAATTTTATTGATAATTGATGTTTGATAAAAATAAAAATCGTGGAAAATTGACGTAAATACACTAAGGGAATGGTGACTTGAGTTTTGAAATAGTTTCGTTACAGACAGACAAACACCAAGAACTTCATTATGAATAAGATAAGATGATGATGTGAGACTGCTTTGTTATTTATAAACCTCAAGAAATTCAGCCCATTGTTTTACCACTGAGATTTTGCTTTCTCTTTCGAATTTAGATTTTAGGGCTCACCATATCAGGGAGGTTATTCACTGAGCATAGATTAGTATTATTTGGATTATTCGGACTATTGTCTCCTATCTTTATTGTTGTTATCTGTACAACGTTTGACCGATGTGCCTCGGTCTTCTTCAGGTATTTCTTGTCGAACTTCTCGAGAACCTTCTTTTGAACTAGGGAACAATAATATTTCGAACAATAAAGATTCGAACAATAGTCCGAATAATCCAAATAACACTAATTATCAAGCCTCATCTCAAAATTCAGAGAAAAGAGCTTAGATTAGTTTAGCACAAGGCCAGAACTTATAGAGCACCAGCAGAAATCGAGTCATTTTTCTTTGTTGGCATCTTTCCGTCTATCAGACATAGGCGTAGTGACCACTTTTTGTTCTATCTGCAATGCGTGAGTGGTAAAACAGGCAATTTTTGAATGGCAATCTCTGGTACAGTGCTGCAAATAAACAGTGATGCTTGCTCGAGTTGCTGTTGTCTCTCCTTCCTTCTGGCTCTCTTTTCTATGGCGGCTTTTTCCTCTCTTTTTCTTTTCTTTTCGTCCTTGTTTGATGATGAGGCTCCAGGTCGCTCGGTCTTCTGCACAAGCCTCCCATATGTTGGTGATGATGTGGCATGTCTTCGTGTCCTTCTTGCAGACATCTTTAAAGCGGAGGCGTGGTCTCTCCTACCGGTCGGGTGCCTTCTATTAATTCGCCATACAGTAGGTCTTTGGGATGCGGCCTTTGTCCACTCCAGACGTGACCAAGCCAACGCAGGCATCTCTCGTAGATGATAACAGACATGCTGTTCATGTTTGCTCGTTCCAGCACGTCTTGTGTTGGCACTTTGTCCTGCAGCGTATGCGTAATGCGCGTAGGCATCTGAGGTGGAAACTCTCTTGTAAGCAATTCCACATGGCCGGGGTATCCTGGTACAAAACATGGTTGATCCCCATGTAACTTCTGTGAGCTCATTCAAAGTTTTTTTTAGCGATCTTTCATAGGAAAGGTCTCCAGAGACGGGGGAGCTTTTTCAAGTTTAAAGGCCACGTTTAGATTATTGTCAACTAATATGGCTGTACTCAATAAACTCCCAGTATGCTTACAATATAATCTTAAGTTTTAACTTTTAGTTCATAATTTAATTGATATACGCTACTTAAAAGAGTCGCCCGTAGAAGGTTACCGTCATAGAAAATGGACACGGCGCACGAGTTCATATCCTGAACGAGGCTGGTTTCATTTTACATAGCGCTAATACACTACGGAAAGGCATACATCCAAATATTCTTTTCTAGTATAGTTAAATTGCAGGGCAGGACTGGGTTCTTCAACCTTAGTATAGGTCTAGAAGGAAAATCTGAATTTAAATCTGTTAACGCCCGCTTAAAAATTGGCCTTGTGTTATATCCTGCTCGTGGGGAGGGGTTTGTAAATACATACTAAATAGAAGAAATGGTTGTTGGCTTAATGGCATATCAACTCTTGTAGGTTATTTAATGATTTAATGCCAAACTTGATATATATATATATGTGTGTGTGTGTGTGTGTGTGTATGAGTGTGTGTGTGTGTGTGTGTTGTTGTTGTTGTTGTTATGAAGTCACGTATGCTTCTTTGTTGGTATATATGATGAGTCTAATTTTCAAATACATATTATATATTATTATATATATATATATATTTATATAATATATATATATAGTCATCCACAGACACCGTGTTTCGACGTTTCACGTCATTCAGTGTGCTAGACACACAAACTTAGAAGAGTCCTGGAGACCTGGGAGACTTGCTGTCATTCAGACTCCAGTGAAAGACTATCAGCTAATGCTGATGTGAAAACTCAAAAGGAGTAAATACTACTACTACTTACTACTACTAATAATAATAATATAATAAATAAATAATAATAATAATAATAATATAAATATAGTGTGTATGGAGGCAGAGATGAGACGGTCGACCGTATATATTTAAGCGAATGTAGCATAACGAGAATACAAGGCAGGCACGACTGGTTGGAAAGGTGATCCACATAGTTTCATTCGGGTTCATTAGTGTAGCTAGATGGAAGCAAGTGTCCCCCCCACCCGAATATTCTTCATCGGAGGGCACCACAATATTAAAATCAAATAGCGTCACGAATCCAAGAGAAAGCCCGGAAATATTTTATCTTGATGGTTATGGCCGAAAACCGGTTTTAAGAGACGAGGCGTCTCTTCGCACCAGAAATATCATGACACTGTAGTATTTGCAGCATTTGGAAGATAAAGCGTGCAAGAACGTGTCATTAGATATGCCGTCAGAATCACGACACATGGCACGGCGCACATGTCTTGGCGGCACCAAAGCCTAATGGCTTTATGATACACTCAATGAAAGTTGCAAGGTGAAGACAAAATGTTGCGCGAAATTATTAAAAGGTCTATTGAGAGAAAAAGGAAAGTGAATACTCGAGGCTGAAAAGGCACTTGTTTTTTTATGTTGGCTTTGTTTTTCTGCAAAGAGCTTAGCGCACAGACAGACAGACAGACAGACAGACACACACACACACATATCATACTTATATATATATATATATATATATATATATATGTATTTAATTAGATAAAAATGGCTTACCGGTTAATATTGGCACGATCGTTGGAGGTGCACAGAATCCAGGGGTTAAGTCCGCGATAAAACAAATACAAAGTGCTCAATACAAAGTAGAGCAAATTTATTAAAGAATGGATATAATAGAAACCTACTCGAGTTTCGCCATTAGGATCTTCAGGTTAAATCCACTGAATTAATCGAGTTACCGATTAATTGCAGCCGATTACACGTGTGTTCATTGAATATATATATATACATCAACACACACACATCACACACACAATATATATATATTATATATATATTAGTTCGTGGACCTTGAGGCAAAAAATGTCTTCCTCATTCAAAGAACAGCTAAAAATCTCTTTATTTCATGGTGCATGGGGTTAAGTCAAAATATTAAAAACAAATTTTCAGAGATGTATACATATATATATTGTTTTTGGAGGATATGTGCTTAATTGAAGTCATACCTAATTTTGAAAATTAATTAGTTAATAATTAATGAACTAAGTGCGGCAATTTAGGGATTGACATTTTCTCGATTTGTTTGTCTTACATTTGAGCATATAGGTCCGCCTAAATTTCATTAATTATTAACTAATTAATTTTCAAAATTAGGTATGACTTCAATTAGCACATATCCTCCAAAAATTGTCAACTAAAAGCCATATCAAATAAACACATTGTTTGTTTACTTACTCTCATATGTATATATATATATATATATATATTATATAATATGTTGTGTGTGTGTGTGTGTGTGTGTGGTGTGTGTGTGTGTGTGTGTGTGTGTGGTGTGTATGTATGTATACATGCTCAACACGTAACACCAACAACTGACTATCACCCCCTTATTCACGACCATCTGATTCACCAGATGTTCACCATTGAAGCAAGAACTCAATCCAAAGTCCTCATATATATATATATATATATATCAAGAATATATATATATATTTATATATGCTGATGAGGCCTAATAGGCTGAAATGTACATACAGAGATTGAAATGCACATACAGAGATTGATTTTTCTTGATTTGTTTAGCCTTACATTTGAATAGGTATGCCCGCCTAATTCATTAATTATTAATTAATTAATTTTCAAAATCTCCCAAAAATTGTCGTGTTAAATAAAGCCATATCAAAACACATTGTTTGTTTGTTTACTTTGGACTTAATCCGACAGAATGAGGTAAAATATGTGGAATGTGAGTTTTGTTCTTTCATTCCTCATATTTTACCAACATATATATATATATATATATTATTATATAATATTCTTGATATATAAGTGTTTAACATTTTAATGTTAAAATTAGGTTTTAATTAAAAGTTCTCAAAAAGTGCTTTAGCTGATGAATTTTCTATATACTATTTGTCTCTTAACTTCTTACATCGCCCGGGAGAGAGAATACCAGTCGCACAATTAGTTGGCAATGATTATTATATCAATTATCATTACACATGAATGTATTTAAATCGTAGGTAATACCAGAACAGTTATTATTATTGCGAAATATGTATGCACTTGAAGAACGGCCTATATAGTTAACTGATTTTTAGTTGTGGTACAAGGTCAGAGTAGCGGGCACTCAGGGAAATTAACTAAAAATAATTCTCTGATAACCTAACTCACTAACCATTGTACACCATTAGTACACACACACACACACACACACACACACACACACACACACAAGTACATAAAAAGTGGAATATAAATAAGTTTCAAAACGAACGAAGAATGTGGGAATGGCAAGCTAGTGTAACGGTTAGAGACTTCGCCTGTCAGCTTGACAGTCGAGGTTTCTAGTCACACACGGAGCAGTCTCCCATGTCTATAACCTTGCTGATGAGACCTAATAGGTGAAATGTACATTCAGGGATTGACATTTTCTCGATTTGTTTAGCCTTACATTTGAACATATATGCCCGCCTTAAATTCATTAATTATTAACTAATTAATTAGATCTTCTTCAGGCATTTGTTGATATAAGGAAAGGTAATAAAAAATAAAATGTTTCCTTATATCAACAAATGCCCTGAAGAAGATCTAATTAATAGATCGAAACACTGCAGCGTCGGCTAATAAACTTACCACTCAATTTAATCAAACCTGCGTGTGTTTGTGTGTGTGTGTGTGTGGAGAAAGGTAGACAAACACGGGATATTGTAGAAAATGGATGTTTATTGTAGGTAATGATGTCGACGTTGTAACATTTCGGTCTGTTAGAACTTCTTCAGAACTTTAGAGTAGATATCTTCTGCTAAAATCGGTTTTTAAGAGGTCGTGAATAAGGTGAGGTTGGTCGGTTGATGGTGTCAGAAGAGGTTGGAGCGGATTTTCCTTTCTCTCAGATAGGGAGTGTATCACAGTGGATTCTGATAGTAGTGCCACAGGTGTAAGGTGTTTGGATTATATGTATGTATGGTGGATGGAAAAGGATTGGTTATGAATGTATGTGTATATGTTTATATATATATATATATATATATATATATATATATAATATAAGTATATATATATATATATATATAATTTTTATATATTAGTGAGTCTAATTTTCAATGTAAATATTATGTTTCTATATATGTATTATATATACTAGTAAATATATGCACCCTCCGGGTGCAAGTATTTAAGTTTAAATGTAATGAAATATTAGATTAAATCAGAAAGGCTA
>CM042154.1:25169968-25174968 GCA_023376005.1 Doryteuthis pealeii
GGAGAGTAAGTAAATAAGCAATGTGTTTATTTGATACGGCTTTTAGCCGACAATTTTTGGAGGATATGTGCTTAATTGAAGTCATACCTAATTTTGAAAATTAATTAGTTAATAATTAATGAATATATGCCCGCCTAAATTCATTAATTATTAACTGATTAATTTTCAAAATTAGGTATGACATAAGCACATATCCTCCAAATATATATATATATATATATATATATATATATATATATATATAAAGTAAGTAAAAGTAAGTCGTCTAATGTCGGTATCAGCCAGACAGCGAGGAAGTCTATCCCCTTTTCACTAGCGCTAGACCAAGGAGATTATTTTAGCGTCTGAGGTGGAGCGCCACACCTACCATCAGCTCCTTACTTTACCGCACAGATCCCTGTGCTACTCATACGCTGAGTTGGCGATATATATATATATATATATATATATATATATATATATATATATATATATATATATATATATACATGAAAAAGGAATGACTTATCGGTGAAATTTGTCACAAGGTTTACTTGATACAAATTTTACCATGATAAATCAGCGTTATAATATATATATATATATATATATATATATATATATATATATATATATATATATATTAAAATTTAGATCTAATGACTGTGTACACTACAGGAAAGTCTTGTGTTATATTAACTATTAAATACTATTAAACATTACAATATTTTACATATTACAATGTGCATATATATATATATATTATATATATATATATATATATATATATATATCCATGTATATATATATATCCATGTATATATATATATATATATATATATATATATATATATCCATGTATGGTATAATTTTCGTAAATATATATAGATATGTATACATATTATTAATTTATGCTCACATAACACTTATTCGCACACGTACACACGCACACACACACGCACGCACTCACACATATATATGTATATATACATTAGACGTGAAGTAAGGGGCCGGGTTAGCTCAGTCGGTAGAGCGTTCGGCTAGAAACCACAAGGTTCCTAGTTCGATACCGGTCCCCGCCAACTCAGCGTATGAGTAGCACAGGGATCTGTGCGGTAAAGTAAGGAGCTGATGGTAGGTGTGGCGCTCCACCTCAGATGCTAAAAAACAATCTCCTGGTCTAGCGCTATTGAAAAGGGATAGACTCCCTCGCTGACTGGCTGATACCGACTTTAGGCTGCCCCGTCGACTTTACTTATATATGCATAAAATATATATATATATATATATATATATATATATTTATGCATGCATGTATACTTCACGCCTAATATACATACATATATATATGTGTGTGTGTGTACATATTAGACATGTTGTATATATATATATATATATATATATATATATATATATATATATATATATATATATATATATATATATATATATATATATATATATATATATATATATATCATACAAATTTACACCTGATGGCCTTGTACACTACCTGAAACCTGAAGTCTTTTGTTCACGATTATGATATTTTCTTTGCAATAATAGCATATATATATATTTAAATATATATATATATATATATATATATATATATATATATATATATATATATATATATATATAGAGAGAGAGAGAGAGGGGGGGAATTTACATATATTTCTACTTAATTCGATGTATCTAAAATACCTTGATAGGTGTATTGGTTAGAGTTCGACTCTCACTAGGTGTCCCATAATTCTGGCCTTCTAACGAACGAAGTTAAGCTCTTTGAGGCATTTTAATATTATTAATATAATATTAAAATAACATTTCAATACATAGATAGATAGATAGAGAGATAGAGAGATAGAGAGATAGATATTGTTAACGTGACATATTGATAGATAGATAATATATAGAGAGGGGAGATAGATAGATAAATAGATAGATATTTAGTGACAGATTGAGAGATAGATACATGGATAGATCTATATCGTAATATAACAGATGGATAGATAGATAGATAGATAGATAGATAGATAGGGACAGATTGAGAGATAGATACATAGATATATCTATATCGTAATATAACAGATAGATAGATAGTGAGAGAGAGAGAGAGATAGAGAGAGATAGAGATATATTGTTAACGTGACATATTGATAGATAGATAGATATATAGAGAGAGGGGGAGATAGATAGATAAATAGATAGATATATAGGGACAGATTGAGAGATAGATACATAGATGGATCTATATCGTAATATAACAGATGGATAGATAGATAGATAGATTGATTGATAAATAGATAGATAGATAGATAGATAGATAGATAGATAGATAGATAGATGGGGACAGATTGAGATAGATACATAGCTAGATCTATATCGTAATATAACAGATAGATAGATAGATAGATAGATAGATAGATAGATAGGGTTACAGATTGAGTGATAGATACATAGATATATCTATATCGTAAATATAATAGATGGATAGATAGATATGTAGAGAGAGGAGGAGATAGATGGATAGATAGATAAGTACAGATTGAGAGATAGATACATAGATAGATCTATATCGTAATATAACATAGATAGATAGACAGATAGACAGATAGATAGATAGGGACAGATTGAGATAGATACATAGATAGATCTATATCGTGATATAACAGATAGATAGATAGATAGATAGATAGATAGGGACAGATTGAGAGATAGATACATAGATACATCTATATCGTAATATAACAGATAGATAGATAGATAGATTGATAGATAGATAGATAGATAGATAGGGACAGATTTAGTGATAGATACATAGATATATCTATATCGTAATATAATAGATAGATAGATAGATAGATAGATAGATAGATAGATTGAGAGATAGATACATAGATATATCTATATCGTGATATAACAGATAGATAGATAGATAGATAGATAGATAGATAGATAGATAGGGACAGATTGAGAGATAGATACATAGATAGATCTATCGTAATATAATAGATAGATAGATAGATAGATAGATAGATAGATAGATATATAGATATAGACAGATTGAGAGATAGATACATAGCTAGATCTATATCGTAATATAAGATAGATATATAGATAGATAGATAGATAGGGACAGATTGAGATAGATACATAGATATATCTATATCGTAAATATAATAGATAGATAGATAGATAGATAGATAGATAGATAGATAGGGACAGATTGAGAGATAGATACATAGATTGATCTATATCGTAAATATAATAGATAGATAGATAGATAGATAGATAGATAGATAGGGACAGATTGAGAGATAGATACATAGATTGATCTATCGTAATATAATAGATAGATAGATAGATAGATAGATAGATAGGTAGGGACAGATTGAGAGATAGATACATAGCTAGATCTATATCGTAATTTAACAGATAGATAGATAGATAGATAGATAGATAGATAGATAGATAGATAGATAGATATTCGCACCGATACTTATACGTGAGCAAAAGAATAAAATCGAAATATCTATTCTAACTGATCGATCAACCAAAGTGTGTATGCACTTCTGGTGGCCGTTTTTACGGGCCTATTTTTTTGTTCCTTCTTTAGTGAATAGGCCGACTATTGCTGGCATTATTAAAGCTTGCGTATAGAAGTGTGTTTTTTCTAGGTAACGCCCCTACTGCCTAGTCGTCAGCAACAGACCGGCATACCGGCAACCCGGGCTGCTGCTACTGCTTCTTCAACTGCCACCATAGCGGCGACCGGTGCAACTACTAATACTTCGACAGTTGATTGTAAAGAGTAGAGTCATTGAATTAGTAGGCCAGTGTGAATATTCACAGTTACTATCCTCTTTTTTGGTTTTGCGGTAACTACGGTTTTTGGTGAGGTAAGTAGTGTCTTCGGCTGATTTTTGCCTTTAAAGTTTCTTTATATATTTTTTTTTTTTATTTTATCTCATTTTGATAAGTGTATGTGGATTTAGATTTTTAAATGCTCGTTTTCGTACGGTTTTTTTTTTTGTTTTATTACTTCTTTTGTGTTATTTTTCTATACACACGCACGCGCACACACCTCATCTCTCTCTCTCTCTCTCTCTATATATATATATATATATATATATATATATATATATATATATATATATATATATATACTTAGGGACCATTACAATATACATATATATAGTATAAAGAGAAAGAAAGGGCGTAGAATTTTGCGTCAGGCTTTCAATTTAGTCTTAAAGGAAAAGAAAGCTAGAGTTCTATAAGCACATAATTAGACGGGCTTTGAGAAGAGAGAGAGAGGAAAGATATATATATATATATATATATATATATATATATAGATGGAAAGTAGATAGATATCAACTAGTAGAAATTAAGAAGAGTGTTAAGTTGGTAGGTATTTACCCAACCCGTTTGCCACGGGTAGGATCTGACACAAGGTCGCAATTATCGGGCATCCAACGGGGATCGACGAGAGATAGGTTGGTTGCCAACAGAAGAACGTTGATTGGCAGAGTAGTCTTTCAGCTAGCATAGTAAGTTCGATCTTTATTGAATTTCTAACTATTGCGTTCCAGTTTTAAATTAAGCCAAGCTTGGTAACATATATATATATATATATATATATATATATATATATATATATATATACATATATATGAAAAAGTGAATGAAGTGAATCCGACAGTATGAAATAAATATTTTTAGTGTTTTTTTTTAAATATCTATTTCATATATATATATATATAGTGATTGCCACTTCTTTATAGAAGAAGGCCATTTCTACAGACACACACACACACACACACACACACACACATATATATATATATATATATATATATATATATATATAAAGCGAGAGAAAGAGGACAATTAAAAAGATTGAGACTAAAAACTCTTCTTTTTTGAATATCGTATATAATCTTAAATTCTTTTTTTATATTTGGTAATGACGCTCGTTTTTTTGGTGCCTAAGGCACGTGCCTTATCTGCCA
>CM042154.1:25182468-25189968 GCA_023376005.1 Doryteuthis pealeii
TTATCGTTATGATTATTTTTAATTAATAAATTTTTTTTCTAGTGATATGTACTTAAAATTTAACGTGACTCCTTAAAAAAAAATATATATATATATACAGAATTTATGCAGACTAAAAAATACGAAAATCAGCAAACGAATATATCGTGTTGTAACCCGTTTGTTATACGAAACAATACATCGATGATTAAGATTGAATATTCCAATATTTCAATATAATATAGGTCTATGTTTTTGGTTGTTTTGTTTTTTTTTGTTTTTTTTTACTGTTTAGGTAAAACAATGGGTTATTTCTAAAAACGAATGATTCTAAGTAATTATGACATTTTTTTTCTTTGTTTTCCTGAAATGAGATGCAAGGCACCGAAATGTTTTTAGTTTTTGATATTACGTTTTTTTTTTTTGTTTTGTTTTTTTTTGTATTTGCCTTCTGATACCAGAGTCTTCAATTCTGTCTCTCTTGTCCGTTTTAGAAGTATCGTAATGTTGTTTAATAAGGATATTACATAAGTGTTGCTAAGCATCCTGTTAAGTATAAACAGACGGCCCTGAATTAATTATGTTGTACAGTCTGGGCTGTATTTAAGGATTTTTTTTCAAAATGCCTAACATATAACTCAATTCGGATAATCGCGTTAATTTTAAATGAGTTTTTTTGCTCATAAAGTAATTTTATTTTAACTTAATTTAGATTGGCATACAGATATTTGAAAACGTCCTCTCTCTCTCTCTCTCTCTCTCTCTCTCTCTCTCTCTCTCTCTCTCTCTCTCTCTCTCTCTCTCTTCTTTTTTTATATATATATATATATATATTATATATATAGATGAGATAGAGAGAGACATTGATAGATAGATGAGCGAAAAATACGATTATATTAAACTTAATTTCATACGTAATTAAATCAGTGAATCGAAAATTTCTTACGAATAATTATGATATATATGATATATATATATATATATATATATATATATATATATATATATATATATATATATAGTATTCTCCTTAATATTATTGTTATTATATACGCATATATATATGTGAAGAGATGGGAGAATCCGACGGTATGTAGTATAGTAAGAAATTTGAAAAGGCGCAGGTTTAATAAACTTAATAAAAACTTAATAAACTTAATAAAAAACACAGGTTTAATAAACTTGGCTAATAAACTTACCAATCATTTTATTTAAACCTGTGTTTTTTTCAAATTTCTTACTACACACACACACACACACACATACATATATATATATATATATATATATATATATATATATATATATGTGTGTGTGTGTGTGTGTGTGTGTGTGTGTGTGTGTGTGAAGAAAAAGAAGTGAATCCGACGGTATGTAGTATATTAAGAAAAAATGAAAAAAACACAGGTTTAAATGGGTTAAGTGGTGAGTTTATTATCTAATTAATAGATCGAAACACTGCAGCGTGTTTCGATCTATCAATTAGATCATCTTCAGGGCATTTGTTGGTATATGGCAGGTAATAAGAATTTTTTATCACAGAATAACGAGAAAAGCGAGTGTTAGTCCTTGTTATTCAGTCTGTTTAAAAAAAATTGAGGTTTAAAAAAAAGGGGACGGTTTGAAATATGACGTCAAATATTCTTTTTTACGGTGTGAGTATGGGACAGTGTAAGTATGTGTATCGAATACACACATATATATATATATATATATATATATATATATATATATATATATTTATGAGCTTACATGAGAAAAACCGCGAGGTGTGATGAAGAGAATAAAACAATTTACAGTCAAATTCGCAAGTGAATGATGATTTTGTGGGCTCTCCCATTTTTTTCGTCAGTTTTTAATTATACAAATTCTCGATATAACAGAGATAACTATCAAATACGAATCCTTGAGTACAAAGGTAACTTGCTGTCTCTTGATCTCTAGCAGACACCTGGTGGGAACATGCAAATGCGGGAATTATAATAACCTGCTATCTCCAGTGAAAACTTTCACTGGTGGGAAAACTTTAAAATAATAATATAATAATAATAATAAAATACTACGAGCACACTTTGACAAAAGAAAAGAGAATGTCTGTTATAATTTAAATTAAGCTTGAGCCAAACAAGTATTTGACGTCAGTGGAACAGAACGTCTGTTACATGGTTCGAAGTAATTTCCTTTTGTGGTGAGGCCGAGAACTTTTGCGATATATTCTCGTGTTTTATACGAAACATGTTTGTTGTTTATTCAACAGCATTCCTTGATACTGCACTTAATTCAACTGTGGATTTTTTACATAGTATCGTTCAAAATCAAATTTCAACTAATAACTGTGTGGGAGTCTACTAACACACGCTTATACATATACGAACTCTCTCTCTCTCTCTCTCTCTCTCTCTCTCTCTCTCTCTCTCTCTCTCTCTATATATATATATATATATATATATATATAAAATATATATGTAGAATTAAACAAAAGACACATCTCCTGTTTAACAATTTTATTTTTGATCTTTTCGAGTTTTCTGGCCAACTTTTAATGTTTGGGTGGAATTCGTGGATAAGTCCACCAAAGTTCAAGTCCCGAGTACTTTGGCACTTCGAAGTGCCATCATCAGGGTGATGTGTTCCAGTTTTTTTTAAATTATATTAATGTTGAGGCTGGAAGGAGAAGAATTGGTGAGAAAGGTGTTATAGGCATTTTAAAATGTGTGTACTGCATTTGCAAATTAATTTTTTTTTAAGGATGGTTTGTATTGTTTTATGTATAAAGCTTCAGTGTATATATATATATATATAATATATATATATATATATATATATATAAATGGCAATTTCTCCGCGTGAGTATGATGTGACACAAGGTCAATTACTGAAGCGGAGTTTAACAAGTTCAATTCATCGTTGCGTAACCAAGTTAAAGAGCCTAGTCTGCCTTACTATTTATCCATTTATTATTATTATTATTATTATTATTATTAGCAATCATATTCATCCTCTGGATATTTAAGTTTTAATGAAATAAAATATATTAGATTAGAAAATAATCTAAGATAAGAATCTAGATAAAAAAGATTTCAAACAGAGAGGGGTGTAAACAAAAGTTAGTACAACTAAAACTTAATCTTCCATCACTCCCGTCTTTCATTGCTAAATTTTCCTAATTTAACTATTTAGTTAAAATAGGAAGTTAAGAATAAAATTACATTTTTATCTTCTTGTTAATGAATTTCTTTTAAGAGGTTTATCCCCGAGATTTTTGCTCATATTTATTAAAAAAAAAACAAATGTTTAGAAATCAATAATACTAAGAGGATATTTATTAAAATCAAAGCAAGCCTCCCCGTTCACACTGTAAACCGGTATTTTGTTGAATATATAAATACAATTGCAGTTATTAGTATATATATGGCTAACAGCATTAGTAATGTAAAATAATTTTATTAATAATTGATAAAAATAAAATCATGGAGAATGTGGCGTAAATAACTAAGGGAATTGTGAATTGAGTAGTGATATAGTTTTGGTTATAGACAATCAAACACACTAGCTACTGGCAAAATGAGCCTAAAATGCGTTTTTGACGAAATGACTTTATCCCCCCTACAGAAAATAATTTACCAAAAATCAGGGAATTATCGGATTTTAATGAAATTTCAGTGTTTATTTATCAATAAACAGTCTTTATAATGCATTATTTATTTTATTTCAAAACTTTCTCATTTTTTTCAGGTCACTTAATTTTGCCCCCTTATGTTGGGGGCGTAAAATGTTTTGCAAGTTGGTCATTTTCGATACTAATTATAGTATAAATAATAAAAGACCGAAGTTATGAATAAAAACAAAAAAAAAAATTTACGGTTGTTGTTTTATGAGAAAATAAGTACCGAAAATCGAAAAATAAAATGTAAAAAAATAATAAATAATTAATTTTTTGGAGATTTCTTTTTTACTCATTTCGATAATTATTTAATTGGCTATTATTTTATAAAAGAAAAAATTATACATCGATGATTTTTCTGCTTAAAAAGGCGAGGGGGTACATTTTCAATCGAGTTTTTCTTCAAAACTTATTACTTTTGGCACCTAAAATAAGGTTTGCATTAAGTAGATATTTATTTTTAAAATATAAAAATATAACATCTTAAACTTAACATCGGGATTTTCATATTTTAAATGAATTTTATATATTAATTTTTCATAGAAAAAATACTAAATTAAAGTTTTGAAATAAAATAACTGATATATTATAAAATTCATTAATTGTTAAATCAATACTGAAAATTTCATTAAAATCGGATAATTACCTGATTTTTGGTAATTTTTTTGCAATCGCGAATGTTACAGTAAAATTGTAAACAAGCACTTAAAACCATCGAAAAAGAGGCTGAATGGCGGATCGCATCAAAATTGACCAAAACAAATGGTTTTAAATCTTTTAAAAATAAACTGCATATGTAATGATATTTTTCTTTTTTTAATGATGGTTATTATGTTACTACTTATCGATTTCGACAAAGTTTGACCTTAAATAATATATTTAATTATTTTTAATTCGCTTTTAAAATTCCTAGCAGACGACAAAAATGCTAATGCCTAAAACACACATCTAATAAGATTATTATCACCACTCTATCCAAGTTTTTCGCACCTGTTTTAACAAGTGTTTTTTTCACTGAAGTCTCAGTGACAACAAGTCTCTTCTGTTTTGCATAGGTCCTTTTTAAGTATTCTAGCTAATCTTATGAAACGGAATTTTTGTATCAGTACATTTTACTTTGTTTCCGAAGTTTAATAGCAAGATTCCTGAAATTTTTAAGCATTGATCCTTGAAATTTTTGCTAATTTTACAAATTTGGTTGTTTGTATTATCTGCGTTATTCGGACTATTGGAACTCGGGAACCTTCTTTTCGAACTCGGGAACTTTCTTGTCGTAATCGGGAGCCATCACGGAACTTTGAACCTAACCCTTTATTTAGACCACGGGGTATCCTGTTCTCATTCCGCTAACCATAGCTGGGGTAGGAGTTGTGTTAATTATTTTTCTAACTGCCTTCCCGAGGTTCCCGAGTCCGAGAAGGTTCCCGAGTCCGACAAGAAATACCTGAAGAAGGCCGAAGGGTATATCGGCCGAAACGTTGTACAAATAACAATGAAGATGGGGACAATAGTCTTCAAGCCTCATCTCAAACATTCAGAGAAATTGGTTGTTTGTATATAGTTTTTTTTTTTCTTTTTTTCTTTTTTTTTTTTTTCTTTCTTTAAAAAAATTTTTTTTTACTTTTCATGTATCTCAGTTTTTATCCATAGGCAAGTAAATTTAGTTTTTTTTTTCAGTTAGTTGCCTATAAATGTGGTGTTTCAACGAATCTCACCTGATGATCGAAATAATGAAAGTCAGATTTGTGAGTTATATATACAATTTGAAACTTACTCTTCCATCACTTCCGTCTTTCATTGCTAAATTTTCCTAACTAAACTATTTAATTAAAATAGGAAGTAAAAAATAAAATTACGGTTATTTCTTCTTATTAATGGATTTCTTTTAAGATTTATTCCCGAGATTTTTTTTTGCTCATATTCATTAAGATAAAACCAAACAATTAGAAATCAATAATACTAGGCACATATTTATGAAATCATCAAATTTTATTATCAATATGCAAATTAGCCTTCCCATTCCCACTGTAAACTGCTATTTTGTTATATCTATAAATATAATTGCATGCTATTAGTATGTAGATATGGCCAACAGTATTAATAATGTAAAAAGATTATTAAAATTATTGATAATTGAGATTTAAATAAAATCATGGACAATGTGACGTAAATAACAAAGAGAATTGTGACTATGGTTTCGGTAACAGACAAATACACAATCTCCATTATATATATATATATATATATATATATATATATATATATATATATATATATAGTTAAGTAAACAAACAAATGTGTTCATTTTTATATGGCTTTAAGCCGATAATTTTTGGAGGATATGTGTTTAATTGAAGTCGTACCTAATTTTGAAAATTAATTAGTTATTAATTAATTAATTTTAGGCATATAGGTTCAAATGTAAGGCTAAACGAATCGAGAAAATGTCAATCCCTGAATAATAGGTCGAAATGTACATTCAGGGATTGACATTTTCTCGATTCGTTTAGCCTTACATTTGAACATATGTGCCCGCCTAAAATTCATTAATTATTAACTAATTAATTTTCAAAATTAGGTACGACTTCAATTAAGCACATATCCTCCAATATATATATATATATATATATATATATATATATATATATATATATATATATATATATAACCAAATGAGTTGGTATTAGAATTTGAATTAGGCTAATTAATACCCAGTCATAAATACAGGCCTCTAAGACGATGGAAAGAAATGAAACTGAAACCTTTCAGGATTCCAAGAAAAATTGTATATAAAATCTCATGAATTCTCTATTTCCCATTTTCAATAAAGTTAGCGACATGATGAAACACATAGGTATACACAGATACCTGTGGGTAGAAATAGATCTATAACCGCAAAATGATCGTTTTGCATTTTTCATTAACCCTTCCAAAGAAATTTAATAAAGTTTTTTTTAATTAATTTAATTCTATTTCTTGGCGTTCACAAAGCTCCATTTTTTCCCGCCTATTTATATTTATATATATATATATACTAGCAAATATATGCACTCTCCAGGTGCAAGTATTTAAGTTTTAATGTAATAAAATATCGTATTAAATTAGAAAGGCTAATGAAACTAAATAAAAATGCAGATAAAAATGCATTTGAAACAGAGGCGGGTATAGTCGAAAAATAAAACAACTGAAACTTACTCTTCCATCACTCACGTCTTCCATTTTTATTTTTTCTAATTTAAGTATTTAGTTAAAATAGGAAGCAAAGAATAAAATGACAGTTATTTTTTCTTGTTAATGGATTTCATTTAAGATTCGTTGAAGAGATCTTTGCTTATATTCATTAAAATAAAACCAAACGGTCAGAAATCAATAATACTAATCACGTATTTATTAAAATCACATTTTTGATATCAATATGCAAATTAGCCTTAGCGTTGTTAGTATGTAGATATGCTTAACAGTATTAATAATGTAAAATAATTTTATCAATAATTGAGGTTTAAATAAAAATAAAATCATTGAGAATGTGATGTCAATAACTAAGGGAATTGTGACTTGAGCAGAAATATAGTTTCGGTTACAGACAGACAAACACACAATCTCCATTATAATAGATATATATATATATATATATATATATATATGTATGTGTGTGTGTGTGTGTGTGTGTGTGTGTGTGTGTGTGTGTAGAATAATCCAATTGACTGGTAAGTAAGGGATGATTTATTTGGGATCATCAAAATCTCACTGTACATCCATACTGTATGCTCATGTAGATGGAAAATTATAGATTCAGACAAGGATTTTTAGAGATCCCTAAGAGAGCACAATGTATAATACCTAATAAATTAATTATA
>CM042154.1:25194968-25224968 GCA_023376005.1 Doryteuthis pealeii
CCATTACACCACGCGCCTCTTTATCACATATGTGTTAGAAAGCGATGGCCGAGGCTCTTAGTGTCCTGGATATGACATTAAATTGCATCTAATGAGGAATTTCCAATTTTGGAGCTCTAGGGAGTATGGAGTACCCCTTCATCACCATTAATCCCAGGTCTACTTTGATTCTTAGTTGTAGTACATGTTAGGATCCTATCTATGGGTTAAATATAAAAAGTGCGTTTTTAAAAAAATCGAGTTAAAAAAAATTGAATGACTATCAAGAATGAATTAAACAAAATGTCTTCGGCATAAGATAACATAAGAAGGGTTGACATGCCGTAAAATCCAACCAACCAACCATCGAACCGACCTACCTATGGCATAAGAAACTTTTTTCTTTTCAAACTCCGCTAAAAGACAATGACTCGTTGATGTAGTATGACTTAAATTTTTTTTAAAGAGTTTTTAATGAAACGCGCGGCTTCTAAGTTGTAAATACAAAAAAAAAAACTCTTGACAAGTGCTTGAGGCGTGATAACGTTTTATTTAAGTGTGTTACTGTCATTTTTATAAGCACGCGCTCTCTCGAGTTTTCTTAGCTTATATGAAATAATTGTGATAATTGCATAAAAATGCCCTCATCTGAAGTACCGCACGGTTTTCAGTTGACAATATTGGTAGTTTGTAAGCCGAGATATTTATTAATAATGGAGATTAGGTCTCAATTTGTCTGCAACCGAAACTACGTCGCTGCTTACGGTACATTACCCAAAATCGTCATAACATAGAATAAATACACTCAAAATTTGAGCGAGGAACCTTAGACGGTCCGTGTGTGTGTGTGTGTGTGTGTGTGTGTGTGTTAGTGTTAGTATTTTTCCTATTAACATGTCAAACATATGCTACAAGAGATCAAATATATGTCCTAGGTATGACGTTAAACTGCATCTGGTTCTAGTTATGGAACCCTAGGGAGTGTTGAGTATCCCTTCATTGCCATTACTCCAGGTCGACTCTAACTCTTAGGGTCACATCTATGAGTTAAATAAATTTTTAAAAAAATGAGTTTTATAATGTGTTTAAAAATATGAGTTTTAGATTTATTTTTTTTTAAATGTTATTTGTTTATTCATTTGTTTTCGGCGACCTTTCTCCAAGTCGGAAGCTAAAACTGCACTAATTGTGAGCGTTTAATAAGCGATAACATCTTTGCCATTTTACAGTTGAGGAGAGGGACACAAATGAAGGCTGTTTGTGGCAATCGCGTACTTAAACTTTAGATATTTCTCCCTCCACACCAACAGCACCTCCAGTTCTTTTTTTGGAAGTATGATACTTTATTGTCTCTGGCTGAGACAAGGACACATTTTTAATCAACTTTATAGCACGTTTGAATAGGTTTGTTGGTGGGTTGGTTAGATTTTACGGCATGTCAATTCTTGTTGGGTTATTTTATAATACTCCTTTTATCTATTTAATCCATAGCACCATGGGCCTCCACCCACAGCCAACAGGTGATCCCATTGGGTTATATATATATATATATATATATATATATATATATATTGTGTGTGTATATGCATATATGTAAATATGTGTCTATGCCTATGTATACATGAGTATGTATATACGTATGTATGTATATATATATATATATATGTGTGTGTGTGTGTGTGTGTATAATGTGAGAGATGGAGTGAGAAAGAGGGAGAGACTGGAGTGGAGACCGTATCATACGCATATACGTAAGAAAAGAGGTTTTATAAGACGAGGAATTGGTGAATTTGATTTCATATAAATTGTGATATATATATATATATATATATATATATATATATATATATACCAACGCCCCCGCACGAGCAGGATACGACACAAGGTCAATTTCTTAAGCGGAGTTTAACAGGTTTGAATTCAGAGTTTTCCTTCCCCTAGACCGGTTGCCTAACTAAGGTTAAAGAGCCCAATCTCCCTACTATTTACCCATAGATGGAGGGAGAGTATGATTCATACCTTTCCCAGAGGTATTAACGCTAAGTGAAATGCATAAATTGTGATATATGTTCCTCTCGCAACTACCCTTTTAACATCGCCATACCACTTCCCTGATTATTAAAAATTATTTTTAAATGCTAAAAGAACATTCTTCATTATTCATTCATTTCCAGCGGTTTTTTTTTATTTAGTCCCGTCCATATCTGGAAGAATCATTTAGATATTTATTTAAATATATGTAATTCGATATACAATATTCACTAAGTGTTCCCCTTCGCCTTGACGCCTTCACGTACGAAATGTAGCCGGTTTTTTAAAGTCTGGGTGCAAGCCCCAACTGTGCAGTATATCATACAATATGCACTAAGTCTGCTCGACCCAGATTTTAAGCGACAATTTTTATATATATATTGCACTGCAATTCAGTATTTGGTTATCCTGAAAACATTTGAAGTAAGTAAAAATTATCTAATGGCACAGGTTCCCTGAAGATCCTTATCAGTGAAACCCGGATTGTAGGTAGTTACCCAACCCGTTCGGATGTGACACAAAGTCGGGTGTATAGGGTATCTAACGAGGATCGAACTCTCTATTCAGTTGTAATGCATCTGCGAGACTAGCTTGCTAATCACGATGGTACGCCCTTTACCCGGGTAGTAATCTACTGTTATTTAATTGGTTCTCTACACCTCCTCTGTGTACGTACTGAGCACTTTTACAATATTTATTGTATTGCGACTTATTTGGTTTTAATTTTAGTTTTAGTTTTTCCGAAGAAATCAGTATTATGACTAGTTATTATAAATACTATCACAATAAAAAAACACCCTCCGGGCGATGTAAAAATAGATTTTTGAAACATATTGCCTGAGGATTGGGAGTTAAAAATTCAATGTCAGCGAGTTTGTACCCTAAGTAAGTAAAATCATCAAATTCATTAAAGGGTTAAAAAATAAAACAATTTGAAATGTAAACTTTAAATATGTATTAAAATAAAACAAACTATATATAGATATATAATACCAGTCTTGTATTTATTAAAACTTATTTTAAAAACAACGAGAAATGTCTAATCTTGAATGTTCAAATTTTGAGTGTATCTATTCTATGTTATGACGGTTTTGGGTAATGTGACGTAAGCAGGGACGTAGTTTTTGTTACAGAAAAAACGGAAGCGAATCTCCATTATTAATAGATTT
Organism: Doryteuthis pealeii; assembly: GCA_023376005.1. Taxonomy (NCBI): domain Eukaryota; kingdom Metazoa; phylum Mollusca; class Cephalopoda; order Myopsida; family Loliginidae; genus Doryteuthis; species Doryteuthis pealeii. The sequence goes on from CM042154.1 coordinate 25,198,148, forward strand.
ATTACAACAATTTATTATTTCAAAAGAGGTTTGTTGAAATGAATATTTATAATAGCCAACATTACGGGATTTTAAGTCTTTCCTTATTATAAGTTTACAAATATTGGTCTGTATATAATTATATAAATTGACATGCATTGAGCTCTCCAGTGAACTATGAAAGAATCTCCCTATATGTCAGTGCGAAAGCAAAAAATAATTATTTATATGCGTGTGTGTGGAAAAAGAAGTTCCTTGATAAAATCATTCCCACAACCAACTCACCTGGCCTTTTGGATATATATATATATATATATATATATATATATATATATATATAATATATATATATATATATACATATATATTGGTTATAGAGCATGCATAACTAATTTAGTATGCCATATTGTAAATCATCAATTCTTTAAAATAGGAATAAAGTCATCTTTTTGGAATACGCGTTTTTCTATTTTCTTCATATTGTCGGATTTATTTCCATATTTTACTTCCACATATATATATATGGTTAAATGAACTTAATGGCATTTTATTTCAATAGGTTAGGGAATCGCATTCAATGTACGTTTATATTAACATTTTCTGTGCAGTTTTTTCTTAAGGGTTGTCAACACAGTTATATAATATCAAGTATTCTTATCTATAAAAATAATTATCACACAGTTGTATGGTTTCACGTGTTCACGTATCCAATACTAATCACCGAGCGATCCTTTGCCGGGATTACACTTGTCAAGTTCATTTTCTATTAAAAAAAAGTATCGAATTTTATGCGATACATGCATTGTAATTGCCTTCAAGCAAAAATATAATATATACTTTATTCAACAATGCTTCTAAAAAAACAACATCCAAAAATCTTATATATATATATATATATATCCGTAGATGTGTGTGTGTGTGGGTTATGAGGCAAGTTGGTTAATTTATTAACCCCCAGTCATAAATACAGCCCTCTAAGATGATGACAAGAATTGAAATCTAAACCTTTTCAGGATTTCCCCGAAAATTGTATATAAACCCCCATGAACTTTCTAATTACCATTTTTAGATAAATTTAGCGGTCTGATGAAACTCTTAGGTATACAATATACCTGTTGGTAGAAATAGATTTATAACCTCAAAATTGTTATGCCTTTTTTTTACCAAATCATATATATATAATATATATATATATTATATATATATAGTCATCCAGAGCACGTGTTTCGACTTATCAAGTCTCTTCGGTGTGGCTAGACATTTGTAAGCTACCTACAGCCGGGATTGAAATCCGATCGGCTCAGAGTCAGCCCAACTTCTCTGCCACGGGTAAGATGTGACACAAGGTCACAAGTATATGGAGGATCAAGGATACATGACTGGTATTATATATTTATATATAGTTTGTTTTATTTTAATACACATTTAAAGTTTACATTGCAAATTTTTTATTTTTTAATCCTTTAATGAATTTGATGATTTTACTTACCTTAACCGTCAGGCTGTCATCACTTACAGAATGCGAAGGGGATTTTAACTGTTTTAATACACACATCGCTTTGTATGTAAAGGCCGTGATAGAGTTCCATTCCTTATATAGGAGAGCGTTGCGTTTACTCTTTAACTGGCGGTCGTCATATATATATATATATATAATATATATTTCCTTGGGAAAGCATTAGAGCTTCCAGTAACTTTTCCTAATACAAATAATTTGCTCACAGTTATCAGGTCAATTATAGGAACTGGGCGGTCTCGATTACAACTCTAACGACTTAGAACTTACTAAGCTCTGTTTAGTCTGGCACACGGGTCTCTAGTTACTTACAGTACTCTCCATTCATAAGTGGTTACCCATAGTACTTAGCGGTTTCATTGCCGCTTAACTCTGATAAACTAAGCCAAAACGCTTTTAATTAGTCTAAGTGTGGTTTAGATTTAAGGCAAGATGGATGGCATCCTTCCGTCTGCAAAAGGCGATGGAGTAGTGTCAAGGTTTTTTATTCATTTTTTTTGTTAACTTGAACTACATAGCCTGGGCGGGTTCATATGGAGGATGAGCTGTTGCCCATGCAGAAAATCCCCGCTCTTCACACTGTGATCCAAAGGAAAGGTAAGGGACCAATGCAGTTTGGTAACGGTGGTGTCGCAGGAGTTGATGGGTAATACTGGATTTCAGCTTCACACCACCTTAGGGTCTCCGGCTCCTGATTTATTTTCGGGGTTTATTCCCCTAAGGCAAGATAGCATGTAGGTATGTACCCAACTTCTCTGCCACGGACAAGATGTGACACAAGGTCACAATTATATGGAGGATCAAGAATCGAACTCGCTAATCAGTATTAATGGAACGCAAGATAGCAAGTAGATATTTTACCCGACCTATCCACCACAGGTAGGATGTGACACAATGTCGCAAGTATGATGGCATCCAGCGAGGATCGAACTCGCTATTAAATGACAATGGAACGCAAATAGCAAGTAGGTATTTACCCAACCCCTCCACTACGGATAAGAATGGGTATTTGCCTCATACCCCACTTGTATGGACTGGGCAAAAGGCCTTGTTTTAATGTGGCCCACCCACAAGCCGAGCTCATGGGTGGGAAAGAACAAAAATTACGTCGATCCCTTCGGCATTCCCCCTCAAGCGGGCGCCTCAGGCACTGGGCAATAAGCCCAGACCTGCCCCTTTAAGTCAAGGGGGCAGGTGTTGCCTGGGGGATAGCCCCCTGGGATTGACGCTGTTAATTTAACACACCGGTCCAGTGGCCGAAGCACAACGGACCCCCGCCCCGAAGGACGGGTTGTTAATGTGTTACGGATAAGAATGTGAAACAAGATTGCCAGTATGGGGGCATCAAGCGAGGATCAAACTCGCTATTCAGTAGTAATGGAAAGTGAGATACTCCAAACATAACCCTTGTCGATGGGGCTTAGAATACACTGTTTCCCCCGTAGAGGGGTGTCTTTGATATAACACTAAACTGCATATAGTTTTCGAAATCTGAGAGTGTAAAGTACCCCTTCTTTGGCATTATTTTCAGGCACACTCTGAGCCGGAGTAGTTGTACCTATAAGGGTTCTATATATGGTTCAAATATATTTGTTTGAAAAATAATTATTATTTGATACGATTGTGTAAAAGAATACAATAGCTAAAATATCCTTTAAAACTACACAAAAATGGTGAATATGGAGGATACGGTAAAGTTGTCTAGCCGAATGAGGCGATTCTCTCCCTTGTCCTGATGCTTGTGTGTGGTCGAGCATTGTCATGCAGAAGGAGGACATTGTCGATTATCAAGTTGGGTCTTACTGATCAGATTCTTGCTCTGAGTCTCGTTAAGGTCTCAATGTGAGCCTTAGTTTCATAAAAAAACTTCACATGAAATTAAAAAAAATGGCATACCTTTTTACTCACCCTAGTAGAAAGAAAGCGAGAAAATAGAAAAATAATTCTTATTTGATATGAATGAAAAATCCTTTAAAACATCACAAAAAATGTAAATATTACCGTATAATTAAAGTTATTCTTTAACCTCTATATTTAAAATAACCCAGACGGGTTGATTTGCCGTAAAATCAAACACAGTAACCACAACGAAGTTGTAGTATTGACACTCTATTCAGTATCAAGCGTGAACACAAATTCCTCGGCCTCATGTACTTACCCGGTTTTTCGGAGCTCTGTCTCCAGTGGTTTCGGCCTCTGGACCAGTATGATATATATGATAAATCAGCGGGAATCCCAGCCCCCACCTCCACCCCCACAAAAAAGACCTGTCCCCTCATCTAAAAGGAGCAGGCCTGGTTTTATTGCCCAGTGCCTGAGGCACCTAAAAGGGGAATGCCGAAGGGGTTCACGCACTTTTTGCCCTGGCCACTGCATGAGCTCCGGTTTGTGCGTGGCTCCCCGCGTTAAAAATACCTTGTGTTAATCCAATCAGGTGGGAGACCAGGAAAATAGTTACCAATTTCCTGGCCTCTGAAGACTTGGCTCTTTTATATCATCGGAGGAAGTAACTTCCGTAGCCCCATAATTCAATGGGACGGTCCATTTGTTCTCTACAAAGTTAAATTCGGCAGGGACTAGTTTGTTAACCATCTTACCCCGACGAGCTACCACACAAGTTTTAACAACTAGTTTCTATACAGCTTGAACAACGTGTTAAGTGTTGCATACATAATCACTAGTACTAATGGCTTTCTCTTTTAAAAAATGTTTTAAAAATGTATAACTAAGATTTTTCAGTGTTCTAGTCTAGAACTCGACATCCTGTTCATCTAATATACAAGGCAAGAAAAGAAGAAAAAAAAGACTGATATCAGTTGATATACTCTAGGGTTTTATAGAAGAACATAAATTATTTTTTCGAAAAGTTTTGTTTGGGTCAGTGTATGCTAATTGGTATCTCCAACCTCGCACATGTGATATATGTTAATATCCAAAATCTAACACTAAAATATTGTTGTCTAAAGTTTCAAAATCTGATCTCGTAACCTATTTTTTTATCTTTTCAACTTAAACTTTTTAAACATTAAAATAATTCGATACTCCCTTAGAGCTCACACTTGCAGCCTTGTGCCACCCCCTGATGTGCTTAGTTATTCTATATCATAAGAATATGATATTAGTAAATTTGCATAATACCGTAACACTAAAAATTATATATCATTATGAGATTTCCGTTATTACGATAACATTAAAATGCTATGATATGAGGATCATTCAATAAATGACCGCCCTGTCGGCTGGGGCGTTAGAATGCACCGACTGCACCTCTGCAAAGGGGTAAGACTCCCCCAATGGCGCCACCTGTGGCCGTGGGTGGCGACCCGTGATGCTTAAGGATAGAGCCAGGTGGATGAGCAATTCATGACATGCAATACTCCACTTTGGCCCTATCTTGGGCTAGACAGGCGGTCGGAGAGGCCCCCTCCATCAATCGGCTGGTCACGTCAAGCCCTAGCACCTATATGATTTTCCCAACCCTATTGCCCTTATGGCAAGCCCCAACCCCTTTTTATCATATGGATGCTAGAAGGCGGTGGCTGCGGGCCTACATGTCCTGGGAATGACGTTAAACTCTATCTGATGGTGAGGTTCCAGTTTGGAGGTTTGGGGAATGTGGAGCACCCCATTCATCACCATTGCTCCCTGGTCCACTCTGACCCAGAGTGGTAGTACCTGCTAGGGTCCCATCTATGGGTTAAATAGAAAAATGTATTTATAAAAAAATTGTATTATCCATTAAGAATTGATTTATTTCAAAACTTTATCGGCATTAAATGACCCACTGAGGTTGATATGCCGTAAAACAAAACAAACAAACAAATCAATAAATAAGGGTTTTTTTTTTAAATGTATTTTTACAATTTTTTCCCATAAATGTAAATTCACAGTCCAGCACGTTAGTCACTGCGCCACGGGGATCACCCTTAATAATTGAGATAACTAGAAAATGTTAATTATAATCCTTCTTCCTAAGTAGAAGCACCAATATATTTATTTTATTATGTGATACTATACAATTAAAGCATTTGTTACCATTGGTTTCAAGGCAGCTCATTAACTGCTTATCATTCAAGACGTTGTTTTGTACACAGTTTTGGTATCAAACGCCTTTTAATTGTATAGAATCTTATAAGGAATTATATATAGATAAATAGCAATAGTAAATGCTTATCACTTGGTGAGTTAGTTTTTGGCGGTTTTATTAGTGGGGTGCTCAATATCAATAATAGAGCTATAGTATATATAATAATAATAATAATAATAATAATAATATCTTTTCAGCTAGTATATTAGGTCTGAGACCTGTCAGCTGTTCCTTGCAAATATTCATTTTAAATCCACTGAATATTTAATGTCGTTCCACAGATTATCTAACATTGCCTTGAAGGAGTTTAGAGATGGGGCATTCACTACTGATGAAGGTAGTTTATTCCATGTATTCACCACTCTGTAGCTAAAATAATTTTGTCTTGCATTTGCTTTACAAGATTTTTTAAGTATATGAGAATAAATATATCTATTCTCTGTCTGAAGAATAAATAAAGATATGAAACCCAGGGTCACAGAATTACTTCCATGCAATAGATATATTTTTCTTATAAGAGCGAGTTGTGTATGTATGTATGTCATCATACACAACTCGCTCTTGATGAAGACCACTTCAATAAAGGGTTGAAACAGATTTCTGTCAGCGAATTTTAACATCAAGTGTTTGTTTTTTCTAAAATATTTATTTCATATATATATATATATATATATATATATATATATATATATATATATTGTTTATCTGTCGAGTTAATCAAAGTTCTCCATGTTTAGCGACTACTTCTGGAAATCATCAGAAGTTTTGGTGGAAGCCTATTCGCACCTAAATGACCTTTTTCTTGGCACCTCTTGAACAAATGAATGTGTGTGTGATAGAAATGAGAAAGAAAGAAAAAAAGAAAAAGAAAAAAAGAATGTCTAAGACTGAAAGAAAGGAAACGCACAAAAATAAAAGAAAGACAGAAAGAAAGCGCATAGTCAAAAAGAAAGTACCTACAACAGAACAAAAGACGTTATATATATATATATATATATATATATATATATATATATATATATATTATTTGGGAGAATATATGCTTAATTGAAGTCATACCTAATTTGAAAATTAATTAGTTGATAATTAATGAATTAGGCTAATATATCTGTTCAAATGTAAGGTGTAAATAAATCGAGAAAAAGTCAATCTCTGTATGTACATTTCGGCCTATTATGCCTCATCAGCAGAGTTATAGACTGGAAGCCGCTTTGCTCTGCTGATGAGGCATAATAGGCCGAAATTGTACATACAGAGATTGATTTTCTCGATTTGTTTACGCCTTACATTTGAACAGATATTTTCGCCTAATTCATTAATTATTAACTAATTAATTTTCAAATTGGGTATGACTTCAATTAAGCACAATACTAAATTGTCGGCTATCGCCATATCAAACAAACTATTTGCGTACTCTCATATATATATATATATATATATATATATATATATATATATATATATATATATATATAATACAGAGATTTATTTCTCCTTGTGAACTAGTTTTAAAGTGAAAGACATTAGAAATATTTTGCAGATTTCATTTATGTTTTGAACATAATCTTATTTTTTCCCAAATATTTTTCATTTTTTAAAATTCCCTTTTTTTTTTCGTTTATTTATTTATTTTTAAAAATTAAACCAGATTAATTGAATTTTGCATATCGGCTGGAACATCAATTATTTCCTCATATTTTCAATTTTTCGACTATTTTGGTCTTTCATTGTTTTTCGACTATTTTGGTCTTTCATTGTTTCTTTTCTCTTCAACATGTGTGCGTGTGTGTGTGTGTGTGTGTGTGAGAGAGCCCGTGCACTATTTTAAATGTACATTAGGGTGAACATATTCAGAAAGGTTTACGTGGGTTTTCTCTGTGTGTGGGCGTGTCTCAGCAAAGCTATTATTGCCATTGCTGATAACATCGAAAATATATATAACCGCTGAAAAAAAAAGGAGAAAAAAAAAACATTGACACAAATTGAAATCTCGACTAATATCAAATTCAAAATATATATATATATATATATATATATAGGGTTTGCTGTATATTTTTAGGATATTTTCTGGGAAATAAAATCTGAATTCTTTCCCGACTTCTAGGCATATGTTATCTCTGATTTGACTTAATTGAAAACAAATTTATTGCATGCTTCGAAACATAGAAAAGGATAAACATCGTAAGTATGCATGGCCCTAATATACATACATATATATATATATATATATATATATATATATATATATATATTCGTAAGGCATGTGTTATTGAACAACACGGAGTATTCTTTTTTCATTTTTTGTATGGATATTTTTTCCAGTCTTCTGGCTATCCTTTTTGAATCTGGATCGAGTTGATTCATCATATTTTTCATACTAATTTCCCGAGCGCTTTCGACTGTTGCTCCAGTCGTCTTCATGGGTTACGTAATTTGGTTTTAGTTAATTTTTAGTTCTGTTATCTGTGCTTTTATCAAATTCGGAGAGTCTATTATTTTTAAGATGGGGGTAGGTAAGTGTTAGTTATTGAAGATATTTAATACGTTGTCTCCGACTTTAAAGGCTATTTTATTAATGTTAGGTTTTTTATTTTTAATGCATATGGCTTCTAGGATCTGTAGGCGTTTCTTATTATTATTTTGTAGATAATTTTAGTATTTTCGTTTACAATTTTTCTAATTTCGGGGGAGGTGGATTTTTCTGGGTGGTTTTTAATTAACTGTTGTTTTATGGAGCTTGTGTCGGAGAGATGGTTTGTGAGACGGCGGGATAGTGTTGTTGTTGTATGTCCAATGTATATATATATATATGTGTGTGTGAGTGTGTGTTAAAACCCCACAAGTTGCACCTACTGCTTGAGTGACGAGTATTTCTATTCTCTGGAATTGAAGAGGTGTTCTGTTTTTTTTCATTAAGAATTAATTGAGCTGCAAGTCAAAATATCGAATAAGTCACAAAAAAGTTTTTTTGGGGTTTTTTTGTTTTTTTTTTTTGTTTAATAAAAAACAAAAATTTACATTGTGTTCATAACTGAACAACTTATATAATAAAATGTCGGTGGGTTGACGTCTAGACTAATGTCTAAACTTCAAGTGTTGCAACCCACCCTACTCACCAAACCAAGATCGGTTTTTGTTTCCTAACCTGAAAATTCATTGCCGGTTAAGATTTGAGGGCGTGAACGTTATTAAATCCAATATCAATTGTATATTGATCAACCCAAAAAGAATTGAACACTTTTTTTAGTTTTTTACATACCATATATATATATATATATATATATATATATATATATATATATATATATATATACCAAGCGTTGCAGAATCACATCCTTTCAGTAATATATATATATATATATGTTTATATATATGTATGTATATATATATGTATATATATATGTATGTTTATATATATGTATATATATATATATGTTTATATATATGTATGTATATATATATGTATGTATATATATATATATATATGTATTATATATATATATGTATGTATATATATATATATATATATATATATATATATATATATGTTTACATACAATCTGGAGTACGCCTTTTTAAAATTGTAGGCTCAGGCCAGATAGCCACGCTTTTGCATATATGACCTTATAATGAACTATGAAAATTGTGTAATATATATATATATATATATATATATATATATATATATATATATATATATATATATATATATAGAAATAAATCCGACAATATTAAGAAATTTGAAAAACGAAGTGTTCCAAAAATAAGATGACTTTATTTATCGATTCTTAAACGTTTCGGTTTATTTAAACCTTCATCAGGATAGATTATGGGGGTGATAAATGAGTTCATCTTATTTTTGAACACTCCATTTTTCAAATTTCAATATATATATATATATATATATATATATATATATTTTTTTTTTTTTTTTTTTTTTTGCTTGAGAAAATTACAATGCATGTATTGCAAAAATTCGATACTTTTTGAAAAAAATTTATAGAAAATGATCTTGACAAGTGTAATCCCGGCAAAGGATTGCTCGGTGTGTAGAAAAGTCGAAACAGTCTGTACGATGTTCTACACACCGAGCGATCCTTTGCCGGGATTACACTTGTCAAGTTCATTTTCTATAAAAAAATTAAAAAATTTTAAAAGTATCGAATGTTATGCGATACATGCATTGTAATTGCCTTCAATCAAAAATATAATATATACTTTATTCAACAATGATTCTAAAAAAAAACATTATATATATATATATATATATATATATATATATGAAAGATCCAGCGCACATCTTCTTATAATGAAAAATTGGTGGAGACCAACAAAGACCCAAGTTTAAGAAAATCCACCTCCGATTTTGGTCCCCCATGGGAATGAATTAAATCAATTAAATTGATTAAAAATGATTAAGAAATAAAACAAATCAATAGATTAATAAAGGATAAAACCTAATAAAAAAACAAATAAAAGAAACAAATACAAACAAAAAGAGTTATAAAAAATTGAACAATTAAAAACAATAATAAAATAATATAAAATAATATAAAATAGTAAAACAAATATATAGGAAAATAATGTTTATTAATGTATACTAGCAAATATATGCACCCTCCGGGTGCAAGTATTTAAGTTTTAATGTAATAAAATATTGTATTAAATTAGAAAGGCTAATGAAACTAAATAAGAATACAGATAAAAAGATTTGAAACAGAGGGAGTATAATAAAAGATTTGAAACAGAGGGAGTATAATAAAAAATGGAACAACTGAAACTTACTCTTCCATCACTCTCGTCTTTCATTGTTATTTTTTCTAATTTAAGTATTTAGAGGAAGTAAAGAATAAAATGAGTTATTTCATCTTGTTAATGGATTTCATTTAAGATTCATTGAAGAGATTTTTGCTTATATTCATTAAAATAAAACCCAACAGTTAGAAATCAATAATACTAAGCACATATTTATTAAATTCGATTTTTTAATATTAATACGCAAATTAGCCTTCCCGTTTACACTGTAAACCGCTATTTTGTTGTATATATAAATATAATTGCATGTTGTCAATATGTAGACATAGTTAACAGTATTTATAATGAATGACAAGTTTATTAATAATTGAGGTTAAATAAAAAATAAAATCATGGAGAATGTGATGTCTATAACTAAGAGAATTGTGACTTGAGTAGGAATATAGTTTCGTTACAGAGAGAAAAACACACAATCTCCATTATAATAAGAGATATAAAAATGGATTAGATATTTATGTTCAACTTTTTAATACCCGGGAAATGTCGGGTAGCTCTTATGTAAACATATCAAACATTGTAATAATTAATTATCATACTGTGATATATCCACAGGTCCTGCTAGTCAAGATTATCATAATTTTTATATATTGAACTATTTAGCAATAGCTCTTAAGTAAACAAATCAAGCATTGTAATAATTATGTTTCAATTGAACATAATGAAAAGATGTAAAAAAGAAAAGAAAGAAAAAAGAGAGAGAGAGTTAAATCAAGATTATCTTATTATAATGGAGATTATGTGTTTGTTTGTCTGTAACCGAAACTATATCTCTGCTCAAGTCACTATCCATTTTGTTATTATACATCACATTCTCCATGAATCATTTTTATTCAAGCCTCAATTATTAATAAGATTGTTTTGCATTATTAATACTGCTGGCCATATCTACGTACTAATAACATGCAATTGTATTTATATATACAACAAAATAGCAGTTTACAGTGTGAACGGCAAGCCTAATTTGCATATTGATATTTAAAATTTGATTTTAATAAATATGTGCTTAGTATTATTGATTTCTAATTATTTGATTTTATCTTAATGAATATGAGCAAAAATCTCGGAGATAAATCTTAAAAGAAATCAATTAACAAAAAGAAATAACTGTAATTTTATTCTTTACTTCCTATTTTAACTAAATAGTTAAATTAGAACAATTTAGCAAGGAAAGACGGAGATGATGGAAGAGGAAGCTACAGCTGTTATATTTTTCGATTATACCCCTCTCTGTTTCAAATCCTTTTATCTGCATTCTTATTTAGTTTCTTTAGACTTTCTAATTTAATATAATATTTTATGACATTAATACTTGCACTCGGAGGGTGCATATATTTGCTAGTAACATTTTAACATTTTTACATATTGAACTATTTGGCAATAGCTCTTAAGTAAACATATCAAATGTTGTAAAAAGCTTGACACAATGTTTTTGTTCCTTTTTAAATAAAAAAGTATAAATTCAGTTTTATTGTTGGAGAGACCGATTTTATTTTATGTTGGTTTGCTGTTTTGTCAAATTTGTATACGTGGCAAATTTCTTGTCTTATTTATTTTTCATATATATATATATATATATATATATATATATATATATATATATATATATATATTGCTTTCTTTCTTTTCCTTTTTATTTGTGGTGCGTATTTGTCGGTCAGACTTTATTTTGTTTTCTTTTGCTGGTGTTGCAGATGCAGAGAAATACCAGAATTATTTCCTTCATTTTAATTAAGACATAAAATTGTAAAAAAAATCCTTTTTAATGAAACGTTATATGTTCTTGTGAGGAAAAAATATGACCGTTCAAATAACTGAAGCAAACATTCTTGACTTTTAAAATTAGTCGAAAAAATTAGTGTATTAAAAAAAATTGGAAAAAAAGATATTAATAGTTAAACTCGGTAGAACAATTTATGTACTTAGGCAGTAATATCTCCTCAACAGAAAACGATGTTAATGCACGCATAGGAAAGATATGGTCCGCTATAAATGAATTAAGTCACATGGAAATCCAAACTCACAGACAAGTCATGTCAGTACTGCTGTATGGCTGCACCACCTGGACCCTAACTAAGCGACTAGAGATTAAACTAGATGGGAGCTGCACAAGAATGCTGCGTGTGATCCTGAACAAGACGCGGAAACAACTCCCCACGAGAAAACAGCTGTATGGCCACCTGCCACATATCACCCAAACCATCCGAGTAAGACGGACAATACACGCAGGACACTACTGGAGACACTACTGGAGAACTCATAAGTGACGTCCTACTATGGAAGCCAGCACATGGGCACGCCAGTGTGGGCCGACCAACAAAGACGTACATTGACCAGCTCTGTGTGGATACAGGATGCTGCATAGAGGACCTCCCGAGAATGATGAGTGATAGGGATGGATGGAGATATATTGTCATGATATCCGTGTTAACAGCGCGACATGATGATGATGATGATGAAGTGAAGATGAAGAGGGAAAAAAAGGATAGATAAATACAACAGTTGAACTACGAGTAGAATTCAAATTTACACTGCAATCTTATCATACTATAACATAATATGATTTATTAATAAATGGCTAAAAATGGCCTTTTCATTTAAAGTTACCTGTTATTTCCCTTAAATCAAAGACTTCTAAATATGTTTAATATTACATTTAAACAAAGGCTATAATTTGGGGCAGATTAGAAAAATGAATATATATATATATATATATATATATATATATATATATATATATATATATATATAAACCTACAAGTGATCAGTTATAAATTTATTCCAGCCTCTTGGCTTATTTACTTCTGATTTCAAAATGGAATCAGATGTGAAAAAGCCAAAAGGGTGAAATAAATGATGAAATATCTGATCACTTAAAGGTTCTCATTTATTTATTTATATTTAACTCCGTATGTATAAATAAATATGCTTATATATATATGTATGTATGTATATATATGTATGTATGTATGTATATGTATGTATGTATGTATGTATGTATATGTATGTATATATATGTATGTGTATGTATGTATGTATGTGTATGTATATATGTATGTGTAGATATGTGTATATGTATGTATGTATGTGTAGATATGTGAGTATATATGTATGTATGTATGTGTAGATATGTATGTGTATATATGTATGTATGTATGTGTAGATATGTATGTATGTATGTATGTATATATATGTATGTATGTGTAGATATGTGTATATATGTATGTATGTAGATATGTGAGTATATATGTATGTATATGTGTATATGTGTGTATATATGTATAGATATGTGTGTATATATATATATATATGTATGTGCATATATATATATATATATATATATACGCACAATGCAGTCTTTTGCATAATGCATACGTTTGCTATAAAGACGGACTAACATGAAATTATTATAAGTACCCTATCATTTGCATATGTATATGCACCCAATCATCTAATATAATATTTTTATTACATTATTTATGCGAGCGGAAAATGAAATTTTAATAAGCATATGTAAATAATAATCAGAATTCTCTTACAAATTCAAACTAATTAAGTTACTCTGAAAAGACTGTAATTAATTATTTTTTTAAAATCCTAAGGCGAATGTTAAACTTTCAGAATTTATTGTATTTATCAAATATTACTTCTACTATTGTTATATATATCATATATATATGTGTGTGTATATATATATATATATATATATATATATATATATATATATATACACAACTTATTGGTAAACCCTTGCGGTAAGAAAAAAAAACCTGAAATAGTTTGATAGTAAAAAATATACTGACAAACTTCACTTGGGAAAAAAATGAATAAAAAGAAAATACCATGAGGGTTGTGCCAACCGAAAATAATCGATTAATACTAGAACACATGGCCAAAATAATAATAAAAAATTATATATATATATGTATATATATAAACTCCTAGGATTATCTAAAGCTAAAATGTAAAAAGTGCTCAATACCTAAGTAGATCAAATGATAAAAATAAGTCAGATTTTTGCCCTGATGAGCTACTAAGCGAAACTATTAGTAGGTATATCTGACTCCTTAGGTTTAACATATATATATATATATATATTATGATTATTTATATTTTTGCTTGAAGGCAAATTAAGCACTATAATTTCCTTCCTCTAACTTAAAAATAGTCCCTATATATATATATATATATATATATATATATATATATATATATAAGTTTTAATGGCTGATTCATTACTGTCGGTTTCAAAGAATTATGTGGTTTCTCTTCAGACAAATCAATTAAAATAATCATAAATATAGCTCTTACAACTGTAATCAAGCACTATAATTTCCTTCCTCTAACTTAAAAAAGTCCCTATATATATATATAAACAGGGATAGGAGGAGGAGGAGGAGGAGGAGGAGGAGGAGGGAAGATAGAGGCATAAAGATGGAGGGAGCAAAGGTTCATTATGAAGTAGTTTCTAAACTAACAGAGTCGACATATTAACTAAATTGATTGTTATTCTCTTTCCCTACACATACTTTCACAACACACACACACACACACACACACACACACATACAGAAATATATATATATATATATATATATATATATATATATATATATATATTAATAATATTTTTCTAAGGAGAGTAAAAAGAAATAAGAAGAGAAATTATAAATTATAAGCACACAAAAAAAAACGTAAGCACGTTCTGATACGAACCTCTGAAGATGAAATTTATACTTGGAAATCGATAAGACAAAAATAACATCTTTTTGTTTTTATTTTTTATACGCATTGTAATTGCCTTCAAATTATCAATATATTATAACATACTTAACAATGCTTCAAGCAAATTGCCAATTACTTATATATATATATATATATATATATATATATATATATATATTACTGTGTGTTGTTGTGTGAAAAAATATGTGGTTGCGCTTGAATTAACACAGATAGCTCTTTGGCAGCTACTATAAGTAAAATTCTCCACTGCCAGTGGGTCGTGCTAATAGCACAGTGGTTAGAGGCTCTGACTGGTGATAAATCGGTCAAGTTACGATCCCGGCTTTAGGAAGGACTGTATATGGATGACTAATATATAATATATATATATATATATATATATATATATATATAGTCACCCACAAACAATCCTGTTCAGACCTATCACATCTCTTCAGTGGCTTTGCAGGCTGCCTACAGCCGGGATCGGAACTCGACCTATCTATCACCTGTCAGTCTCGGGCTATTAAACAGGACTGTATGTGAATGACTATATATATATATATATAGAGAGAGAGAGAGAGAGAGAGAGAGAGAGTCATCCACAGTCCTGTTTAGACGGATCATGTATCTTCATATATATATATATATATAGAGAGAGAGAGAGAGAGAGAAAGCGATTGTAGGAGGGACAGAGAGAGGTTTTTTTGGTCACTAATTGTATCGTTAAACAAAGCCTGTGCTAATCAAACAATTAACAGATCAAATGAAATTCTTACTGATCTAAGAAACCGCGCCATCAATCCGGAAGTCGTTAACGATTCATTCTCGTTTCTCGTTTCTCTAATGAAAAACAGTGTGTACTTTGGATGTAAAACGTTTCAAGTTCCTTTTATGAAAATGAAGTTCCCCCCCCCCCCAATGTATATTCCAACAGGACAGCTGCTAACGAAGGTGATCATCGCAGAGCATCTTGCAAGCTGTTGCCAGTTGTCACTTCGTGCCTCGCAAATCTGGCATTGTGTCAATGTCGATTAACACTAATGAATACATGATCGTTGTCAGAGATTGCCAGAGGTCAGGTGTGTGTGTGTGTGTGTGTGTGTGTGTGTGCATATGAATATATGTGTGTGTGTGTGTGTGTGTGTGTGCATATGAATATATATATATATGTGTGTGTGTGTGCATATATATATATATGTGTGTGTGCATGAATATATATATATGTGTTTGTGTGTGTGTGTGTGTGTGTGCATATGAATATATATATATGTGTTTGTGTGTGTGTGTGTGTATGTGTGTGCATATGAATATATATATATATGTTTGTGTGTATATGTGTGTGCATATGAATATATATATATATGTTTGTGTGTATATGTGTGTGCATATGAATATATATATATATGTTTGTGTGTATATGTGTGTGCATATGAATATATATATATATATGTTTTGTGTATATGTGTGTGCATACTTTTATATATATATATATGTTTGTGTGTATATGTGTGTGCTGTGTGTGTGCATACGTATATATATATATATATGTTTTTGTGTATATGTATGTGCATACTTATATATATATGTTTGTGTGTATATGTGGGTGCATACGTATATATATATATATATATATATATATATAGAGAGAGAGAGAGGTGCGTTTATGTTTGTGCATGCGTGTGTATATATATATATGTGTTGTGTGTGTGTGTGTGTGTGTATCTATATGTGTATATATACATATTTGTTTGTGTATGCGTACGTGTATATATATATATATATATATATATATGTGTGTGTGTATATGTGTGTGCATACATGTGTATATATATATATATATGTGTGTGTGTGTATATGTGTGTGCATACATGTGTATATATATATATATATATGTGTGTGTGTATATGTGTGTGCATACATGTGTATATATATATATATATATATGTGTGTGCATACATGTGTATATATATATATATATATGTGTGTGTGTGTGTGTGTGTGTGCATACATATATATATATATATATGTGTGTGTGTGTAATATATATATATATGTTGTGTGTATATGTGTGTGCATATATATATATATATGTTTGTGTGTATGTGCGTGTGTGTATATATATATATATGTTTGTGTGTATGTGCGTATGCATATATATGTTGTGTGTATGTGCGTATGATATATGTTTGTGTGTATGTGTGTATGCATATATATATATATGTATGTGCGTATGCATACATATATATATATATATATATTTGTGTGTGCGCGCATATGTATAAATTTATATACTGCATAGTGTCTAAAACAGGAATTTCCCACCGGTGCACGAGATTAGTGTTCGATCCCAGATAAAGGCCAGGATTTCGAATACTGATATCCAAATTAGACAGACGCCTTTCCCAAATCGACGATTAGCGAAACCCAATCTCTCTACCAAAAGTTTCGCCTGCATATTAAGCTCTTTTTACAAGATTAAACCGAATAGGCCTTAAGAATTGTTGCAGATTTATCGATCTATTCAGTGATAGATATAAACAGAATGCGATTCTGGTTCGCTTCGAATTAGTCATGCCTTTCCTACCGTTGACAGAGGTTGCCAGACGTTGCCAGACGTTGTCAGAAGCCAGGTTTCACGCGTTCATATTTTACCTAGATTTTAAAAAATCTATTTTGATTTATTTTAATTAGTAGATGTTGCGTAACGAAATACATCTTTCTGAACAACTCTAATGTCTTGTCATAGTCTTGTGTTCATGACACGAGAATACATCAAGGCACAAGAATATGTGAACATATTAGTTTCAAGTCCCTAGAATATGTGAATAATAGATAATTGAATACTAGTTCCAAGACACTAGATTATGTGAATAGACAGTAGAATACTAATTTCAAGAATTCGTGAATAAAAATTAAGATAACAATTTCGAGACACTAGAGTATGTGAATAGACAGTAGAATACTAGTTTTAAGACACTAGAATTTTAAAATAATATACACTAAAATACTAGTTTCAAGACACTAGCGTATATGAATAGGTAGTAGAATTTTACTTTCGAGACACTAACATATGTCAACATTCTAGAATCTGCTTGAGAGCGTGGCTTTAGGTCATCCGCCTCTCTTAGTATTTTAGCCACGACTTCTACTGTCTCTTTCGCGCCTTTGCATGCAAGAAATGCATTAATCCAGATATCCCTACACTGTGTAAGTAAGTGAGTAAGTAAGTAAAGTCATCGGGACGGCCTAATGTCGGCATCAGCCAGACAGCTAGGGAGTCTATCCCTTTTTCACTAGCGCTAGACCCAGGAGATTGTTTTTTGCGTCTGAGGTGGAGCGCCACACCTACCATCAGCTCCTCACTTTACCGCACGGATACCTGTGCTACTCATACGCTGAGTTGGCGAGGGCCGGTATCGAACCAGGAACCTTGTGATTCCTAGCCGAACGCTCTATCGACTGAGCTAATATATATATATATATATATATATATATATATATAAGTTTATTGACAGCACTGAATTTAAAAAGGACGCGTAAAAGCATATGCATGTTGATAAAAGAATGTTTTTTTTTCTTAAAAAGAAAAGTGAGGGTACCCTTATTAGATTTAAAATCTAAAATAAAATGTTCTTTTTTTCGTCAGTGCTCATCAGAAAAAAGTACATTGATAAATGTTGTTTTGTTTGTTTTTTTTTTGTTTTTTTTTTTTTTTCGTTGTTGTAAACAAGATGAAATAGAGAGAAAAACGAGAAAAGGATTTTTTTCTCAATAAACGAAGGATTTGTAAAAACAAGAGAATTACGAATATATATATATATATATATATATATATATATATTACTTGTTACAAATCATTTCTATTTTTATATTATATATTGATATTCTGTCATATTGTATGAAATAGATACAGATCATAGATAAATCAGATAAATATGCGCGTCACTTGTGTACCAATATGTAAGACAATCAATTTACCTTTGCTGTACACGTGTTGGTATTATATTATACCACAGAGGCGTGCTACACTATTGGCCCATTACGTGTACCAGCAATACTTTCAAAACTGATGCAATAAAAAGAAATGTGGCAATATCAGTGAGGAGAAACTTTCATTTGAGCAAACATTGGCAACATGTTAACCTTATTACGGCAACTCGTCAAGGACGCGGAAAAAATCTAAATTCAAGCCAGATGTATCCAGCTGGCTGAGAAGTATATTCAATAAATAAGAGGATTTTTCTTAAAGTAAAATAAAGTTTTTTTCAGAATGAATTCCATAAGATGTAAATTCCGCATTGATTAAAATTGTTTTAGAGCAAAAATTATTCTAATCTCGCCAAAATATACGTCTTGAGGCTATTCAAAATGGCGAAAAATCAAACAGTGCCCCAGGGTTAAACAGAGGTCTGTCATCAAGTTTTTGGTGGCTGAGTAGTGTAAACCTGGTTAAATCTACAGAAGAATGTGTAATGTGCGCGGAGAAGCATGTTTTAGTAAAATAAATGTTTACACATGGTTGCTAAAGGGAGAATAGTATGATTCATACCTTTCCAAAGAGTATTAGCGCTAATTCCATTATACCATTGAAAGAGAAACAGCAAAGAGTAAATTCGTGGATTGGTGATATATTTCGCATCTCAGTCGTTGATTTTCTCAGTAAAAATTGTTCTTCAAGGGGGGGGGGTACTTCTTTAACAGATTTGATTTCGTTATGACATAAATAGCTTTTTAACTCATTTAACGCCGTTTTCGGGTTGTTGGAAATGGCCTTTTAACAGATCAAGACTCCCCTCAAAGAAATATAACGAAGCACGACAACAGGCAGAGGAGAACAGAGAAACAGGACTAGAGTACACTCACACACACACACACACACACACACACACACACACACACACACACACACATCTATATATATATATATATATATATCAGTTCCACCCTGACACCAGAAGGATGGCCCGAAGATTAGAACGGATCAACGAAAGACTTGTCAGACAGGAATTGTCTGTTCAATTCAACGAAACATATATATATATATATATATATATATATATATATATATATATATAGGACTAGTCTTTAAACTAGTCCCATCTATCCTATTTAGCTGGTCTGCTCTGTTTCTATATATCAGTCTCTCTCTCTCTTACCATATCTCTGTCTGTCTGTCTGTCTGTCTGTCTCTCTCTCTCTCTCTCTCTCTATATATATATATATATATATATATATATATATATATATATATATATATATTTGAATTAGTTGAATACCACGGAATATTTCTTCATGATCTTCAATGACTTACGTTTAAGTCTTTGTGATTTTTTATTTATTTACTAAGTTTAACATAGTTTAGCACAAGTCCAGAAATATGGGGCACCCAGTGAGAATCTTACTCACTAACAATACTCCCAGCTCATTGATCATTAAACCACGCGAGGTGCTCAGGTTAGTTATTAAGCTTAACCCAGTTTAGTTCAAGGCCAGAAGTATGGAGCACACAGTGAGAATCGTACTCACTAACAATACTCCTGGCTCATTGACCATTAAGCCACACGAAGTACCCAGATTTTTTACTAAGCTTAGCCTAGTTTAGAACAAAGCCAGAAGTACGGAGCACCCAGTGAGAATCGTACTCACTAACAATGTTCCTGGCTCATTGACCATTAAACCACGCACAGGTTATTTACTAAGCTTAGCTTAGTTTAGCACAAGGCCAGAGGTACGGAGCACCCAGTGAGAATCGTACTCACTAACAATGTTCCTGGCTCATTGATCATTAAACCACGCACAGGTTATTTACTAAGCTTAGCATAGTTTTAGCACAAGGCCAGAAATATGGAGCACCCAGTGAGAATCGTACTCACTAACAATCTTCCAGGCTCATTGACCATTAAACCACGAACAGGTTATTTACTAAGCTTAGCATAGTTTAGCACAAGGCCAGAGGTACGGAGCACCCAGTGAGAATCGTACTCACTAACAATGTTCCTGGCTCATTGACCATTAAACCACGCACAGGTTATTTACTAAGCTTAGCATAGTTTAGCACAAGGCCAGAGTACGGAGCACCCAGTGAGAATCGTACTCACTAACAATGTTCCTGGCTCATTGACCATTAAACCACGCACAGGTTATTTACTAAGCTTAGCACAAGGCCAGAAATATAGAGCACCCAGTGAGAATCATACTCACTAACAATGTTCCTGGCTCATTGACCATTAAACCACGCACAGGTTATTTACTAAGCTTAGCACAAGGCCAGAAATATGGAGCACCCAGTGAGAATCGTACTCACTAACAATGTTCCTGGCTCATTGACCATTAAACCACGCACAGGTTATCTACTAAGCTTAGCATAGTTTTAGCACAAGTATGGAGTTCTCAGTGAGAATCGTACTCACTAACAAAACTTCTCAGCAATGATCTGCTACCGAAGCTTGCTAAACACGCGAGACGCCCAGGGTGCCTCCATACTTGCAGACTAAAATATACTTAGTGAATAAATATTGTATTTAATTTCTCGACGTTGTTGGCCTACGGCGTTATTGGTGTATTGTTGGCGAGTTAAGTTCTAATTTCACAGCTGATTATATTCCTTTTATCTGTTGAGCGTCATGGAAGAGAATATGCCTACGCGGTAATAGAATACAGATTTTATGGATGACAAAAAAACATGGCTGGTGAAGGCATCTGCTCTAATTGATGTTTCGGCGGTACCATCAATCACGATGGACTAGAAACTAGAAAAAAAAATAATAATACTTCTGTCTATTAATAACGTCTACTTCGTTCTTTATCTTTCTTTGGAAAATATACAGAGTAGACTTAAATTCTAATCTATATATAAAAAAAGATACGCTATGTCTGTCTGTATATATATTTACCAACCCCATCCGCATGAACAGGATGTGACACAAGGTCAATTATTTTAAGCGGAGTTCAGCGGGTTTGAATTCAGAGTTTTCCTTCTCCGAGACCGGTTGCCTAACCAAGGTTAAAGAGCCCAGTCTGCCCTACTATTTATCCATAGCTGGAGGGAGAGTAGGATTCATACCTTTCCCAAGGGTATTAGCGCTAAGTGAAATGTAATTTACCAGGATTTGAACTCGGGGTGACGAGTCCATTTCCCAAACTTTAACCATTACACTACGCGCTTCCCTGTCTGTCTGTATAAGTGTATAAAACAATGATATGTTGAAAAATTGCTGTAAACTAAAACCATAATAGCATATAGTATATATCAATATATATTCACGTTCATGCATGCGTCATCATATAATCTTCACCTTCCATTTTTGCACATGCATTGATCACGTCATTGGCTTTTCGTAAACAAACGTGCATATAAAATTAACGGTTCATAACATCATATTCACACATTCACTATACACTTAACATCTTTTATTTTGTCCCTCACATAAACATTACTTAACAGTGTCCTGAAGATGGTATAATATACCGAAATGCTTAATATTGACACATAAAATTGTTTCACCTGATCATAACATCCTGTGTTTGTTATATTTTTAAAATATTTTCTTCTCATATCAATATATATAGTTATTTACTAAGCGTAGCTTAGATGTGGTACAAGGCCAGAAGTATGGAGCACACAGTGAGAATCAAATCCTCAGGGAGGTTATTAGTTGTAGTGATAATTTGTTTTATGGTAAAGACGACCATTGATATGGGTAAAAAAAAAATATGGGACACTCTCTCAACCATATGGACGCAGATATACGAAAAATAACAAGAAAACTTGAACGTTTACACTTAAAGATCATAAAGAAGAAATATTCCGTGGTGTTTAAAAAAAACTCCTACTACACACACACACACACACATATATATACACATATGTGTGTGGGGGAGAGAGAGTTATTAAAATTCTTATTAGTTATATGCATACAGGTAAGTGTGTGCTGTAACTGTGACCCAGCAAAAATGTCTAGTCATAATGACGTTTTTCTTTTCATTAGAGTAATACAACTTTTTTGTGTGGCGAGGTGGGGTCTATGATAGCGATTAATAGCATTTGTTTAATCATTCGAATTCTAAATATAACACAGATAACTATGAACTGCTAATTAGAATCCTTCACTCCTTAAATGAAAGCGTCCATACTAAAAACTAAACATTTTATGGCATATATATATATATGAGGTTAAGTAAACAAACAAATGTGTTTATTTTTATATGGCTTTAGGCCGACAATTTTGACATGTACATTCAGGGATTGACATTTTCTCGATTTGTTTAGCCTTACATTTGAACATATATGCCCGCCTAAATTCATTGATTATTAACTAATTAATTTTCAAAATTAGGTATGACTTCAATTAAGCACATATTCTCCCCCCACCTCCAAAAAATATATATATATATATTGGCGCCCTTAAAGCATACATTTCTAAACGTCTGCTCGTCGTCGATTTTGTTTGTTGGTTTGTTTGTTTGTTTGTTTGGTTGGTTGGTTAGTTTTAACGGCATCTCAACCTTTGTTGGGTTATTTTATGCCGAATACGTGCTGTTTTATTCATTTTTGATGGGTATTCAATTTTTTTTAAACTCAGTTCGTCAAACACATTTTTCTATCTAACTTTTAGATGGGACCCTAACAAGTTCTACCACTCCTTGTCAGAGTGTACCTGGGAGTAATAATGATGAAGGGGTACTCCATACTCCATTAAGCACATATCCTAAAAAATATAAATATATATAATATGTGTATGCTTTTGTTTGTTTGTTTTTTTGTATGTGCGTGTGTTCTTGTTGAGTCTGTTACTCAAACCTATAGAATAGGTTATGATAATTGCCGGGTATGTCTGGAGGATATATGATGTCTTCTGGAATACGTTGAACCTGATAAATTGATGAACAAACGTGACTTGCTAAACAAAAGTGTAGACATATTAACAGAGTTCTTCTGTATCACTTACCCCCTGATTTATTTCAAGATGTATTTTCCTAATATTCCTATATATTTTTGACTGTTCAGCTCAAAATGTCAAAAAATATGGTTGACAAGACAAGTTTTTTCCCCTTTCCATATGACGATTGTGTGCCCTATAAGAAAATTTTAAGTAATGGACTGAACGAGAACATAATTTTGTGATTTCAAGTTTTAGAGTATAATTTTTGAGATTTTAAGTTTTTTTAAAAATAATTTGGATAACTATAACACAATTTTGAGGTGTAGCGCTCCACCTCGGACGCAAAGCAATCTCTCTGGTCTAGCGCTAGTGAAAACGGGATAAACTCCCTCACAGTCCGGCTGATATCGACTATAGGGCATTCCGCCAACTTACATTTTAGAACATAATTTTGATATTTTAGATTTTAGACCCACTCTTCCTTGTTTATGCAACTTTTCTTACTTGCATTTTCTCTCTCTCTCTCTCTCTCTCTCTCTCTCTCTCTCTCTCTTATATATATATATATATATATATATATATATATATATATATATATATATCGAGTTAGCTCAGTCGGTAGAGCGTTAAGCTAGAAACCATAAGGTTCTTAGTTCGATACCGGCCCTCGCCAACTCAGCGTATGAGCAGCACTGGGATCTGTGCGGTAAAGTAAGGAGCTGGTGGTAGGTGTGGCGCTCCACCTCAGACCCAAAAACAATCTCCTTGGTTTAGCGCTATTGAAAAGGGGATAGACTCCCTCGCTGATTGGCTGATACCGATTTAGGCCACCCCGACGACTTTACTTACTTATATATATATATATAATATCGGTTTAGCTCTGTCGGTAGAGCACCCGCCTAGGAATCACAAGGTTCCCGGTTCTATACCAGTTCCCGCTAATTGAGCGCATGAGTAGCACAGATTGGATAATTTGATCCGTGTGAGCTGACGGTAGGTGTGGTGCTCCACTTCAGTAAAAACAATATCCTGGTTTAGCACTAGCAAAAATGTGATACACTGCTTCGCTGTCCGGTTGATACCGATAACAAGCCACTCCCCCACCTTTACTTACTTCATACCTTTCCCAATGGTATTTGCGCAATATGAAATAAAAGCAACATCGTTCAGGATTTGAACTCGGTTTGCTGTGTCCATTTTCTCCGCCAATAACCGTTATAAAGACCGTGTATTAATGCAGTGAGTATGATACTTAATGGATAATATATATATATATATATATATATATATATATATATATATATATATATATGTGTGTGTGTGTGTGTGTGTGTGTGTGTGTGTGTGAGTAAAGAAAAAAGCTTTAATACCGGGGGTAGAGCGATTATGGTCCATTTCCACTCATGGGTATCTGGGACACTCCGAGCTTCCTCAGATCACTTTATTCAAACTGATGAATAGTCAAATTCAGCTCTCAAACGTGACCTGAACTCGTAAGATGAATTTGACTATTTACCAGTTTGAATAAAGTGATCTGAGGAAGCTCGGTGGGTCTCAGATACCCACGAGTGGAAATGGACTATAATCGCTATACCCCCGGTATTTAAGGCTTTTTTCTTTACAAATTACTTTGCTCTGTTTAATAAAAATTAAACATTCAGCTCTCAAACGTGACCTGAACTCTGCAGCAACATACTGTTGGAGAAAAGGACCAGCTTAGAATTATCCTAATACCAAGAAACTTGGTACCCCCACCAAAGATATATATATATATATATATATATATATATATATATATATATATAATGAAGTAATATTAATAATGTTTTCATTATGATATATATTCTGAATTTTATACTGGCAAGAAAATGGATATCGTTACTAATGTTATTTATTCCTGTTATCTATGGAAAAGCCTGTAAAGATAAATAGAATCATGGCTCAGTTAACACTCGAATCAAAATTCTCGTTATATCCTCATATCATTCTTGATATAATACCATGCAGATAGGAAAAATGATAACAGCAAAACCAGATAGATAGATATATTGATGGATACATAGATAGATAGATAGATAGATAGATAGAAATATGGATGGGTGTATGATCTCTGGTAATGGTTAACTATGTATTCCAGTCATTGATTTTGCGGCCAGACTGAGAATAACATATTTGGGGATAAGATTATTTCAAAATGGTTACTGAAGTTTGCATAGGATGAAAGAGCGGGAAGAGGAGCGGGAAGAGGAGCGGAAGAGGAATGTTTATCAGCAGACAAGAGTGCTCGTTCCAAGATAGTGTTGAAAGCGCACAGACTGTTATACGATCCTTGTATCTGATCCAAAATATTATCGGATAGAATTACTGAAGTTTATTTATTTATTTATATTTACACCTGGATCGGTTTGGTTTGGTACAAGGTCAGCTAGGGAAAACGGGGATAGGAAGATTATATTACGCCAACTTGGAAGAGTCTGTCTGATATGAAATCGACACTTGAGACCATGGCCTTTGCCTATCTTGAACACACACACACACACACACACACACACATATATATATATATATATATATATATATATATATATATATATATATATATATAATCCAAAAGTCCAGAGAAGAAATCTTCCTTACGACACAGAGTTTTATTTTAAAAAACTGTCGCAGTTTGAGAGCTCAATGTGTGCTCTTAATGTTAGAGTCACAGAGCAAATATATTTAGGAGAAATGTCTAAGCTCCCTGAAATAGACTATAATGCTAAATCTCTAAGTCTTTTGTTATTTCTTTACTTATATATATATGTGAGTGTGTGT
>CM042154.1:25232468-25244968 GCA_023376005.1 Doryteuthis pealeii
ACTTAGATTTTGGTAAGTGTATACTTATAGATTTTGTTAAGTGTATACTTACATTCTAATATGAAATTTGATAAGTGCATACTTTAGATTTTGATGCATTCTGAATATGAGATTTAATAAATGTATATTTAGATTTGGCTATATAACCTGGCTAAGACTGCACCATACAGCTAGTCACTTATAAAGTAAAAATAAAATCAATATTATTTTAATATAGTAAAATATGCAATAATAATTTTACTATAGAAAGGTATTGCAAATGAGTAAAGTATAGTCTAGTCGCGGAAATTAATGCAAACATTATTGACTAAGTAAAGCTATAATATATATATATATAGTATATTTGTGTGTGGTGTGTGAAAATAGAAAAACTAAGTATTCCAAAAAGATAATTTTATTATAGGTGGTGGAGTCGGACGTTAAAACCGTTTCGGTTTTTTAAAATCTTTATTATGACATTAGAATGAAAAGAAAATGTTGTCTAAACAGATATGAAAATCTTGTTCCTCCATTCCCCAGTTTAAGAAGGATCCAGAGTATCTTATAAGGGGGACAGCCCAGGTATTATTTGTTTATTTATCAACAATGCTTGCATTAATCCTGACGACTAACAATCATTTTTCACTTTTATTTCTTACCCCTCCGCAGACATGTGTTGGTTGGTTGGATTTACGACATGTCAACCCTTATTGGGTTTTTATACCGAATCCGCGTTTTGTTTTATTCATTCTTGAAGATATTCATTTTTTTTTTTTTAAAATCAATTTTTTTAAAACATTACACATTTTTAAACACATTTTTGGGACACCAAAAGACACTACCACTCCGGGTCAGAGTGGACCTGGGAGTAATGGGTGACGAAGGGGTACTCCACATTCCCCAGAGCTCCAGATTTGAAACCGAAGTCAAAGTATTCTAAGCCTTGTCGACAGGGTGTAATAAAAGAATTTTTTTTAAAAATTGGGAAGTGAGAATAACTTAGAACGAAAGAAAAATCAAAAACAGGAGAGAAAGAATACGAAGTGACGTATCGGATGGAGAAGGTTGGGGTTATAAGAAAGTTATAGTGAGAGAGGAAACAACAAAAAAGTGAATGACTGAAAATTATTGGTATTTTTTTTAAACACACGTCATATTCTGCTGGGTTTTGAAACAAATTACGCTTCCTAGAGTAGTAAAATACTGTGAAATAAACCCCTTCGCTTCTGTGTATTTTTTTCATAGACTTTTCTAAATCAAATCCAGACGGTGAATTACTGAATCAGTCAAGTGTTTTTAAAACTACATGATACGCTTCGTAATCCTTAAAGACCTCCAGACTGACTGAGAGTAAAAGGAAAGAGAAAAAAAACAACTTTTGTCTGGGTCCCATACTGACAGGACTAGGACACTGTTTTTAAGATTTAATACACACTCTACGACGACACAGAATTTAACCTTGAATAATAATACACAGGAGGCTACAGATTTACAAAGTCGGCAGAAAAAATTAAAGTCACCAAAAATAACAACACAAATATGGATATGTATTAAGATTTTTAACTAAGAAGGAAAAAGAATTAGAATCCTCATACGAACTAATTAGAATCAGCCAGATATTAAGAATAAGAATTTGAAATTGAAAAACTGCGACATCTTCTATTAATAATAGAGATTGGTCTCTATTTGTCATAATCGAAACTACGTCACGTCTTACGTCACAGTCATTTCTGGAATCAACTATGTTTATCAATGATTATTTAATTCATAATCAGTATCATTACTACAAAAATTTAATCAATTAATTTTCAAGGAAAATTTCGATACTTATTCACCTTTAGATGATTTGTTTAAAATAGTTTTTTTCCGAAAATATATTAGGGGGAAATATTTCTTTTACTAGGTTATCCCACCCTTATTTAATTCTATGAATCGAAGAAAATATATTTCACTCCGTAGATTTTTGAAATTTTTCTCTGAAGATAAAAGTCAAAACGACTTTATTCATTTAAATCCCCACCACTAGGCATATCTTTCAAAAAATTTATTTTTTAACCGCCCGGAGGGTTTTTTTTTCTCTTGTAATAAAAAAAACAGTTAATAGAAAAAAAACTATTAGAATATTCAACCAATTCATAGAAATGGAATTTGAAATTGAAAAATGTGACATGCTTGTAATAAAAAAAAGAACAGGAAATAGGAAAAAAACGGAAGGAATAGAATTCCCCAATCAGGAAAACCTCAGCATATTTAGCGAAAAAGAAAATCACAAATATCTGGGAAAAGCGGACACCATCAAACAATGGTGACCGAGGAAGAAAAAAATAAGAAAGGAGTACCTCAGTAAGCAGTACCTCAGAACAAGAAAAATTCTTGAAACAAACTGAATCTATCAAAAGGAATAATACTAGACTGAGGCTATACAGAACGAGATCTGTCATCAAATCTTTTTTAGCTGAAAAGTGCACACTATGTGAAATTTTACACAGCAGAATGTGTGATGTCTATGGAGAAGCATGTTTTAGGTAAAATGCTTACAAATTGGCTAATCATGTCTATACTTCGACGAATCTGAGTCGAAAAACAGCCCATGCAGTGAAAACACACTTACGAAAATGGGGTTACGGTCAGTAAAGGGGGGTCACACTGACAGTCTTCTGGACATAAAAGGACCCATCACTATTGGTTTCGTTGAAAAGGTACCACTGTAAAACAGTGCTTCCTATTGCACACTTATTTATTCCCTTATTTATTGAATGACGCCTCTTATATATAATATATATATATATATATATATATGTGTTTGTGTGTGTGTGTGTGTGTTTTCTTTATCTGTTACTATCACTGTCGTTCTCTCTGTGTTTGTTCTCTAATCTAAAGCCTGAACAAGAAAAGGAGAAAGTTTGCGTCCTTCTTAAACAAATATAAATAGAAGAATAGCAGGTAGAATTTATGTCAAGTGAGGTGAATGTAAAGAACGGTTTATATATATATATATATATATATATATATATATATATATTTGTATGTGTATTTGTTGTATTATATGTGTGTTTTATATATTATATATGTGGTGTGTGTATATATATAGTATTATGTGTTGTGGTGTAGTGTTTTGTTTATATATATATATATAGTAATGTGTGTGTATGTGTGTGCGTGTGTATATATATATATATATTGTGATTGATATATGTTTTTATGTGTATATATATATATATATTATGTGTGTGTTTGTGTGCTGTGTATTATAATATATATATGTGTTGTGGGTTAATATATATAATATATGTTGGGGGGGTGGTGTAATATATATATAATATGTGTGTGTTTTTTATATAATATATATATATATATATATTATGTGTGTGTGTGTGTGTATATATATGATGGTGTGGTTTTTGAATATATATAGTGGTGTGTGGTTGTGGTGTGTATATGTGTGTGTGTGTTTGGGATTATAATGATGTGTTGTTTTGTGTTTAATTATCAGATGTTGTGGACGTGATATAAAATACGTTGGGTTTGGTATAATAAGTTGTTTTTATTATATAAGCACATATTGTATCAGGAATGAGTAAGTTACAGTTCAAAAATGGGAAGGTATAACAGACTTGAAACAGGTTTGTGCGAGAAGAAAAAAAGTCTTCCACTTATTTTTACGTAGGTAAAAAAAAAAAATGTCAGAGTTCGTTGCCTGGTGTTCGGATAGAAACGTTTACTACTTTCCTCACCGAAGCGAAAGGTCGGTGTTTCGAGCCGAAGTACGCGAGATGATGTTGCAAAAATGAACGTAATTTTACTATACAATATGTCTTTGTTTTTAAGCTGTGTTTATAGTTTAGATTGGTTGTATTGGTTTACGGCATATCAACCCTTTTTCGGTCATTTAATCAGAATGTCAAAAGGACTACTGTTGTTTTACTAGTACCTGCCTGTTGCTTAAGTGGTTGCACCCAATTAAGTATTGAGCAGGCATATTGATGCTTAACTTCGTGATCTATCGGAGCTTGCTTTCAGTGTGACCTTGACACGCATAAGTAATAATGGATCTCTGAGACTAACACTTTTAAAAATCCCCCTCTACCCAGGTGTATGCTGGGTAAGGCTGCTTACTAGTATATTAAAGTTTAAGATAGTAATGGAGATGGAGTCAACAGCAACTGGTTTACTGACCATGTTGTTGCCAATGCAAATCTTCAGACCAAATTGATCTGAACATTGCAATAGGCGATAAACTGTCCAATAACCAGGGCAGCGCGTTGACTCATGTCATGCTACGTTAACTTAGATATAAATGCCATTTATGATATTGAGCACTGTCAACTTATAAATATAGCACCCATACTAATCAATAATAATTATGGCATATAGTGGGCAGTGAAATTAAACCATTGTATACTGTTTCTGTATTCGTATCTGCCTATACCAGGCTCAATGCCAGATAATTACACGCTATCCGTATATATTGAGCACAGCTAATCCGTATATATTGCAACACAGTAAATGATACACACACACACACACACACAGCACACACACATACATAATATATATATATATATATATATTATATATATATATATGATATATATATATATATATAAGGAAAGAATAAAACAGATTAGGAAAAACTATGCACGGAAAAGTATTGTAAAAGTGAATAACAAACCTAAACAATTAACCATCATCTATATTTCTCCTCTACTGACTTTATAAGCTTCATCAGAATAAATAATGTTACGCAGGCAAGCAAACTATGTTACCGCACTTATTATACGCATTTTACGTTTGCTGCATTTCCTATGCACATTCCGTAGAAATTAGTTGATGGTGTAAAGATAATGTATTACATCATGTGGTAAACCCGACCTTGAAATGCCGCATTACAGATTTGTGGATTTTCATCTGAGCTCAAACTTCAGCAATGGTTAATCCCAGCCTGGGAACGAAACTCCGCATCGTTGGTACTGATGCCAAAATACACAAAAGCCAAAAAAGAAAACATCACGCACACAAAATAGCGTGGTTAAAATCCCCCCAAATGGGGGGCTACCTGCTAAAAGGTCCGTGGATTGGCTTAAGGCGGCGAAATCAAGTGGTGAACAGTCTAGACCTACAAACACTCTATTGCCCTTACTTTAAACTAGACGGAGTGGTTGGAGAGGCCCCCTCCAATCAATCGACTGGCGCATGTCAATACACTAGCACTTTATATGATTGTCCCGACCCTAATTGCCCTTATGGCCAAATATACATAACCCTTTTTTTATATTATTTGTGGCTAGAAGGCGATTGTCTGCGGGTCCTATAGTGTCCCTGGATATGACGGTTAAACACATCTAATTGGAAGTTCCAGTTCGGAAGCTCTGGGGAGTTGTGGCAGTACCCCCTTCATCGCCATTACTTCAGGTTACACTTTGACCCGGATGTAGTACCTGTTAGGTGAACGCCATCTATGTGTTACATAGAAAAAAATGACGTTTTAACAAAATGTGTTTAATAAAAATTGAGTTTAAAAAATTTTTTGAGATATTGTTGTGGGTTTTTAAGGGGTCAAATAAGAACAAAACGACGGGTAACAAAAGTAGGAAAAATGTAATTAACAAAAAGAGTAGACAATTACAGTACAGAGAAGTGGGAATTCAGTCCCGACAAATAGAGTTTTATGGAGCTGACTCGCATTGGCTTACTAACTCAAGCCATTAATTGTCCTGTTACTTATAGTAACCTCGGCGCATTCCATTAGTCTTATGGGGTATATAACCTAATAACATAATAGCCCAACAAGATGAATAAAACAAAAGGTCTTCGGCATAAAATAACGCAACAAGGTTGACATGCCGTAAATACAACAACCAACCAACTAACATTAAAAAGTGTTCGATTAGGTTCAATAAATTTTTTTTTTAATTCTTTTTGGCTGAATTCTCGATCGTTCTCGGCAGATGTAGTTGGCCAATGAAATGGCGCCGGCTAATACCGGGCTTTTTTTTCAAAATCATAGTAATTTCAATGGCTAACATACAATTTTCGTATAGATTAAAGAGAGTCTATGAGACCATTTAATGTAATCCAGACGAATTAACTGGCCAATATCCACTAAGCCACACACAGTGGTTAGCGGCAAGTCTCGTAGGCGGTAGATAGACAGAAAGATTGTTTTGCCGTTGAGGTGGGAGTCGCTACAACCTATCATCAGCTCCTTACTTTACGCGCACAAATCCCATTTCTACTTTAGCACGGAGTTGCGAGGGCCGGCATCCGAAACACAAAACTTGCGATACTTAGGGCGACTGCGCTACCGACTTGAGTACTCTAGCTAACTGCGCCTGACGTTCGTTTCACTTCAATTTATCTATCTATCTATACTTCTTATCTATCTATCTAAGTCGGGTATCAATTTATCTATTATCGATCTATCTAAGTCGGTATGAATTTATCTATCTATCTATCTATCTAATCTATCTAAGTCGTATCATCTCTCTATCTATCAATCTATCTAAGTCGGTATAATTATCTATCTATCTATCTATCTATCAAGTCGCGTATCAATCTCTCTATCTATCTATCTAAGTCGGTATCAATCTTCTACTATTCT
This sequence comes from Doryteuthis pealeii, assembly GCA_023376005.1. Classification (NCBI taxonomy): domain Eukaryota; kingdom Metazoa; phylum Mollusca; class Cephalopoda; order Myopsida; family Loliginidae; genus Doryteuthis; species Doryteuthis pealeii. The sequence goes on from CM042154.1 coordinate 25,239,049, forward strand.
ATCTAGTCGTATCATTATCTATCTAATCGTATAATTATGCTATCTTATCGGTATAAAAGTATCGGTATGCTAAGTGTAATGAATTTATCTATCTATCTAATCATATCTATCTATCAAGTGGTACTATCTATCTATCTATCTATCTATCATCAAGTTAGCTATCTATCTATCTATCTATCTATCTATCTAGTCGGTACAGTCTCTCTAGCTATCATTATCTCTATAACTAACTATCTATCTATCTATCTAGCTAAGTGGTATGTACTATCTATCTATCTATCAAGTTACTACTCATCTATGCTCATCTATCATCTAATCTATCTATCAAAGTTACTATCTATCTATCTAATCTATCTTAAGTCGGTACACTTATCTATTCTATCTATCTGGATCTATCTATCTCAAGTCTATATCTATCTTCTATCTATCTATCTACGCAATCTATTATCTATCAAGTTAGCTATCTATCTTATCAGTATTATCATCTATCTTCTATCATATCAAAGTTAGCTATCTACTTCTATCTATCTATCCAAGTTAACTATCTATCTATCTATAAGTCGGTATAATCTACTACTATTATCATATATAATAAAATATATATTATATATAGTTAGTAATTTAGTATATATATAAGTCCTGTAAGTCGGTAATCTATCTAGCTAGACAGACTTCTTTTTTTTTTTTTAAATGTGAATGGTTAAAAAAGAAAGAAGAAAAATGTACATAGAGCATACAGTCGAAGGTTATTAATTGACGAGTAGAGACTTTTTATTCGGTTCGGATTTTTAAAGACGTGTTTGTTGTTGGCTTTCAGAGCTGTCAAAATTAAAAAGAGAAAAAAGAAAGAAGAAAGAAAAAACGTTGACGTTATTTCTTTGCACAAAATAGCAAATAGGAGGGTGAGGAAGGAGCTAACAGGCAAGGTTTCATGACGACATTGGTGAATGCAATCTGATTAGTTTCTTTAAAAGAAAAATAAATACACCAAAAACAGTATAGAGAAAGATTGTTTGTTGTGGTGGGAATAAGAGTCCGTTATGCTAATGGAACGCCAAAGGATTTTTTTGATAAAAAAAAAGACAAATGAACAATCAGGAAAATATAAGCGACGGCTGGTAAGACGACAATGGGTCCGCAGACAAGACAAAGCGCATATATATAATAATATTTTATATATATATATATATCATAATTGTAGGCTAATCCAGGAGAAATCTTTCCTAGACACAAGAGTTTTTATTTTAATAAACTTGTCGGTTTTGAGAGCTCAGCGTTTCTTAGATTAGAGCACAGGGGCATAATTAGTAAAAGAAATACAAACGACCTTAGAGATTTAGCGTTATAGGTCCTATTTCAGGGAGCTTGTCTTACTTTACTATCTTCATATGTATCTTAGTCTGTTTCATCATCTATTGATTTCAGTGGGCCATTCATATATATATTATATATATATACTATACTATTATATTATATGCGTATATTGTTGTAATAGTATATATATATATAATCAGCGCGGAGTCTGTCTCNAGAGAGATAACGAATCATTTGTTCACAATGTGTTATATGGTTTAAAGTATTCGTATATAATCTTATTATAATGGAGATTGTGGGGTTTGTCTGTCTTAACCGAAACTATATTACTATACAAGTCACAATTTCCTTTTGTTATTGCATCACATTCTCCATGTTTATTTTTATTTAAACCTCAATTATTAATAAAATTGTTTTACATTATTAAGACTGTTGACCATATCTACATACTATAAACATGCAATTGTATTTATATATACAACAAAATAGCGGTTTACAGTGTGGACAGGAAGACTAATTTGCATATTGATCTTAAAAATTTGATTTTAATATAAATATATGCTTAGTATTATTGATTTTAATTGTTTGTTTTATCTTAATTGAATATGAAGCAAAAATCTCGGATAAATCTAAAAGAATCATTAACAAGAAGAAATAACTGTAATATTAATCTTTACTTCCATTTTAACTAAATAGTTAAATTAGGAAAATTTACCAATGAAAGACGGGAGTAACGGAAAATGATGGAAGAGTTAGTTTTCAAAGTTGTTCTATTTTTCAATCATACCCCCTCTGTTCCAAATCTTTTTATCTTTATTCTTATTCAGTTTCATTGGCCTTCCTAATTTAATATAATATTATTATATAAAGCTTAAATACTTGCACCCGGAGGGTGCATATATTTGCTAGTACTAATAATATAATAAATATAAATAAAATAATTTGCTTATAAATACAAATAAAATAATTTGCTTATATCGAGTTATATAGTTTAAAGTATTATCTAATACTAATAATTCGTACATTGTATAGGTTTCAACTATTGCAATTAATAAGGAATTTTGCAAACAATTATATGATTTCAAGTAATTTAAGAATTATATGGTTTTGAGTAAAAAGAAAATAATGATCTCTTTATAACAGTTAGGATTCAAATGAATATTTCTTAATACAAATGATTTGCTCTCGTATTCAATCCAATACTGATCACGCCCTGTTGGTGGGGCATTAGAATGCCCGACTGTACTTCGCAGAGGGGTAAGACTCCCCCAATGGGGCCACCTGTTGGCTGTGGGTGGCGACCCGTGATGCTTAAGGACGGAGGCTTGGTGGATGAGCAGTCCATGACCTGCAACACTCCACTTAGACCCTTACTTAGGCTAAGACGGGCGGTCGGAGAGGCCCCCTCCGATCAATCGGCTGGTCATGTCAAGCCCTAGCACCTATATGATTGCCCCACCCTATTGCCCTTATGGCAATCCCAACCCCTTTTTATTCATATGGGTGCTAGAAGGTGGTGGCTGAGGGTCTACATGTCCTGGGAAATGACGTTAAACTCTATCTGATGGTGAGGTTCCAGTTCTGGAGGTTTGGGGAATGTGGGCACCCATTCATTACCATTGCTCACTGGTCCACTCTGACCCGGAGTGGTAGTACCTGTTAGGGTCCCATCTATGGGCTTAATAGAAAAACATGAATTTATAAACAAAATTGTATTATGCATTAAGAATGAATTTATTTCACAACTTTGTCGGCATTAAATGACCCACCGAGGTTGATAAGCCGTAAAATAAAATAAACCAAACCAAACCAAACCAATACTGATAATTTTCAAAAATATCTGTTTGACACAGATGAGATCCTAACGTACTACCACTCCGGGTCAGGGTGACCTGGAAGTAATAGCAACGGTGGGTTAACTCCACGCCCTCCAGATCTCCACAACTGAATTCTCACCAATGCAGTTTAGATCCATACCCAGGATACACCCTTTTGGGACGGAGGTTTACCCTCTGCTGGTGAGACCGTCTGCATATTTTGAACCCTGCCAATAGGTCTTGCTAGATTTTGCTGTATTATTCTATACGTAATTATTGAAGTGAATGGAATTTTGAAAGGTTTAATAAATCCTATATATGATGACACAATTTACAAAAGCAGATATAATTGTAAATAACACATACACTTTTGAATATAGAGTTTTAGTGTTTTAGAGTTTGGTAATAATATCTAATTACTTTCGTTTTGAATATAATTTTATTGTGTTCTACTAGAATCCTTGTAGATTAAAAAAATTCTTGTATTTTGAGGGTTAGAAGAAAATTAACCTTTTCTAAAATAAACAAAATCATTACTCGGAATTGGCGGTGTTATATATATATATATATATATATATATATATATGAGAGTGTGTGTGTGTGTGTGTGTTTAGTGTATTGGAGGTAGCAATAGTTGTATTTTTTCGCGAGATGTCTATGCTAGTTTTACGGTGTTTGTTCTCATTTTAAGGAAAAAACAAGTTTACATTACGGTTTTTAGAACCGATTTATAAACTTTAAAATAATAAAATAGAATAAAACCTCATGTTAATATATATATACATATGTATATTATACATATGTATATATACATATGTATATATATATATATATATATATACTAAATAAAATAATGAGGCATTGTGAAAATCGAAGTTACTATACTAGCTAATTACCTGTAAGACGACCTCACAATATTTCACGCTATGATAGAAGGACCCCCCTCTCTCCTCTCTCTCTCTCTCTCTCTCTCTCTCTTCTCTCTCTCTCTCTCTCTCTCTCTCTCTCTCTCCTTCATATATATAATATATATATATAGTTTACTATTTATAAGTAATGAGCGCTGAATATGATTGATAGAGCATATATACCTATTAGGTTAGCGAAGAAAATATAGACAACGGCGTTTGGTACGTCATTTTATCGTCTATGCGATTTTCAAACCAAGATTTTATATATATATATATATATATATATATATATATAATGTGTGTGTGTGTGTTTGAGAGAATGACAGACAAATTAAGAGACTGAAAATTAGGCGTTTGGAGAAAAAGTTCGAATAAAAGAGGGTAAGAGTACAAAATGTATCTGTACTTGGTTTTGTTGATAGCAACTGAAAGTTAATTAAACACTTATGTGAATACTTTCTTTTCTTTTCTTTTTTTTTTCTCTCCCCTTTTTCTTTTTTCCTAATCAACTAGAAACTTGTAATACCCAAACGTTGTTGAATGTTTGTGTTCGTAAAAATAAGTTTCAGATCAATTACAGAGTTGGAAGTCAATTGAAATCCCCATTGTAACATTAACGTTTAAAAGAGGAATTTGATGAATTAATCATCGGATTTGACCTTTTTTTTTATATATATGATTTTAACGTTTTATTTAAGAAAGTCGGTTTGGTTTGGTTTGTTTTGTTATACGGCATACCAACCTCAGTGGGTCATTTAATACAGACAAAGATTTTAAAAAAAGTTCGTGATTATTATATATATATATATATATATATATATATATATATATATATTATAACTCTAACATGATCAAAGATGAACCACTCTTGACTGATAAATTATTTATTTATTTTCCCATTAAACTAACCCTAAACCCTAACCCTAACCCTAAACCCTAACTCTAACTCCGTCTTCTTTTTTCCTAGTAGATCAATAAATAAATAAATAATTTATCAGTCAAGAGTGGTTCCCCTTTGATCATGTTAGACTTATAGGAAATAACCAAATTCGTTCTTAATGGATTCTCAATTTTTTTTTTTTCATAAACACATTTTTCTATTCAACCCATAGATGGAACCCCAACATGTACCACCACTCCGGGTCAGAGTGGACCTGGGAGCAATGGTGATGAAGGGGTGCTCCATATTCCCCAGACCTCCAGAACCTCACTATCAGTTAGTGTTTAACGTCATACCCAGGACATAAAGACCCTCAGTCACCGCCTTCTAGCACCCATGTGATAAAAAGGGTTGGGGCTTGCTAGAGGGGCAATAGTATTGGGACAATCATATAGGTGCTAGGGCTTGACATAGCCAGCCTATTGATCAGTGGCGGTATTTATATTTACCCCTGCTCTGTACCAAGATCAAACAAAACTTTTCAAGGGTAGAATTTTACGAGGAATCTAGCGGTAGTATTTATATTTACCCTTGAATCCATATGAGGTCAACCGGCACCAAATTTCCCTCCCTTTCAAAAATGAGGGTTAACATTTACAAATTTCTCTTGTAGCTCTTCGAAGGTAACGATATCCATTGGTGTGATTTAATAATAGCATATCTAAATTTTAATAAGTGTATACTTAGATTCTAATATGAGATTTAATAAGTGTATACTTAGATTTTGGTAAGTGTATACTTAGATTTTGTTAAGTGTATACTTACATTCTAATATGAAATTTGATAAGTGCATACTTAGATTTTGATGCATTCTAATATGAGATTTAATAAATGTATATTTAGATTTGGCTATATAACCTGGCTAAGACTGCAACCATACAGCTAGTCACTTAAAGTAAAGTAAATACAAATCAATATTATTTTAATATAGTAAAATA
>CM042154.1:25249968-25262468 GCA_023376005.1 Doryteuthis pealeii
ATCATCAGCTCCTTACTTTACCGCACAAATCCCTGTGCTACTTAGGCACGGAGTTGGCGAGGGCCGGCATCGAACCATAAAACTTGCGATACTTAGGCGACTGCGCTACCGACTGAGTACTCTAGCTAACCTCCTGACGTTCTCTTTTCACTCAATTTATCTATCTATCTATCTATCTATCTATCTATCTAAGTCGGTATCAATTTATCTATTTATCGATCTATCTAAGTCGGTATGAATTTATCTATCTATCTATCTATCTATCTATCTAAGTCGGTATCAATCTCTCTATCTATCAATCTATCTAAGTCGGTATGAATTTATCTATCTATCTATCTATCTATCTATCAATCTCTCTATCTATCTATCTAAGTCGGTATCAATCTCTCTATCTATCTATCTATCTATCTATCTAAGTCGGTATAAATGTATCTATCTATCTAAGTCGGTATGAATTTATCTATCTATCTATCTATCTATCTATCTATCAAGTTATATCTATCTATCTATCTATCTATCTATCAAGTTAGCTATCTATCTATCTATCTATCTATCTATCTATCAAGTTAGCTATCTATCTATCTATCTATCTATCTATCAAGTTAGCTATCTATCTATCTATCTATCTATCTATCTATCTAAGTCGGTATCAATCTCTCTATCTATTTATCTATCTATCTATCTATCTATCTAAGTCGGTATCAATCTCTCTATCTATTTATCTATCTATCTATCTATCTATCTAAGTCGGTATGAATTTATCTATCTATCTATCAAGTTAGCTATCTATTTATCTATCAAGTTAGCTATCTATCTATCTATCAAGTTATCTATCAAGTTAGCTATCTATCTATCTATCTATCTATCAAGTTAACTATCTATCTATCTAAGTCGGTATCAATCTATATATATATATATATATATTATATATATATAATATATATATATAAAGTCGGTATCTATCTATCTAGCTAGACAGACTTCTTTTCTTTTTTTTAAATGTGAATGGTAAAAAAAAAAGAAGACAAAATGTATATAGAGCAATACAGTCGAAGGTTATTATTGACGAGTAGAGACTTTTATTCGGTCGGATTTTTAAAGACGTGTTTGTTTTGCTTTCAGAGCTGTCAAAATTAAAAAGAAAAAAAGAAAAAGAAAAAAAAACGTTTGACGTATTTCTTGCACAAATACAAATAGGAGGGGTGAGGAAGGTAGCTAACAGGCAAGGTTCATGACGACATTGGTGAATGCATCTGATTAGTTTCTTTAAAATGAAAATAAATACACAAAAACCAGTAGAGAAAGATTGTTTGTTGGGTGGGAATAAGAGTCGTTTATGCTATGGACGCCAAAAGGAATTTTTTGATAAAAAAAAGGACAAATGAACAATCAAGGAAAATATAAGCGACGGCTGATAAGACGACAATGGGTCCGAGACAGACAAGCCATATATATATATATATATATATATAATCCAAAAGTCCAAAGAAGAAATCTTCCTTACGACACAAGAGTTTTATTTTAAAAAAAACCTGTCGCAGTTTGAGAGCTCAATGCGTGCTCTTAATGTTAGAGTCACAGGGCAAATATATAAGTAAAGAAATAACAAAAGACTTAGAGATTTAGCGTTATAGTCTATTTCAGGGAGCTTGTCTTTACTTTACTTATCTTCATATGTATCTTAGTCTGTTCATATCTATTGATTTCAGTGGGCCATATATATATATATATATATATATATATATATCTCTGGATGGATGGATGGATGGATGGATGGTGAAAGATGAATAGATAGACAGATAGTGAGAGATTATTGGATAAATAGTGAGAGATACATAGAGAGACAAACCTAGATAGTGAGAAAGACTGGGACAGATATCTATATAAACACATTGCTAGATAGTGAGACAGACTGAGGTAGATAGATAGATAGATAGATAGATAGATAGGCAGACTGGGAGCGAAATGAACATCTTAAATTTGTATATAGATACATATTGTCTACTGAACGACTTGATCCTTAATAACATAAATTCTTAATGAAGATATCTTTTATTACCCACAAGAAACAATGTTAGTTCCGGTGCGTACGTCTATACAGACTATACATTCCAGTCCCAAGTGTTAAACCTGACACTCACACAAATGTGCCCAACAAAGCTTGACTTTAAAGCTAAGTGCTATTTAAGCTAAACAAAGCAGGATAACCTTGTTCATTAGAGATTTTTATCAAAATTATTTGTTTAAAAAAAAAGACTTTTGTCACCTTTCTTTCTTTTTTCTTTCTGTTGTCATCAAAAAGGTGTTCTTTTTTCTGTTGTCATCAAAAAGGTGTTCTTTTTTTCTGTTGTCATCAAAAAGGTGTTCTTTTTTCTGTTGTCATCAAAAAGGTGTTCTTTTTTTCTGTTGTCATCGAAAAGGTGTTCTTTTTTTTGTTGTCATCAAAAAGGTGTTCATCAAAAGGTGTTCTTTTTTCTGTTGTCATCAAAAAGGTGTTCTTTTTTTATTATCGAAAAGTCACATCTTCTTCCTCTATAATTTAGCAGACAAACGAAACATTTTTGTTTGCTAATCAGACAATTCCACGAAACCAGTCTAGCGGTACCGACATCAACAACTATCAATTGCAGTTGAAGAAGAAGAAAAAAAAAAGAAAAAAAAACTTGTAGTGACAGCAATGCTATCCGACTGACGCGTCGTATTGTTCGTTGCTGCTTATCTAGTCATTGTTTTATTTTTTATTTTTTTATTTTTTTTACTTTCTTTGTTAAGCATATCGTTTAACAAAGAGACTAAAAAATAAAATAAAAATAAACAGACTTCCTTTTCTATTTCTTTTCCTCTTCAATTAAAGGTTTCTATAGTTACTCTGTCCATTCTAAACAATTTGGTGATGGTTTTATTCTACGTATCATCAGGTGTTTCTGCTATAAAAAAATAATATATATATATATATCCAAAGCCTTCACAGTTTGACAAGAAGTGTTCGGTTAGCAAAGCCTAAATAACAAAGAAATGCGTTTGTTTGTTTGTATAAGTACCGCTGCTGAGTTTGTGTTGTCTTTTTGGGGATTTTTTTAATTTCTAAAGCAAGAGAGTTCCTTTCATTATATTCACGATAGGCGAGAGGAAGAGAAAAGTGAATGTCCGTAAGCCCCAAATACTGACCGAAATTTTTTAAGTAGATAAAAAAAAGGTAGGGAATATAGATTTAACGCTTTCCCTACCAAAACTCCCCCACGGTTGTACCAAATTTTCTTGATATTCTTTAGCTGTATGATGGGATATTTCAAAGTTCACTATCTATTCATCTCAGAACTAATTCTATTCAAACAACTTTGAAAAAGAACGGAAAACAAAGTGTTAGGTGCAAAAGAAAGAGAAATAAAGAAAAAACAATGAAGAAAGATGACCAGAAAGAAAAGGAGAAAAGGAAAGAAAACAAAATGTTATATACGAAAAAAAGAAAGAAAGAAAGAAAAATAATGAAGAAGGTGATATTAAATGAAAGAAGAAAATAGTGAGAAAAAGAAAATAAAAAATGTTAGAGAGAAAGAAAGAAAAATAACGAAGAATTATTGAAATAAAAGAATTGAAGGAGAAAAAGAAATGAACATCTTAGATAAGAAACAAAGAAAAAGAAAGAGAAAGAATGAAGAAAGATTACAAGAAAGAAAAGGAAAAAAGGAAAGAAAAAATGTTATGCGCGAAAGAAAGTAAAAGAAAGAAAAATAATGAAGAAAGATTATATTAAATGAAAGAATAATAAGAAGAAGAAAATAAGAAGAAACAGAAAAGAAAAAAATATTAGGGGCGAAAGAAAGAAATAGAAAGAAAGAAAGAAAAATAAGGAAGAAAGATGACATTAAATGAAAGAAGGAAATAAGGAGAAAAAAGAAAAAAAGGCGCGAAAGAAAGAGAAAGAAAGAAAAATATTGAAAAACAATCACAAGAAAAGAAAGAAAAATGTTAGGGACGAAAGAAAGAGAAATAATGAAAAAAGATGACTTGAACTAACAGAATTAAAAGAGAAAAAGAAAGGATTAAAAAAAAGTGTAGATAAAAAAAAGAAGAAATAAATAGTACCTAAAAAAAACAATAAATGACTAAAAAGAAAAGAAACAATGAAGAAAGATGACAAGAAAGAAAAGGGAAAAGGAAAGAAAGCAAAATGTTATATGCGAAAAAAGAAAGAAAGAAAGAAGAAGAGAAAGAAAGAAAGAAAAATATTGAAAAACAATCACAAGAAAAGAAAGAGAACTGTTAGGGGCAAAAGAAAGAGAAATAATGAAAAAGATGAAAAAGAATTAAAAGAGAAAAAGATAAAAAAAAGTGTAGATAAAAAAAAAAGAAATAAATAAATAGTACCTAAAAAAAAACAATAAACAAAAAAGAATATCCTTATTTTAAGAGAGCGCACTCTAAACGTCAGTCTCGGTGGGACCGGCAGATGGGACACGTGACACAATGGTCGAGACACGTGATCGCAATCGACCATTATTTCACAGTTGAGAGAAAACAGTTTTCTGATGTCCCATTTCCTTGTAACTTACCAGGGATTCTCCTAATGACTTCTTCTGTTAGAATTTAAAATTAATATCCACCGACGTTTGACTGCGTCCCCGTTAGACAATGATTAACGAATTGGACTCGCAGTCCAGTTTCACAGTTGTGACTTCAATCCTCACTGAGGGCCTCGTTGAATGAGGTATTGTCTTGTTCTTTTCTAAACTAGGTTTAGAAAATATCAATATCTATCATCGTTCTTTTAAAGCACACACACACATACACACATACATATACACACACACACACACACACACATACATATATACACATGCATATATATATATATATATATATTATATTATATATATATTGATAATAGAGATTAGGTCACCATTTGTCTATAACACACACACACACACATATATATATATATATATATATATATATATATATATATATATATATATATTGATAATAGAGATTAGGTCACTATTTGTCTGTAATAAAAACTATGTCACTGCTTACGTCACATCACACAAAATCGTCATAACATAAAATAAATACACTCAAAATTTGAGCATGAAAACTTAGACGATCATCATTGTTTTTTAAACGAGTTTTAATAAATACATGCCCGCTATTATATACTCATATATAGTTTGTTTTATTTTAATATATATTTAAAGTTATCAGAACTAAGTTTCCATTTCAATTTTTTTTTTGTTTTGGAGGTGGGGTTCACTCCTTTAATGAGTTTGATGATTTTACTTACTCATATTACAAACTCTCTGACATTGAATTTTTAACTCCCACTTCTCAAATTAATTTTTACACCGCCCGGAGGGTTTTCTTCTTTTTTTGCTAATATATATAAAGGTAAAAGTATCCAACTGACTGGTATGCACGGGGTTATTCTATTTGGGATCATCAATATCTCCTGTACATCGACAATGCATACTCAAGTTGATGCAAACTTATGGATTTTTACAAAACCCCAAAAAAGCTCAATGTATAATAAATAATAAATTAATTATGTACAGACCAATATTTATGAGACTAGGCTCATATTATGTTCTGGTCGAAATAAATTTATAATAGCCAAATGACGGTTTGTTAAGTTTTTCTTTCTTTGAAAGCATATATATATATGTGTGTGTGTGTGTGTGTGTGTGTGTGAAGCAATATTTAGGAAAAGTGAATAACAACCCAAACAATCTATTCAATTAATATTTTGTCTCAGTTATTTTTTTATTATTATTCACGTTCCTTACATATTGTTTCACATTTTGTCGGATTATTCTGAATCTGCTATTTCTTCACACACATATACATACACACTCATATACAAATATATATATATATATATATATATATATATATATATATATAATGTTTAAAAATTATGCTAGGGGTCTTAATCTCTCTTTATTTCTTCTTCCCTTTCTCTCTTTCTTTTATAAAAATATTCAGTCATGTGATTTCAAATTCAACAGATGCTCCTAATACTAACAACCTTGGGTAATCTTCAACTTCTTCCTCGTAAATTCCGACTATAAAATAAACTGAACCCTCATTTTATGTCCGTGTTTTTGCAATAAATATTTTAAATATGTTTGCAATAAATGTTTTTAAATAAAGAAAATATATATGTTTGCAATAAATGTTTTTAAATAAAGAAAATATATTCAGTATTGTAAAATAACGGATACAAGAAAAATAAAACATTCATTGCAAAAACACGGACATAAAATGAAGGTTCAGTTTATTTTATGGTAGTAATTTACGAGGAACAAGTTAAGGATTACCCAACCTTGTATCAAATCCAACCCATGGTGAATGGGTTGGGTAAATACCTACTTTATGTTTATTATAGGATGTTTTATTTACATATTTATTTACAGGTTTTAATTTTATGATGAGAGTCTGTTAACCATACCTTGATTTTAACGTTTGGTATTTTTTGTGTTTTGCTTGCAGAGTTCATTGCCAGGGACAGTTACACACCAATCATAGTTGCCCTGATTGATTTCGGAAACAAATACGGTAAGATATTTCAATTCATTTGCTTTTGCTTTTGCTTTTATCTGTCTTAATGACCCGATTTAGCTCGGCCGGTAGTGCACTCATCTCGGAATCACAAAGTTCGGGTTCGATACCGGTCCCCGTCACCTTATTGCATGAGTAGCACAGATTGGGCAATTTCATCTGTGCGGTGAAGTGATAAGCTGTCGATAGGTGTAGCCCTCCGCCTCAGCAAAAAAAAGCAATCCCCAGGTCTAGCGCTATCGAAAAGGGGATAGACTCCCTCGCTGTCCGGCTGATTTTACTTTACTTTTACTAAGATTTCCAGCCAGAACAAATAGCTCTTCAGTCAGTGTATCTCATTTTACCTACTTCTCGCAAGTCTACTGCTTCTCTCTCCCTTGGGCGTCCGTTCATGGCCAACCTGTTGTCAATCTATTTAACTCTTTACCTACCAAATCCCCCCACCCACGGCTGTACCAAATTTTCTTAGTATTTTTTGATGGAATATTTCAAAGGGCACAATCTTCCCCCCACTCCTGGACTATTCCAATAAATTCTCATTATCATTGTAATCGGAATCGTTCTGTTCAATTATAATGAACTAACCATCAGTTTTTGTACTTTGGATCGCTGTGGCGACTTGAAGTGGGCAAAGAGTTAAGTGTTGAAACCAGAGTAAATAGTTCTACATCCAGTATAATTTGGTGTGTGTGTGTGTGTGTGTGTGTGTGTGTGTGTGTGTGTGTGTGTGTGTGTGTGTGTGTGTGTGTGTGTGTGTGTGTGGTGTGCTTTAAAAAGAACTATGATATATTATTTATTTTATGTTATGACGATTTTGTGTGATGTGACATAGTTTTTATTACAGACAAATAGTGACCTAATCTCTATTATATATACTAGCAAATATATGCACACTCCGGGTGCAAGTATTTAAGTTTTAAGTTTTAATATAATAAAATATCATATTAAATTAGAAAGGCTAATGAAACTGAATAAGAATGTAGATAAAAAGATTTGGAACAGAGGGGTTATAATCGAAAAATAGAACAACTTTGAAACTAACTGTTCCATCATTTTCCGTTACTCCCGTCTTTCATTTGTAAATTTTCCTAATTTAACTGTTTAGTTAAAATAGGAAGTAAAGAATAATATTAGTTATTTCTTCTTGTTAAGGGATTTCTTTTAAGATTTATTGAAGAGATTTTTGCTCATATTCATTAAGATAAAATCAAACAATTAGAAATCAATAATACTAAGCATATATTTATTAAAATCAAATTTTTAAGATCAATATGCAAATAAGCCTTTCCATTCATACTGTAAATCTCTATTTTGTTGTATATATAAACACAATTGCATGTGTATAGCATGTAGTTATGGTCAACATTATAAGTATTGTAAAACAATTTTATTAATAATTGGTATAAATAATAATAAAATCATGGTAAATGTGATGTAAATAACAAAGGGAATTGTGACATGTATAGTAATAAAGTTTCGGTTACAGACAAACAAACCCACAATCTCCATTATAATAAGATAATATATATATATATATATATAAATGTATGTGTATATATGTATGTGTGTGTGTGTGTGTGTGTGTGTGTGTGCTTTAAAAAGAACGATGATAGATATTGATATTTTCTAAACCTAGTTTAGAAAAGAACAAAATACCTCATTCAACGAGGTCCTCAGTGAGGATTGAACTCACAACTGTGAAACTGGACTGCGAGTCCAATTCGTTGTGTAATAGTTATCGTCGCAGGAAATGGACACGGTGAAAGGAGTTCAAAACCTGGACGTCTCCTACACTAAGAACATTGATGATCATGTGATGAACTACAATGTCATTGCACTGACAAGAATTTATGTAGCATCAACGTGAATCATCCTTACAAAACGTTTCCTCTTTTTTTCTTTTTCTCATATGACCTGCTCGTTTTACGCCTTTAGAAATCCGCCCTGTCGGCTGGGGCGCCAGAATGCACCGACTGCACCTCTGTAGAGGGGTAAGACTCTCCCAATAGGTCCACCTGTTGGACGTTGGTGGCGACCCTTGTTGCTTAAGGACAGATTCCCAGGTGGTTGAGCAGTCCATGACATGCAATATTCCACTTTGGTCCATACTTGGGCGGTCGGAGAGGCCCCCTCCGATCAATCGGCTGGTCACGTCAAGCCCTAGCATCGATATGATTGCCCCAACCCTATTGCCCTTATGGTAAGCCCCAACCCTTTTTATCATATGGGTGCTAGAAGGCGGTGACTGAGGGTCTACATGTTCTGGGAATGACGTTAAACTCTATCTGATTGTAAGGTTCCAGTTTTGGAGATTTGGGGAATGTGGAGCACCCCTTCATCAATATTGCTCCTGGTCCACTCTGACCCGGAGTGGTAGTACCTGTTAGGGCCCCCCATCTATGGGTTAAATAGTAAATCATGTTTATAAACAAAACTGATTATCCATTAAGAATTAATTTATTTCAATACTTTATCGGCATTAAATGACCCAACAAGGTTGATATGCCGTAAAACGAAACAACCAACCAGCCTTTAGAAATAACTAGACAACCCTTGAAACCCCGTTGTAATAGTAAAAAAAAGTCGTCGGGGCGGCCTAATGTCGATATCAGCCAATCAGCAAGGGGGTCTATCCCCTTTTCACTATCGCTAGACCAAGGAGATTATCTTAGCGTCTGAGGTGGAGTGCCACACCTACCATCAGCTCCTTACTTTACCGCACAGATCCCTGTGCTACTCATACGCTGAGTTGGCGAGGGCGGGTATCGAACTAGGAACCTTGTGGTTTCTAGCCGAACGCTCTACCGACTGAGCTACCCCGGCCCTATCCATTTAGGGAAGGGGTGATGGTTTCTAATTAGCATTTCACAGTGGTCTATGTTATATCGAGAATTTGGGCGACTAAAACATGACGTCCGACGAGAACGGAGATTACACAAAATTATCATTGCTGATTACACTGTTCTGTAAGAGTTTTTTTTTAAGTGTATTGCCCGAATAGAAATGTCACTGTGGTGTGCCGGTTTCTGGGATACGGTTAGATACATATACACTAACATAATGGGAAATTTAGTAATATATATATATATATAGCGAGAGACAGACAGATATGAATAGAGAGAGAGAGAGAGAGAGAGAGAGAGAGAAAAGCAGGGATATATATTTATAATATATATATATGCACTTATATATATACATATATATATACGCATATATGCACTTGTATATATATATGTATATATGAACTTAATTATGTATATATTTACTATGTGAGTTTGTATGCCCGGTATTTTATTTGCTTTATTTCATTCTAAAAAATTGTTTCAACAATGGTTCCGTATATGTAAACAAAAAAAGATCGAAACACCATGTTGACAAACAATAAATTTCATCCATACCAACGTATATGTTGAAGAAAATTGAAAGTGAAAAATATATATATATATATATATATATATATATATATATATAGTATGTTATGGTGAGGCTCCAATACCCGAGACCTAGGGGGTATGAAGTACTCCTGCATTGTCATTACCCCCAACTTTATTCAAATAAATTTTCAATAAAGTTAGCGATCTGATGAAACTCATAGATATACACAGATACCTGTGGGCCGAAATAGATCTATAACCGCAAAATGGTCGATTTTTTAGCCTTATTCATTACCAAATTATATATATATATATATATATCGGTTTAGCTCAGTCGGTAGAGCGTTCGGCTAGAAACCACAAGGTTCCTAGTTCGATACCGGCCCTCGCCAACTCAGCGTATGAGTAGCACAGGGATGATTACGTAAGACAAATGGTAAAATAACTCTTTAACGACCTATCTTGTAAAAAATATATATATGTTGTGAATATCGTCTTTGTTCGAAATAGTTTCTCTGGTGACTTTTACAATAAGTGAACTTTTAAAAAAAATCTCTTTACCTTTCTTTCTTTCTATCTTTCTTTGGTGTTGTGTAGTTGATTGTGAGTCTCTTAAGTGGTCGCCAGGACCAGTCGTGACTCGCTTAGTTGTGGGTGGTAGAATAGACCCGGGACTGTTGTTATATTATTTGATGCAATAAAGAAATAAAAAACACTTGAGCTAATAGATCGCACTTGAAGATAAAGATTTTTTTAAAGTCTTTTTTTTTTTCTGTCTCTGTTCGTTGGATGGATATGACAGTCGCTTTGGGGTTTTTACTTTGATGTTTGGACTGGTTGACCGGCTGAACTGATTTCAACGCCCAAATAATTCGGTTAGAACTGTAGTGATATATGTGTATGTGTTTGACCTTATATATATATATATATATATATATATATATATATATATATATATATATATATGAGAGTACGTAAATAAACACTGTTCATTTTTGGGATGATATGTGCTTAATTGAAGTCATAACTAATTTTTGAAAATTAAATAGGTCGACATGTACATTCAGGTATTGACATTTTCTCAATTTGTTTAGCCTTACATTTGAACATATATGCCCGCCTAAATTCATTAATTATTAACTTTTCAAAAATTAGGTATGACTTCAATTAAGCACATATCCTCCAAAAATATATATATATTATTTTTTTCAGAATACAAGGTGTGTCGAAAATTACAAAAAATCTCGATACTTTTTGACACACCTTATATATATATATATATATATATATATATATATATATATAGGTGTATGTGTGTGGAAAAGTAATAAGAGAAAGGAAAATATATAATTGCTATTTGTCGACATTTAAGGTTCAATATTAAACATATATATAAAAATATATGAATATGTATATATATATATAATATATATATATATATATATATATATATATATATATATATATATATATATATGTGTGTGTGTGTGTGAAGTCTGTGAATATATGAGTGTATACTACATATATATATATATATATATATGTGTGTGTGTGTGTGTGTGTTATACATACATATGAGTGTATATATATATACATACATATGAGTGTATATACATATGATGTAAATGTATATATACATATATATATATATATATATATATATATATATATATATATGAGTGTATATATATATATATGAGTGTATATATATATATATATATATATGAGTGTGTGTATATATATATATATGAGTGTATATATATATGTGCGTGTGTCTGTGTGTGCACATAATGTTTGGGTGTATAGTGTTGATATATAATATGTGGTGTATAGTATGTATGAGCATATAATGTGTGATTTAGTGTGTGTGTGTGTATAGTTTATGTATGTATGTATGTGTGTGTGTGTTGTGAGTACACGGGAATTGGAAGCACATAAAGGTATACCCAAAATCTGTTTCAAATTATGCAGTATTAATTCATATTAAAAAATCATAATATAAATTCCAACGAATTATATTTTCAGTAACAAACGTAGTTGGCTGTTTGCTAGCAATCAACCCACTTCCAGAAACGCTTAAAATACGCATAAATGTGTAGATATAAATGAATGCTTTGCTTGGTGGGTTTCGACCGTCTGGTGGTTAAGCAAACACATCTGGCTTGGCCAATTCATTCGTGCATTGTGTGACTCTCTGACTGCATCCTTGTACCAGAGGGGGAGGGGGGAGTTAAAGTTAAGTGACCTGAAAAAAAATCAGAAAGTTTTGAAATAAAATAACTAATGCATTATAAAATTCATTCATTGATAAATTAACACTGAAAATTTCATTAAAATCGGATTATTCCATGATTTTTGGTAAATTTTTTTCAAAATTGTATTGAAAAAAAAAACCCACGGGTTTTTCGACAAATTGGGTATACCTAATCTATTTATTAAAGAAAGTAATAGCAATAACAATATTAATAAAATAACTAATGCATTATAAAATTCATTCATTGATAAATCAACACTGAAATTTCATTAAAATCGGATTATTCCCTGATTTTTGGTAATTTTTTTTCAAAATTG
>CM042154.1:25269968-25282468 GCA_023376005.1 Doryteuthis pealeii
GTATGTATGTGTGTATATATATATATATTGTGTATATATGTATGTGTGTGTGTATATATATATATATTGTGTATATATGTATGTATGTGTGTATATATATATATATTGTGTATGTATGTATGTGTGATATATATATATATTGTGTATATATGTATGTGTGTGTATATATATTATATTGGTATATATGTATGTATGTGTGTATATATATATATATTGTGTATATATGTATGTATGTGTGTATATATATATATTGTGTATATATGTATGTGTGTGTATATATATATATATATTGTGTATATATGTATGCGTGTGTATATATATATATTGTGTATATGTATGCGTGTGTGTATATATATATATTGTGTATATATGCGTGTGTATATATGTGTATATATGTATGCGTGTGTATATATATATATTGTGTATATATGTATGTGTGTATATATATATATTGTGTATATATGTATGTGTGTATATATATATATATTGTGTATATATATATATGTACAATATGTATATATATATATATATATATATGTGTATTATATATGTGTGTATATATATATGTGTATATATATGTGTGTATATGTTATATGTGTATATATGTATGTATATATGAATATATATGTGTATAATGTATATTGTGTATATATTGTATATATATATGAATATATATTTGTGTATATATGTATATATATATGTGTGTATATATATATGAATATATATTTGTATGTAATATATATATATATTTGTGTATATATGTATGTATATATAGGAATATATTTGTTATATATATATATATATTGTGTATGTATATATATGTGTGTATGTATATATATATTGTGTATATATGTATGTATATATAGGAATATATATTTGTGTATATATATATATATATTGTGTATGTATATATACATTGTGTGTATATATATATATGTGTATATATTATGTATATAATATATCTTGTATATATGTTGTATATATATATATATATTGTATGTATATATATAATGTGTGTGTGTATTATATAATTTGTGTATGTATATATATGTGTGTATATATATATGTATGAGTATGTATATATATATATATATTGTGTATATATGTATGTATATATATGTATATCAATATTTTCATATTTTTTGTCAGTTATTTTTTTATTCAATATTTTCATATTTTTTGTCAATTATTTTTTTATTCAATATTTTCATATTCAATATTGTTTAATTATTTCAATATTTTCATATTCAATAATGTTAAATATAATTTTATATAATTTATTTTAGTATATATATTTACCAACCCCTCCGCACGAGCAGGATGCGACACAAGGTCAATTTCTTAAGCGGGGTTTAATAGGTTTGAATTCAGAGGTTTCCTTCTCCTAGACCGGTTGCCTAACCAAGATTAAACAGCCCAGTCTGTTCCTACTATTTACTCATAGCTGGAAGGAGAGTAGGATTCATACCTTTCCCAAGGGTATTAGCGCTAAGTGAAATGCAATTGCCACGTCCAGGATTTGAACTCGGAGCGACGTGTCCATTTCCCATGACTTTAACCATTACACCACGCGCTTCCTAAAATTTATTTTAATATAAGTTAATTTTTATCAATCAACATTATTAGTTAATGTTAATCCATTATCAACAGGATTTTGTAATATCATTTGCACTCTCACCCAAAGACATGCAGTCCGGAAACCATACTTTGCATCCATTACATGCTATAAGATTAAGAAAAATACACATCTAATTATGACAATAGGAGGGTTGGAGTAAAATCCGACAGTATGAGGTGAGGTAAAGAGAAATATTTCGTCCTTCTTCGCGTCAGAAGGACGAAATATTTCTCTCCTACTTGGACTTGTTTGAGTCATTATTTGTCTTCACTTTTCCTTTTACCTCAACTCACATCTAATTATTTGTAATACAATAGGAGGTATTTACTCAACACTTTCGCCACGGGTAGGATGCGACACAAGGTCGCAAGTATGGAGCATCCCGCGAGAATCGAACTCGCTACTCAGTCATAATGGACTAGCTTGCTAACCATTACACCACGATTGAATGTCCTTGCATAATACAATTATGCTCTCATTAAAGATTGATACAGCAGACCTCATAAATATTTCACTAAGGCATGAAAGCACGTATACTCGGGATCGATATGTATGAGGCTAGAATATAAATATATTCCCAATGAATATTTATATTATGTAAATGTCCACGGGAACCTGTTTCAATCGGTTAATTATTCAATATATTCAAGGGGTTATTCATTCCGTTTAAAGATTTTAGTTTTATTTCATAAGCTTTCCTTAGTCTGATACACAGGCCTCGTGTTGCTTACAGTACCTGATAGTCCTAGGTAGTCACCCATCTAAGTACTGAGCAGGCTTATTGTTGCTTAACTTGTAATTTACTAAGCTTTCCTGAGTCTAGCAGGTCACTTACAGTACCTGCTATTCCCAAATTGTTATCCATCGAAATACTAAGCAGGCTTATTGTTGCTTAACTTGTTATTTCCTAAGCTTTCCTGAGTCTATCATATACTCCTCAGTCACTTACAGTACCTGCTATTCCCAAGTTGTCACCCATCTAAATACTGAGCAGCTTATTGTTGCTTAACTTGTTATTTCCTAAGCTTTCCTGAGTCTAGCATACACTCCTCAGGTCATTACAGTACCTGCTATTCCCAAGTTGTCACCCATCTAAATACTGAGCAGGCTTATTGTTGCTTAACTTGTTATTTCCTAAGCTTTACTGAGTCTAGCATACACTCCTCTGGTCACTTACAGTACCTGCTATTCCCAAGTTGTCACCCATCGAAATACTGAGCAGGCTTATTGTTGCTTAACTTGTATTTCTAAGCTTTGAGTCTAGTATACACTAGGTCACTTACAGTACCTGCTATTCCCAAGTTGTCACCCATCTAAATACTAAGCAGCTTATTGTGCTTAACTTATTTCTAAGCTTCCTGAGTCTAGCATACACTCCTCAGGTCACTTACAGTACCTGCTATTCCCAAGTTGTCACCCATCTAAATACTGAGCAGGCTTATTGTTGCTTAACTTGTTATTTAATAAACTTTCTGTCTAGCATACACTCCTCAGGTCACTTAAAGTACCTGCTATTCCCAAGTTGTCACCCATCGAAATACTGAGCAGCCTTATTGTTGCTTAACTTGTTATTTAATAAGCTTTCCTGAGTCTAGCATACACTCCTCAGGTCACTTACAGTACCTGCTATTTCCAAGTTGTCACCCATCTAAATACTGAGCAGGCTTATTGTTGCTTAACTTGTTATTTACTAAGCTTTCATTAGTTTAGCATACAGACCTTAGGTTGTTTACAGTACCTGCTATTTATAAGTGGTCACCCATCTAAGTACTGAATAGGCTGATTGCTTTTTAACTTTATTGAAGGATCAAAGAAAGATTTATTAGCTTGGCTTAGTCTGACACACAAGCTACAGGTTGCTTACATAAGTTCCTAAGTGGTCACCCATCTAAGTACTGAGCAGGCTTATCGTTGCTTAACCTATTATTTACTAGCATACAGGCCTCAGGTTGATTACTGTAGTTGCTATTCCTAAGTCGTCACCCATCTAAGTACTGAGCAGGCTCATTATTTCTTAACTTTATCTTCACTAAGCTTTGCCTAGTCTAACATATGGGCATGTTGCTTATAGTACCCGTAATTCCTAATTGGTCACCCATCTAAGTACTGAGCAGGTTCATTGCTTCTTAACTTTACTGAAGGATCAAAGATAGTTGTTATTCATTAAACTTGGTTTAGCCTGACACAACAGGCCTCATGTTGCTTACAGTACCTGATATTCCTGTGGTAACCCATTTAAGTAAAAGATACACGTGGTCTGACGAAGCTCGGTGGGCCCCAGATACCCACGAGTGGAAATGGTCCATAATCCCGATACCCCTGGTATTTAAGGCTTTTTTATTCACAAATAATTTGGCTCTGTTTATAATAATTAAACATTGAGCTCTCAAACGGAACCTGAACTCTACAACAAACTACTGGTAGGGAATAGGACCAGCCTTGAAGAATCACCTTGTACCAAGAAACTTGGTACCCCAACAAAGAATATATATATATATATATATATATATATATATATATATATATATATATATCAGTGCGGTAAAATGGGAAGCTATATATAATATTGCTATGATATACTATATATATATATAATACTTTATATATATATATATATATATATATATATATCTTTTATTATAATGGAGATTGTGTGTTTTTCTATAACCGAAATATATTACTACTCAAGTCAAAAATTAACATATTATTACATACATTATCCATGATTTTATTTTTATTTAAACCCAATTATTAATAGAATTGCTTCACCTTTATTAGTGGTCCATATCTACATACAAATAAATGCAATTGATTTATATATACAAAAATGCGGTTTACTATGTGAATGGGAAGACTAATTTGCATATTGATATTAAAATGTGATTTATTAAATAAGTGCTTAGTATATTGATTTCTAATGTTTGGTTTTATTTTAATGAATATAAGCAAAATCTCTTCAATGAATCTTAAATGAATCCATTAACAAGAAAAATAACTGCATTTTATTTTTATTTCCTAATTTAACTAAATAAATAAGTAAAATTCAGCAATGAAAGACGGGGTGATGAGAGTAAGTTTCATTTCTATTTTCTATTATACCCCCACTCTGTACATATCTTTTTATCTGCTCTAATTTAATACGATATTCCATTACATTAAAACTTAAATACTTGCACCCGGAGGGGCTATATTTACTAGTATATATAATGTGCGAGTATTCGCGCTCGTGTGTATGTGTTTAAATATTAATACCAGTATAAAAATATGTTTTGTGGAGTTTTTTTTTTTTAGTAATAAAAAAAATATAGCTTTTTTTTTTTTTTTCGGCTTTTTTTGGGGGGGGATATCAAAATGAAACTGAATCCTACCGATGAATTAATTTTCAACACGTGATTCTACCTGCTACCGGAGCATGCACTTTTTTTTCTCAGTCTCCAACAAACGATTCTCTGTAATACTTCCGTCCATATTACATTACGCAAGAAGAAATCTATCCCTGTCGGGAGGGGGGTGCGCATTCAGCACGTTAGTGTTGACTTAAAGGCGCGCCCTCTACTTACCTACACATAAGAGAGAGACAGAGAGACAGAGGTGTACAAAGATAGAGAGAGAGGAGGGATAGAGAGAGAGAGAGAGAGAGAGAGAAAGAAAGAAGGCGTGCACAAAGAAAGAGAGGAAGAAAGTGAGCGTGTGATATGCATATCTTCTTATTATAATGGAGATTGTGTGTTTTTCTGTGTGTAACCGAAACTATATTACTACTCAAGTCACAATTCCCTTAGTTATTTACGTCATATTCTCCATGATTTTATTTTCATTCAAACCTTATTTATTAATAAAATTGTTTTACATTATTAATTCTGTTGGCCATATCTGCATACCAATAACATGCAATTGTATTTAATATATACAACAAAATAGCGGTTTAGTGTGAACAGGAAGGCTAATTTGCATATTGATATTAAAAAATTGGTTTTTAATAAATATTTGCTTAGTATATTGATTTCTAATTGTTTGGTTTTAGTTTTATAAATATGAGCAAAAAGTTTCGTGGATAAATCTTGAAAGAAATCCATTAACAAGAAGAAATAACTGTAATTTTATTCTTTACTTCCTATTTTAACTAAGTAGTTAAATTAGGGAAATGATGGAAGAGTTAGTTTCAAAGTTGTTCTACTTTTCGATTATACCCCCCTCTGTTTTAAATAATTTTATCTGCATTTAACATATTTCATTACATTAAAACTTAAATACGTGCGCCCGGAGGGTGCATATATTTGCTAGTTTTGCTTAATATAAGTAATTGCTTTTCTTTTTTATAAAGAAATCTTTACACTCTCCAGCCGACTTCAAAATTTTAAGTAGATAATTTAATCTGGAACAGCAAGAGACGTAATAAGTAACATCTTTTACCACGTGGCGTCACCATTTGTACCGATAAAAATATATTTGGGAGCATACAAAGTCCCGTTCACACTTGCTTGCTATCAGTTCTCTGCGTGACGGCGTTAAGTAATAGTGTTCATTGTTGTTTGTTAATCATGAATACTGCGTCCAAGTTACGTATAAAGCAGTTCATAAGGCTCTAACGAAACAGTTGGAGAAAAAGCTAGATGAGAAATGTTCAAAGATGTTGCGTGATGTCTTATAATGATGATGATGATCATCATCATGTCGCGCAGGCAACACGGATATCCATGACAATCTCTCGCCAACCTTCCCTATCATTCATCGCCCCAGGGAGTTCTTCCTCTCTGCAGCCAGCATCTTTACATAGCTGGTCAATGTAGGTCCTTGCTGGGCGGCCCACACTGGCATGTCCGTGTGTTGGCTTCCACAGGAGAACATCACTATGAGTTCGTCCTTGCTTCTCCAGCAGTGCCCCGCATGCCTAGTCCGTCTCACTAATATAAACGAGGGTAATCACAAAAGTAATGGTTGGTTGGTTTATTGATTTTAACGGCATATCAACCCGTTCGGGGTTATATCATGCCTAACAGTTAGGGGTAATACATATGTGTATTCATATATATATTTTTAGTAATTGGTTTTAACAATGTGTTAGCATTATTGGGGATTATATTGTATGGCATTGATTTGTTTCATGTCTATATTCTATGGTAGAATTTTATTTCCCTCAAAAAAGAGAAATATCCTCTATGTTAAATTTTCAAACAGATCTTTCATATTGTTTTGCTTTAAAATAACGGTTTCTGATGTGAGCAAAAAATTGCATTCCATCAATAAGTGTTTAAATGTCAGGGGTGTTTGACATGTTTCACATTGTGGTTGTTGTTCTTGTTTGAGTATATAAGAGTGTGTTAGTTTTGTATGACCAATGCATAATTGGGACATAATGACTTGTTCCTTTCTAGACTTCCTTAAAGTTGGTAAGATCTCTAAAGCGCTGGGGACACAGGGAAACTTCGTGCCGCTATTGCCAACACTGTTGTGTTTGTTGTGCATGAGCCTGTCCTTGCGCACGACTTGCTGCCCCGATCAGTCTTGGTTTAGCAGTTGTTTCTGATCGAGCTCCTGAATGACGCTACGCCAAGTTCGCCAAGTTATTCCGTTTTTGAACGCAATGGGCATTAAACCGATTGAGATTCATCGCCGATTAACGGAAGTGTATGGTGAGTCGTGTATGGATATTACAAACATCTGCAAGTTCTGCAGGGAGTTTGCAACGGTGACGAGGTTCAACGCTTTTATAAATAGCCTGATCTTCCATCTGATGAGACTGGATTTTGGGGAGCTACATTAAATCAACTTAGATTTATATAGGCCCCAATTTTGGTCGAAATAAATTTATTATGGAATTACGGAGTTGAGTTTTTCCTTCCTTTCTAATATATATATATATATATATATATATATATATATATATATATATAAATGACTCTCCCGTCGATTATCGACGTATGAGGGTTCATACACACGATGAACTCCCACACAGGGATTTGTTATAGTGTGAAGGCTTGTGTTGGACCATCCACACTTTTGGCACAGTCGATAGGAAAGAATTGGTGCATCAAGGGTTGCCACAAACAATCAACGACCGACCTCAGGAATTTTTGATTCGAGTTATCCCTCTCCTAGACTGGTTACCTACCCAAGGCTGAAGAGCCCAGTCTGCCCTACTATTTAACCCATAGCTGGATATATATATATATATATATATATATATATATATAATATCAATAATATTGTTATATTCATAAGTAAAGAGTGCTCAATATCACTGATAGAGCGTATATATTTAAGTAAGGGTAACGAAAACATAAACTCAACAGCGCTTGGTAACTGAGAGTTTCTCCACTTTGCGGATCATATGATTTTATAATAATGATTAAAATTCATTTTATAATATTTTGGAAACCTTACGAGATTACTCTGGTATTAAGTTAAATAATCGTTTTGTTTTCAACTGCTTTTCGTGTTCCTCATTTTTCTCTCTTCTCTTGGCTTCAATGAAACTAATTCAATCTTTTGTCACTTACATAGAAAAACCGACCTTTACGTTTTTATACTTCTGGTCTCAGCCAAGTTCTCTTCCGCCCTGTCGGCTGGGGCGTTAGAATACACCAACTGCACCTCTGCAGAGGGGTAAGACTCACCTGTTGGCCGTGGGTGGCGACCCGTGATGCTTAAGGATAGAGCCCAGGTAGATGAGCAGTTCATGACATGCAATACTCCACTTTGGCCCTATCTTGGGCTAGACCGGCGTCGGTGAGGCCCCCTCCGATCAATCGGCTGGTCACGTCAAGCCCTAGCACCTATATGATTTTCCCTACCCTATTGCCCTTATGGCAAACCCCAACCCTATTTATTATATGGGTGCTAGAGGCGGTGGCTGCGGGTCTACATGTCCTGGGAATGACGTTAAACTCTATCTGATGGTGAGGTTCCAGTTTTGGAGGTTTGGGGAATGTGGAGCACCCCTTCATCACCATTGCTCCCTGGTCCACTTGACCGGAGTGGTAGTACCTGTTAGGGTCTCATCTATGGGTTAAATAGAAAAATGTATTTATAAAAAAATTGTATTATCCATTAAGAATTGATTTATTTCAAAACTTTATCGGCATTAAATGACCCACTGAGGTTGATATGCCGTAAAACAAAACAAACCAAACCAAACCAAACCAAGTTCTCTTCCCTTTTTATCAGACATTTTTAAATATCCGTTTAGCAGAAAGTAGTTAAACCAGTTCTGTTATATGAAGGCAAAGAGAAAGAGAGAAGGGAAGTTCGCTCATAGCTTTTAATAGACTTGTGTTAATTGCTTTCACTTGAGAATAACATCAAATAGACAATTCTGTTAATACGTTTGTATTAGGACGGACTCGCAGATGAAAAAAAGAAGGAAGGTGATAAAAAAAAAAACTAACTCTTGATTAAATACATTCAAATTGTGAAGAGTTCTGGAAAATATCAGAAAGCCAATAATTTAGTGGTTTTATTTGTTTGCGAGGATCTACGCATCGCTGTATTTTCTTTGTAGTGATGAGATGATGAAACCTTATTTTGTTGTAAATACAGTTGGAAGTGTGCATTAGGGTAGGTCGATTTTTCACTTTTTAAAAATATCAAATTGGCCATCAATGCGAAAGTTGTGTGCTAGTATACTGAATACTGATACCAAAATTTAGATCTTTTACTTACACCAGGGCCGGGTTAGCTCAGTCGGTAGAGCGTTCGGCTAGAAACCACAAGGTTCCTAGTTCGATACCGGCCCTCGCCAACTCAGCATATGAGTAGCACAGGGATCTGTGCGGTAAAGTAAGGAGCTGATGGTAGGTGTGGCGCTCCACCTCAGATGCTAAAAAACAATCTCCTTGGTCTAGCGCTAGTGAAAAGGGGATAGACTCCCTCGCTGATTGGTTGATACCGACTTTAGGCCGCCCCGACGACTTTACTTTACTTACTTACACCATTGTTTGAGGA
The DNA here is from genome assembly GCA_023376005.1 of Doryteuthis pealeii. Lineage (NCBI taxonomy): Eukaryota > Metazoa > Mollusca > Cephalopoda > Myopsida > Loliginidae > Doryteuthis > Doryteuthis pealeii. The sequence goes on from CM042154.1 coordinate 25,279,531, forward strand.
AATAGCATCAAAGATCGTCTACTAAAATGCACTAAAAATCCTCGTTTTCAAAAGGCTAAATTTTGCGAAAACGAGGATTTTTAGTGCATTTTAGTAGACGATCTTTGATGCTATTTCCTCAAGCAATGGTGTAAGTAAAATATACTTATTCAGTATACTAACACACAACTTTTGCATAGATGGACAATTTGATATTTAAAAAAAGTAAAAGATCGATCTACCCTAATGTACCAAGACCAACCGAACCCTTCCCTCACTGGTAAGGTGTGACACAAGGTCAATTTTTGATCGGAGTAAAGCTGATTTGAATTCAGAATTTGCTTTCACCTAGACTAGTTATCTGGTAAGATCCAAGTATTTGTCTATCTTTTCGCTTTCTTTCATTTTCACTCTACGACAATCTTTTTTTCTTTCTTTCTTTTGTTTGTTTCTTAATTAGCACTAAGTCTGGTCTTCTGGCCGGGATTATGTGATCAGTGTGTATCTCAAAGTTTCATTTTCTAGGACGTATTCAGATTTGTGCATATACCATTTAGTAGTATAGTCAGAATCTAATTTCTTGCACAATTCCCAATGAATTACCTTCCGCACCCAGTCATGCATAGTCTTGTACCCTTTTGCGTTAGTCTTTTAATTATTATTATTATTATTATTATTATTATTATTATGAATAGTTACTTAAAGCCATATTATTGTGTATAAATTATTAGTCTTAGATGGGAATATTTGATACCATATAACTGTGTGCGAACAAATGAGTATTATCATAAAATAGGAATAGTTACTTAAAACCATATAATTGTGTATAAATTATTAGTCTTAGATGGGAATATTTGATACCATATAGCTGTGTGCGAACAAATGAGTATTATCATAAAATAGAAATAGTTACTTAAAACCATATAATTGTGTATCAATTATTAGTCTTAGATGGGAATATTTGATACCATATAACTGTGTGCGAACAAATGAGTATTATCATAAAATAGGAATAGTTACTTAAAACCATATAATTGTGTATCAATTATTAGTCTTAGATGGGAATATTTGATACCATATAAACTGTGTGCGAACAAATGAGTATTATCATAAAATAGGAATAGTTACTTAAAACCATATAATTGTGTATCAATTATTAGTCTTAGATGGGAATATTTGATACCATATAACTGTGTGCGAACAAATGAGTATTTTCATAAAATAGGAAGTTTACTTAAAAACCATATAATTGTGTATCAATTATTAATATTAGATGGGAATATTTGATACCATATAACTGTGTGCGAACAAATGAGTATTTTCATAAAATAGGAATAGTTACTTAAAACCATATAATTGTGTATCAATTATCAGTCTTAGATGGGAATATTTGATACCATATATCTGTGTGCGAACAAATGAGTATTATTATAAATAAGTAATTTTAAGTTACTTAAAACCATATAATTGTGTATCAATTATTAATATTAGATACGAATATTTGATACCATATAACTGTGTGCGAACAAATGAATGTTATCATAAAATAGGAATAGTTACTTAAAACCATATAATTGTGTATAAATTATTAATATTAGATGGGAATATTTGATACCATATAACTGTGTGCGAACAAATGAGTATTATTATAAATAAGTAATTTTAAGTTACTTAAAACCATATAATTGTGTATAAATTATTAGTATTAGATAGGAATATTTGATATATGTGTGTGAACAAATTTGGAATAGTTATTTGAAACCACTTAAATAGAAATATTTATTTGAAAGCACGTAATTGTGTATAAATTATTAGTGTTCAAAATTGCTTGGAAAAAATGCATTCGCCATCAAATAACCAAACAACATATGACATGTTGTAAAACCAACTACTCACAAACATTACAGGTTATGACTCGTATGTGAAGTAAATAAATCTTTCGCAACTCTACGTCACCTGAATTGCATCACGTGAACTTAAACGTGCGGCGGCTTTGTCACTGTACAATTTGCAGTTTGCATGGTGCAATTAACGGCTGTTTGTGGCAACGTTGTTGAACATTAACACGCGAGAATGCAACTGCAACATTCCTATTCAAATCGGTTGGTCTTGCTTATGTGCAAATACGGGTAAATGCAGCATATATATATATATGTCAGCCTGACAGTTAGGGTTCGAATCACACACAGAGAAGTCTTCCTGTCTATAACTCTGCTGATGAGGCATAATAGGCCGAAATGTACATACAGAGATTGACTTTTTATCGATTTGTTTAGCCTTACATTTGAACAGATATGCTCGCCTAATTCATAAATTATCAATTAATTAATTTTCAAAATTAGGTATGAATTCAATTAAGCACATATTCTCCCCCCCCCCCCAAAAAAAAAAAACAATATATATATATTGGCGCCCTTAAAGCATACATATCTAAACGTCTGCTCGTCGTCGGTTTTGTTGTTGTTTGATTGGTTGGCTGGATGATTAGTTTTAACGGCATCTCAACCTTTGTTGGGTTATTTTATGCCGAATACGTGCTGTTTTATTCATTTTTGATGGGTATTCAATTTTTTTTTAAAACTCAATTCGTCAAACACATTTTTCTATCTAACTTTTAGATGGGACCCTAACAAGTTCTACCACTCCTGGTCAGAGTGTACCTGGGAGTAATAATGATGAAGAGGTACTCCATACTCCCTAGAACTCCAGAATTGGATCTTAACCAGGAAATGCAGTTTATCGTTATACTCAGGATACTAATACCTCGGCCATCACTTTCTAGCACATATGATAAAATGTTTGGGGGCCCGTCATAAGGGCAATGGGATCAGAACAATCATATAGGTGCTACGGTTTGACGTGACCAGCCGATTGATCGGAGGGGAGCTCTCCGACCGACTGTCTAACCTAAGTAAGGACCAAAGTGGAGTGTTGCATGTCATGGACTGATTAGCCACCA
>CM042154.1:25284968-25304968 GCA_023376005.1 Doryteuthis pealeii
TTCTCTTTTCTTTCTTTCTCTCTTTCTTTCTTCTTTCTTTCTTTCTTTCTTTCTCTCTTTTCTTTCTCTCTTTCTTCTCTCTTTATTTCTCTCTTTCTCTTCTTCTTTCTCTCTCTCTCTTCTCTCTCTTTCTTTCTTCTCTTTCTCTCTTTCTTTCTCTCTTTCTCTTTCTTTCTTTCTTTCTCTTCTCTCTCTCTCTTCTTTCTTTCTTTCTCTCTCTCTTTCTTTCTTTCTCTTTCTTTCTTTTCTCTCTTTCTTCCTCATTCTTTCTTTCTTTTTTCCGTCTAGATTTGGTTCACTTTGTGTTCTTTCCTTTATTTTCATTCCTCTTTTTATCGCTATCTCTTTCCTCACCCATCTAACACCCTTTCTCTCTCTCTCTCTCTATCTATATATATATATATATATATATATATATATATATATATATATAGAGATAGAGAGAGAGAGAGTTAATCTTCCATCTTCTTCATTCTTTCTTGTTTGTCTTGTATTTTCTTTTCTTCGGTTGCTTCTCCCCACCCATATCTCTCTCTCTCTCTCTCTCTCTCTCTCTCTCTCTCTCTCTCTCTCTCTCTCTCATACACATATATTTTTTTTTTTCGGTCTTCTCTCTCTCTCTCTCTCTCTCTCTCTCTCTCTCTCTCTCTCTTTCCTACTTCCCTCTACCATTTTTTTCTTTTTTCTTTCTAGTCTGTCTTCGTCTTTTCTCTCTTCTTCTTCCTTTTCTTTTCTTTTGGGGGACGGCTTGTCTTCTTTTCTCTCTTCACTTTATCTGATTGCTTCCCTCCACTCACACCCACACCCCACACCCCTCTCTCTCTTCTCTCTCTCTCTCTCTCTCTCTCTCTCTCTCTCTCTCTCTCTCTCTCTATCTCTCTCTCTCTTCAGTTTTTCCACCTCTCGCTTATTTCTTTGAATTTACCTCTCACATTTTATACTTTTACATGCATTTTCTCTTAGAACCCTGTCGAAGAATTCGCTCCCAACCTCGATTTATTTTGGTCATTGTTTATTCAATTTCTTTAATTCAAATTTCTTCTTATTCGCATATTTTTCACTTCTTTTTCTTTCTATCGATTTGTTCATGGCATCTTTTTTCAATCAATTTTTCTTTTTTTCTCCCTTTCTACAGACGTCCTTCTATTTCTTCTATCTTCTTTTTTTTTTCTTTTTCTTTTTTTTTTGTTTTTTTTCTTTGCTTGCTTCTGTTCCCACTTTCTTTTTTAACACTTTCTTTTTTTTCTTTCTTTCTTTCTTTCTTTCTTTCTTTCTTTCTTTTAAAAAGCCTATGTATCTTTCTTCTTCCTTTCTACAAATTACGCCTGTATTTCCTTCTATCTACCTTTCTCTTCTGCTTGCTTGCTTCTATTCTTACGTTCTTTTTTAACAGCATATCATTCTTTCTTTCTACTGTAAAATTTTCTTTTTTTTTCTTTCTTTCCAAAAAACTGTTTCTTTCTTCTCTTTTTCTATCAACTCTCCTTATATTTCCTTGATCTTTCTTTTTTTTTACTTCTAATTCTATTTTATTTTTTAACAGCATATCATTATTTCCCTCCAATGTCATATTTTCTTTTTGTTTTTCTTTCTTTCATTCTTTCTTTCTTTCATTTTCTTTCTTTCATTCTTTCTTTCTTTCTTTTTCTTTCTTTCTTCTTTCAAAAAAACCATTCTACAGAATGACATTGTTTTCTTTTCTCCCTTTTCTTCTTTATTTTTCTCTCTCTTTCTACCGTTCGTTCTTTCGTTCTTTCTTTCTTTCTTTCTTTTAAAAGAGCCTTTCAGTGGGCAGGCATTGTTTTTCCTTCATTTTCTTTCGTTTTTCATCTTTTTCTTTCCTTTTCTTTAAATATTCCTTCTCTCTTTAAATATTCCTTCTTTCTTTTTCACTTACATTATTTCTGCTTTCTTTTAATCATAATCTTTTTTCTTTCTTTTTTTTCACTTTCTACAAACTCTCAGTATTTTCTTTCTTTCTTTCTTTCTTTCTTTCGTTCGTTCGTTCGTTCGTTCGTACCGTCATTGATTTTTTCATCGGAGTAGTCTAGCAGTAATTCTTTATATCGGAGTGTATATTGGTCGTATTGGGGCACCTCATGTGGTGTAATGGTTAGCAAGCTAGATTCGCAAATTATTGCTAGTGATTTCGATTCTCACTGGGCGCCCCATACTTCTGGCCTTGTGCCACATCTAAGCTACGCTTGGTAAATAACTATATTGGTCGTATTGATTTATTCATTTATTTTTTGTTCCTAATTCATTTTTATTTTCATCGTCCATTCGTGTTTTTGTTTTGTTTTTATTTTTTGTTTTTTATTTTTTGCACTTGTTTTCAAAAAGTTAAACAATACCTCTTCTTATATGTGTATGTATATATATATATATATATATATATATATATATATATTCCTTTTGTCTTTCATTCTTGCCCTAATGCACTACTAAGCGAAACTATTAGTAGGTATATCTGATTCATTAGGATTAACTTTACTATTTGCTCTACTTAGGTATCGAGCACTTTTTACATTTTAGCTTTAGACAATCCTAGCGGTTATATATATATATATATATATATATATATATATATATATATATATATATATATATATATATTTCTTTTGGCCAAGTGTATTAGTGTTAATCAATTATTTTCACTTTTTTCCTTTTTTCCGCCAGGTTAAAATTTGGTAGATTTAACTAACAAAATATTTTGCCGGTTTTTTTTTTTTTCTTACCAACAAGGAGTTACTAATGATTAGTATATATATATATATATATATATATATATATATATTATATATGATAAATCTAATGAGTCAAACGAACCTACTAAAGTTTCGCTTAATGCTCTTCAGAGCTAAGATGTTAGCCCTGAAGAGCATTAAGCGAAACTTTTAGTAGGTTCGTCTGACTCATTAGATTTATCATTAGATTTATCTTTATTATTTGCACGACTTAGGTATTGAGCACTTTTTATTTATTAGCTTTAGTCTCCCGGCGGGTTTGTATATTTATATATATCTTATATATATATATGCATATAAATTGTTTTTTCTTTTGGCAAAGATATTGTACTAATAGATTATTTTTGTTGGTACGATTATCTTGGTCTTTTCTTTTTTACAATTTTTTTTTCTTCCCGGTTGATGTTTGGTAGTATATTTTTACAATCAAACTATTTGCTGGTTTTTTTTTCTCACCGCGAGGATTTACCAACAAGTTTGGTATATTAATTTATAATATATATATATATATATTATATTCCTTATTTATTTTATTTTTGTTAATCTTTCTCTTCGGAATATCACTGTTTTCGCTTTCATTCATTCATTCATTGTTTCTTTACTCTCTTTTACACACACACACACACATATATATTATATATATATATATATATATATATATATATATATATATATATATATATATATATCCTTATTACTTTTATAGTTTATTTCCTTTTTGTATTCTCTTTTGTTCTTTTTTAGTTCTCAGGCGCAGTTACAATCCTCCCTCTATATTCCAGTCGCGGCTGCCACCAAAAGGCACACCCTCCATTCCACCTAACTCTACTTCTACCCCCCCCCAACCACCATCATCACCAACTTCACCCCTCTTATTCGCACAGCCACCACCCCTTACTCCCTCACCTCTTCCACCCACACAGTGGATTCCTTTTCCACGCCATTTTTCCACACATGTAACATATTCACGCATATATATGCATAAATCAAACACACACACAGAATATATATATATATATATATATATATATATTATAATATTATTTAACTCTGTGACACTCCTTTTAATTTCTCCCCACCGTTGCCGGCTTTTTTCTTTGCGTCCCGACTCATTCCAGCTCCTCTTGAATATCACCATCTTTAACCGCATGACGATCAGATGCATCGGAGTTATTAACTAACCTTGTCTTACATATTTGTTTTGTTTATTTAATGACATATCAACCCTGTGGGTTATTTAATGCAAAAACTTATATATATATATATATATACTAGCAAATATATGCACCCTCCGGGTGCAAGTATTTAAGTTTTAATACAATAAAATATCATGTAAATTAGAAAGGCTAATGAAACTGAATAAGAATTCAGATAAAAATATTTGGAAACAGAGGGGGTATAATCGGAAAAATAGAACAACTTGAAGCTAACTGTTCCACCATTTTCCCTTACTCCCGTCTTTCAGTGGTAAATTTCCCTAATTTAACTATTTAGTTAAAATAGGAAGAAAAGAATAAAATTACAGTTATTCTTTATGTTAATAAATTTCTGTTAAGATTTATTCCCGAGATTTTTGCTCATATTTATTAAGATAAAAAAACAATTAGAAATCAATAATACTAAGCATATATTATTAAAATCAAATTTTTTAAGATCAATATGCAAATTAGCCTTCCCATTCACACTGTAAAACTGCTATTTCGTTGAATATATAAATATAATTGCATGTTATTAGTATGTAGATATTGTTAATAGTCTTAATGATGTAAAACAATTTTACTAATAATTGAGGTTTAAATAAAATCATGGAGAATGTGTGTAAATAACAAAGGGAATTGTGGCTTGTGTAGTTTCGGTTACAGACCGACAAACCCACAATCTCCATTATAATAAGATATATATATATATATATGTCTCTCAAGAAGGACAAAATGCTATCCATGTAAGCATTTTCAAAGATGCCTTTCATATCATAAATTATTATTGGTAAACCAAGTACTTTCGGTTCTTTTCAGAACCATTGTCAAGTCTGTTTATAATTGCCTAAACTATCATTATCAATACTGTTAATTATTCGGCTAAACTATTGTTTTGCTTTTGTATTATTTTCTGAAATATTTCTATAAGTTGTATTAGGAGTCTCGTGTTTTTAAGTATTGGCATATGGGAGCTAGAATCTTCTAAGTGTAAAGTAATTCTTGATAATTTTGTTGCGATATATATATATATATTATATATATATATATATATATATATATATAACCAAACTTATTGGTAAATCCTCGCGGTGAGAGAAAAAAAAACAAAAAAAAACAGCAAATAGTTTGATTGTAAAAATATACTACCAAACATCAACCGGGGAGAAAAAAATTTTTGAAAAAAGAAAAGACCAAGATAATCGTACCAACAAAAAATAATCTATTAGTACAATATTTGGCCAAAAGAAAAAACAATTTATATGCATATATATGAAGGAGTAAAACAATGTGTTTTGAAAATGGCGAATGCCAACAATTTGTGGGAGATTATGTGCTTAATTAAAGTCATACCTAATTTTGTTAATTAATTAATTATAACTAAATGATTTAGGCGTGCATATATAAGATATATATATATTCATATAAAACCGCCAGGAGACTAAAGCTAATAAGTAAAAAGTGCTCAATACCTAAGTAGAGCAAATAATAACATAAAATAAAAGTTATTATATATATATATATATATATATATATATATATATATATATATATATATATTTGTGAATAATATAGGTGCTATATTACTAAGCAGATAGTACTCAATATCATTAAGAGTGCTTATATTTGAGTTAAGGTAGCATGAACATGGAGTCAACACCTGGATAATGACAGTTTCCCGCTTATGAGATACACAGTCCAAGGTCTGAATATCAAATAGGCGAGAAACTGTCAGGAACCAGATATTGATTTCATGTCCACGCTACCTTACCTCAAATATACAGGATGTTCGGGATAAATTTGACAGTTTCATAAGGAAAAAGAAAAAGTCCTCGGTAACTATAAAAGATTTATATTCTGATAGGAGCAAAATTAATAATTTTCTGATTCGTTAAACAAAAACACTTGACTAATCATATATAGTCAAGTTACTAAACTAAATTTATATGTTCAAATGTAAGGCTAAACAAATCGAGAAAATGTCAATCCTGAAATAGGTCGAAATATACATTCAGGGATTGACATTTTCTCGATGTGTTTAGCCTTACATTTGAACATATATGCCCGCCTAAATTCATTAATTATTAACTAATTAATTCTCAAAATTAGGTATGACTTCAATTAAGCACATATCCTCCAAATAAATATTTATATATATTATATATATATATATATAATATATATATAATTATATATATATATATTAATTCTTCCCCTACTCTTTCTTTTTTATTATATTTTTCTGTGTAGTCTGTCCTTCTTCTTCCAGTTGTTTCTTTATAATAAAAACGGAATAGTCCATTATTTAGCTGAAGTGACGACACTCATAAACATCATCAGATAATAAGGATTTACATTTTTGCATTTAATCTTTAATTATTTGGACAGTCTCATTTTTAACCAAAGGGTGCTGCAAGATAATAACGGTTGTACTTTTAAGGAACTCGAGAATTAATATATAGGTGTTAATTATGTTTTCAAGGTCCTATTACAGATCTAAATGGGCACCTCACGTTAGCAACCGGGATTCTCAAACCATTGGTAGTGAGTTCGATTCTCATTGGGCGCCCCATACTTCTGGCCTTGTGCCGCATCTAAGCTAAGCTTAGTAAATAACTATTACAAATCTAAATAACCAAATAAAAAGATTTATCAAGCTAAAATGGCGACAATGTTGGAATCGTAGTACACCAAACAAATTCTTATCAATTAAGCCAAAAGTCTGAGAATGAAAGCCGGGATATAGAAAATCCCGAGAGGAAGAAGTAATACTGGCTCGGCTGCGCATTGGCCATACAAGACTTACACACTCTTTTATACAGTAAAACAGGAGGATCAACCACGACATGCAAAACATGTCAAACACCCTGCACTGTCAAGCATTTCGCTCCTATCAGAAAGACATTTTTCAACGCAACTAATATGAGAGGTTCTGTTTAAGAATACTAGCATGGATGACATTTTATCGTTCTTGAGAGAAATGAAAATATACCGAAAATTATGAATCAGATATAAAAATACATCCACGAAATTTTAGATATGTTCTGATTCATTATATGTACTAATTACTCTAAAAACGTCGATTCAGAAAATGTTGTACCACCGTGCGAGGAATTTGGTAGGCAAAGAGTTAAGTATTCAATGTTATTTTTTCGTCTGTTGTCAGGATTGAACCTAAAACCTCCAGATGATTGTCACTTAGAACTGTATTAACTTCAACCTTTATAATCTGCTTTATATCTAAAGAAGCGCGTGGTGTAAATGGTTAAGTTCATGGGAAATGAATCGATCGACCCGAGTTCAAATCCTGGACGTGTAATTGCATTTCACTTAGCGCAATACCCTGGGAAAGGTATGAATCCTCTCTCCTCCAGCTATGGTAAATAGCAGGTTAGACTGGTTTTTTAACCTGACTAGGTAACCAGTCTAGGAGAAAGAAACTCTGAATTCACCTGTTAAACTCCGCTAAGAAATTGCTTTGTGTCGCATCCAGCCTCGTCGGAGAGTTGGTAAATATATATATCTGCTGCCTCATGTGTTCTGGTGTTGAAAATTATTTGTATCAAAATACTTGATATCAAATAAACGTGTGCAAAATATAAAAAACTTAAGAAACTACTAAAAAAAATTAGATATAAAGATAAAAATGAACGCAATTCTCTAACCTCTAGGCATACCGTTTAAATCACCCTCTCAATCAATTGGCTTGTGTCGCATCCTGATCGTGATGGAGGAGTTGGATAAATACACCTTCCTGGGTCCTGGGTCACAATTAAGCTAATGTTAGTAATTAACTGGGACACTTCGTCGTGATGTAATAGTTAAAAATTAAGTCTCGACAATCAACTACTACTGAGTAAATCACTTCGATCCTCGCTAGGTGACCCATATAGGTGATGTTATGTCAAATCTAAGCTGTGCTTAGTTTTTTGTTTACCTCTGTCTTCTTACATCTCTCTCTCTCTCTCTCTCTCTCTCTCTCTCTCTCTCTCTCTCTCTCTCTCTCTTCTCTCTCTCTCTTCTATTCTTTTATTTTCTTCCTTTTTCTTCCTCTTCTTTTTCCTTTCTTCTTCTATCACCATCTTCTTCTTCTTCTCTTCTTCCTTCTTCTTCTTCTCTTCTTCTTTCTATTCCCCATTCTTTCTTATTATTATTATTATTATTATTATTATTTCTATTCCCCTTCTTATTATATTATTCCCTCCTCTCTTCTTCTATTCCCCCATTCTTTCTTCTTCTTCCTTCTTCTTCTTCTTCTTCTCACCACTACTCTCTCTATCACACACACACACACTTTCTCTCTTTTCTTCTTCTTCTTCTTCTTTTCTTCTTCTCACCCACTACCTCTCTCTATCACACACACACACTTTCTCTCTTTTCTTCTTCTTCTTCTTCTTCTTCTTTCTTCTTCTTCTCTCTCTATCACACACCACTACCTCTCTCTATCACACACACCACACTTTCTCTCTCTTCTTCTTCTTCTTCTTCTCACCAACTACCTCCTCCTATCACCACACACACACACACACTTCTCCTCTCTTCTTCTTCTTCTTCTCTCTCACCACTACCTCTCTCTATCACACACACACACACACAATTTTCTCTCTTCTTCTTCTTCTTCTTCTTCTTCTTCTCACCACTACCTCTCTCTATCACACACACACACACACACTTTCTCTCTCTTCTTCTTCTTCTTCTTCTTCTTCTTCTTCTCACCACTACCCTTCTATCACACACACACACACACACTTTCCTCCTCTTCTTCTTCTTACTTCTTCTTCTCACCACACCTCTCCTACACACACACACACACTTTCTCTCTCTTCTTCTTCTTCTTCTTCTTCTTCTTCTTCGTCTCACCCCTATATATCTTCTCACATACACACATTCTTTCTATCTATCTTTTTGGTATCTATCTAGTTGGTAACTTATTTCGTTGGTCATTACATAATTGGCATAAAAAAGCGTTATAAGAAACTCTGGAGGAGTTCAGAAGCCGAAAATTGTTGTGACCGGGTGTCGGATTTATTAACAGGATAAGAATATCTTGGTCGGCTTCGATGTTGATGTAGTTGGGCTTTGTCACGTGAGGCAGCGATCAGCGTTCGGATCCGGCTAAAATACGGAAATTTAAGTGTTTTATTTTTATTTTTAAAATCAAACAGGTTTTCCCAAGCACAGTCTGCATCACTATCCCTCATTCTTACACCCCACTCTGGCAGCGCCAATCACATAATCTCCACTCTCTCTCTCTCTCACTATATATATATTATATATATATATATATATATATATATATATATATATATATTATATATATACACATATTTCGTGTGGTGTGTGTGTGCTTTAATATTTACTAAACTTAAGCATTAGTCTACACAAGGAATTGAGTTTGCAAAAGATCTCACAGCCGGCGCCCATATGTTAATAGATATATATATATATATAAATCATATATATAATTTATATATATATATAGGGTACCGTGAACATAAAATTAAGAGCCTATGCCATTTCAAACCAAATCTAAGACTTGGTTCGAAAATGAAAGAGACGAGATACTGACAGTTACCAATGCTACCATCAATTAGATGAATAAACTCTATCACTGATATTGAGCACACTTCATTTATAAATACATCAAACTATACTATATATATATATATATATATTATACATGGGGGGGTCTGTATGTATATACTCCCTGTATATATGACGCATGGCTTGCAGAGAGGTAAACACCCCCATCTCCCAATGGAGCTACCTGTTGGCACCCGTGATGCTTAAGAACAGAATCCTGGTTGCTGAGTAGTCCATGATATGTAATACGCCCTTACTTAGTCTAGACGCTCCGCTTCTATCAATCTCCTGGTCACGTCAAGCCCTAGCACCTATATGATTTTCTCGATTGTACTACTCTTATGGAAAACCCCCAACCCTTTTGTACTAGAAGGCGATACCTGTGGATCTTAGTGTACTGGGTATGACTAAGTTGAATCTAGTGGTGAGTGTCCAATTCTGGAACATTTGGGAGTGTGGAGTACCCCTTCATTGCCATTACTCCCAGTTCCATTCTGACCGTGTGTGGTAGTATCTGTCAGGGTACCTTCTATGTGTTAAATAGACCTGATTGCACAAATAACAACCTGCCCTGTCGACTGGGACGTTAGAATTCACCGCCTGCACCTCTGCAGAGGTGTAAGACTCCCACAATGGGGCCACCTGTTGGCCGTGGGTGGCGACTCATGATGCTTAAGGATATAACCCAGGTGTATGAGCAGTCCATGACTTGCAATACTCCACTTTGGCCTTATCTTGGGCTAGACGGGCGGTTGGAGAGGCCTCCTCCGATCAATCGGCTAGTCCCGTCAAGCCCTAGCACTTATATGATTGCCCCAACCCTATTGCCCTTATGGCAACCCTCAACCCCTTTTTATCATATGGGTGCTAGAAGGCGGTGACTGAGGGTCTACATATCCTGGGAATGACGTTAAACTCTATCTGATGGTGAGATTCCAGTTCTGGAGTTTGGGGAATGTGGAGCACCCCTTCATCAACCATTGCTCCCTGGTCCACTCTGACCCGGAGTGGTAGTACCAGTTAAGGTCCCATCTATGGGTTAAATAAAAAAACATGAATTAATAAACAAAATTGTATTATGCATTAAGAATGAATTTATTTCACAACTTTGTCGGCATTAAATGACCCACTGAGGTTGATATGCCGTAAAAACAAACAAAACAAACTAAACCAAACAAATGACAACCGTACTCAATAAAAAATGAATTGAACAAAACCGTCTTCGACATTAAAAATAATTCAAGGGTTTACATGCCGTAAAATTCAACCAACCAGCCAATGTCACCTTTTCGTCGACCAGACCCGAGCCTTTTATAATTCTTTTACAATTCTTTTACAAGCCTGACTCACCTGACGACTGCTCTGACCAGCATAAGGTTGCGTCTTCTCTTGAGCCAAAAGGTGCAAAATAAATTTAAATCTCCACCTTGTCACCCAGAGAGAAATTAAAATAATGAAATAGAATAAACGAGGATGTGCACCCAGTGTACGTGGCGATTGATTTAATTTGGAATGCATATGAAAAAATAAAAATGGCTAAAGAAAAAATACACGTTTCTTCAATTCTTTGTGTTTCATATAAACAGAATATCTTGGAAAGCTTATTCATAATATTATAATATAACCTTCAAATATATTTTCAATAATATCCATACTTTCAACTTTGATCATAAAATTTAACTCCAAAATAATTTACATAATTCAAAATTTCTTTCATTTCTTTCTTCTATTCTTTTGTTATATACATTTTTTACATTCATTATCTAACATATCTAATATCCAATATCTTTTAACTCCTATTTCATAATATATAATATATCTGCATCCTTTTCTTCTTTAAATATCTCTATAATTTATACTGCTATATCCTCTTTCCATTTCTTAAAAAAAAAATAAAACTTTCTATTCCTCATATACAATCTCTTTAATTCAAATATTCACTTCTTATATATACCTTTTAAAATTACCTTCTTATAATACATCTATTACAATATATACTATCCTTCAAAAATCCTTATTACTCCTTCTTTATTATATCTTAACAATCTAATAAATCTCTTCTCAATTTCCTTATTCATATATACATATAATAATAATAATATATCATAATCATTTCAATATAATATTAATACTTATACAAAAACATAATAATAATTGAAAAATTAAAAATAATCTTAATACTTACAATATTAAACTCTATCAATCCAAAAAGCATAATTCTTTCATATAAATCTAATTCTTCTTTCTTTCTTCCTCTACTCCAAATTCCCTTCTTTCTTCTTTTCTTCTTCTTTCTCTTTCAATCCCTTTTCTTTCTTTCATTTTCTTCTTCCTTATCTTTTCTTTCTTTCTTTCTTTCTTCTTCTTTTCTTCCTTTCAATTCCCTTTCTTTCTTTCTTTCTTCTTCTTTTCTTTTCTTCTTTCAATTCCCTTTCTTTCTTTTACTTCTTTCTTCTTTCTTTCTTCTTTCTTTTCTCTTCCTTTCTTTCTTTCTTTAATTACTTTCTTACTTCTCTTTCTTTCTTTTTTCTTTCTTCTTTCAATTCCTTCTCTTTCTTTCTTTCTTTTCTTCTTTCAATTCTTTCTCTTTCTTCTTTCTTATCTTTTACATATTCTTTCTTTCTTTCTTATCTTTCTTTCTTTTTCTTTCAATCCATTTCTTCTTTCTTCTTTCTCTCTTTCTTATCTTCTTTCAATTCATTTCCTTTTTTTCTTTTCTTCTTTCAATTCTCCCTTTTTTCTTTCTTTCTTTCCTTTCTTTCTTTTCTTTCTTTCTTTCTTTTCTTTATTCTAATTTTCTTTTCAAAATATTTCTTTTGATCTTATTTGTCTTGATCTGATAGTACCGTCAACATTGCACGTTTCTTCTTGTTGTCAATCTGTCATACCTTCTATCTACCCGCGACATCTTTTTCGGGTGTCTCGCATAATGTAATGAGTGACGAGATAGACTAACAGACCATTGTTAGAAAGTTCGATTATAACTGGATGCACCCTTACTCCTGGCCTTGTGCCAAACTAAACCGGGCATAGTGAATGTCTACCGGATCCCCCCTCTCTCTCTCAATCCTCCTCTCTCTCTCTCTTCTCTCTCTACTCTCTCTCTCTCTCTCTCTCTCAAAACTGTCAATTTAAGTTTTTATTTCGTTTTGACAAGTAGGATTTTATCATATCACGTTGTTGTTTTTATTACATTTCTGAAAACCATTAATTATTTTATCTCCAAGTGAGAGAATTTTTGCACAATCCACCCATAAGCTGAATGGTTCACTCGAATACTGAGTGAATACACAAGTCTTCCAGATCTCCAGGACTCTTCTGAGTATTCTAGCTGATTTTAACAATGCTGTTGTTTGGATGGCTCCCAACTCTTCCTCGGATTTTCCAATTCTTCCAGGCCCTTTTCGAAACCCTTTGGAACTGTTCCTAGGGCCCCAATAACGATTGGTACGACCTTCACCCTCATTTCCCACAGTTTTATTATTATTATTATTATTATTATTATTATTATTGGAACGGTTCTCAAAGACTTGGAAAAGAGACCGGAGGAATTAGAGATCAGAGGCAGCATCAAGACCATCCAGAACGAAGCACTGTTAAAATTGGCAAGAATACTCAGAAGAGTCCTGGAGACCTGAGGAGACTTGCTGTCACTCAGACTCCAGTGAACAGCCACCAGTTAGAATTAGTGTGAAAAACTCGCATATATTGGAGAAAATTACTACTACTACTAGTAGTAGTATAATAATAATAATAATAATAAGAATAATAATAATAATACCCACCAACAACAACAACTTTATTCATCTAGTTATTCGTTCTCTTTACATCCGGGCGTTTACTGGAGTGCCGTTTCTATATTGTTTCGTCCAGCACCATTGGCGGAAACCTGAATAGAACTCAAAGGATGTGCACTTAATGCTACGACAACGCACCAACGGAAACCTTCCCACCCACCACCCGTCTCTCTCTCTCTCTCTCCTCCTCTCTCTTCTCTCTCTCTCTCTCTCTCTCTCTCCTCTCTCTCTCTCTCTCTCTCTATATTGTGTGTTTGTTTATCTATGTACTCTACCCTCAATAATAACTATATCTATCCACTCCTTTCCATATAATTAAACTATTGTCCAATCCATTCCCGCTGTTATTAACAATATTATTTTTTATTACCCTACTTATCTTTCCTCTTCTTTTTCTTCTGATTATTATTAGTATTATTATTAGTAGTAGTAGTAGTAGTAGTAGTAGTAGTAATTTGCGTCCATTTATTCGCACTTAAAAAAAATACTGCTATTTGCCTCGACACTTCCACAAAACGTATTTTTTTTTTAAATACTTTTCTTTTTCTTCAGTAGTTTGTATGTTGTCTCTACGTTCTGGTTATCCAGTGGGGAGACTTAATGGCTAACATGATGTACCGCGACAACGTAGTAAGCTGGTTCGAACTCCAGTTGCGCTATCACGTTCATTTTCGGTCTACTATCCTTGGAAAAGGTATTAACCCCCACATTCTACCAGTTATGGGTTAAAATAGTAATAAATTTATTTCGACCAGAAACTCAAAATGAGTCTAGTCTCTTCAGATAGATTTTACAAATTCTGTATTTTGTAAAATCTAACTGAAGAGACTGGACTCATTTTGAGTTTCTGGTCGAAATAAATTTATCATAGTCAAATGACGGGTTTGTTAAGTTTTTCTTTCCTTGAAAGTTATATATAAATATATATAATATATAAAAATATAATATTATATTAGTAATATATTATAAATATGAGCAGTACGTAAATAACACTGTATTATTTAGATATGCTTTTATCCGACAATTTTTGGAGATAGGTGACATTAATGTGTAACAGAAAATTAACAATACACTAAATTTCTTGAAAAAAAAAATCCAACAGATTAGATTATACATCATAAAAAATAAGAATATTAGCGAGAGGACAACCAACACAAGCTAAAAACTAGAAATCAAATCAAAATGAATAAAAAGGAAATACAAAAAAAACAAAAAGACAGAGAAATGTCAATCCCTGAAATAAGAAATAAAACCAACAACAAATATCGAGCAACCATAAAAATAAATATAATTAAAAAACTACATAACTAAAATACGTCTAATAAATAAAATAATATATATAATTAAATAAACAGCTAATTACATTGTTACAAAAACAAACATAAATAAGAAGAAAAAAATAATGAAATAATATAATTCTCGGTCGATTGCGTAAGAGGAGTGATAGAAATATAACTTCTGTCGCCCTAAATTTAACTATAATTCATTCCTATTGCATGCTACAATGAATTAGGGGAAAACAAACCAAAAAAAATAAAAAATAAAAACAACGTTAATTACATTTTCCTTTTAATCTTGAAGGCCATTAAAAATAACCTGAAGACGATGACGTCTGACATGGCCACTTTAAAAATCCAACCAATCCCGTCGTTTTTTAGTCTTTTACCCTAGTTTAGGTCAGTCAAGTAGCGACGCTCTCAGAATCGAATCACCAGGTTCGTATCATTAGTCAATACCGGCAACTGCAGCGATTGGAGTCACAGCTGTTCCTATGGCTGTCGGTCTATGAATAGCCATCCAATGGATTCTATCTGCAGTAAAGTTAGAGCTGGTGGGAAGTGTGTCTGTCTGGCGTTCCACCTCAGAGCCAAAACAATCTCCTTGGTCTAGCGCTGTGAAAAGATAGACTAGACTCCCTCGCTCTGGTGATGGTTGATACGCGACTTTAGCTGCCGCCCACCACGCATGTGGCTTGTGGTGAGCTCTTACCGGTAATCTTTCACCGTTAGTTGGTAACAATTCCAAGCAAATAGGCACAGCTACTCTCCCTGACTTTCACTTTGTGACGACCAAGCCCGTAGCTATTTGTTGAAAGTCTCCAATGAGAAATAAACAAATCTTAGAAACTTGTTCGAAAAACAATACAACTGCCATGCTTTAACAGCAAAATAGTCATAAAATGTTTTTTCTTAATAACAATTTAAGTTCACTCAGATAATTTTATGCTAGGATTTAGGCCAACTGACTTCACTTTGAACAGACGTAGCCATTTTGAATGGGTACCATGGCGAAATCATCACCAAATCTTAGAATTGTTTTCGGAAAGAACAATACACTGCATGCTTTAACACAAAAATATCAAAAATGTTTCCTTAAATAACAATTAAGTTCCATTTCAGATTAAACCGCGCACGCACCAATTTTATGCAGGAATTTAGCCAATCTAAAGGTGAAAATTACCTCCCTAAACAAAACCGCTATCTACTGCGTTGCCACATTGGGACGTTCAACCGGCCACCATTAACTGTCTCTTATCCTGCTCTTAACCTTCATCCAAAGAAACGAATCGTTATGTTCCGCAATGAAAAACTGGCGCTTGAATCACCATTCACAACTCAGCGAAGAAACCGAAGGCTAAAGACGGGTCTCGGGTTGGGAGTTGCATAACGCGGGAGGATTTCATTAGAAAATCACCCCTGGTCATAAAAATTAGTGAGTTGAGGGTCAATAAGAAATGACCTCATCCGACGGGAATTTCCCTTACCCACGGCTTCCCTGGTCCCTTTTTAAAACCCCCGGTCATGTGTGTATCATCGATCTGTAACTTAATAACTAGGTGTATTTATGCCCCCCATCCCTTTCGTCTTATTTCTTCGACTTGGCTGGTGCATTTTAACTGGAAAAATTTGTTGTGTAAAACAAATCTTATTTCATCGTTAGGCCCAGACCATAGTGCAGCGCTTGCTTGTTTGGTCTTTAGACAACACGGCAACTGCACCCTCCAGCCCAGACGATTAGTGAGCCCTTGCTTGTTTGGTCTTCGTAGACGACACGCCCAACTGCACCTCAGCCCAGACATAGTAGCTCCTGCTTTGTTTGGGTCTTAGAACACCCAACTGCCACCCTCAGCCAGACATAGTGACCCTGCTTTTTGGTCTTAGAACACGACCAACTGCGCCTCAGCCCCAGACATAGGAGCCCTTGACTTGTTTGGTCCATTTAGAACACGCCAACTGCCCTCAGCCCAGACATAGTGAGCCCTTGCTCGTTTGGTCTTTAGAACACGCCAACTGCACTCAGCCCAACATAGTGAGCCCTAGCTTGTTTGGTCTTTAGAACACGCCAACTGCCACCCCTCAGCCGCAGACATAGTTGAGCCCTTGCTTGTTTGGTCTTTAGAACACGCCAACTGCACCTCAGCCCAGACATAGTGAGCCCTTGCTTGTTTGGTCTTTAGAAACACGCCAACTGCACCGTCAGCCCAGACATAATGAGCCCTTTGCTTGTTATTGGTCTTCCTGAGAACACGGCAACTGCACCTCAGCGGAGGGGTAAAATCACTCCTACTCGATAGGTCTACCTGTTCGCCGTGGGTGGCAACCCGTTACGCTTAAGAACGGAATCATGTTGACTGAACATGTCCATGATATACAACACTCCACTTTAGCCCTTATTTAGGCTAGACGAGCGCTCGGGAGGCCACCTCCAATCAATCAGCCTAACCATGTCAAGCCCTAGCACCTATATGATTGTCTCGACCGTATTACACTTATCGCAAACCCCCAACCCTTATATTATATGTGCTAGAAGACGGTGGCTGAGTGTCTTAGTGTCTGGGGTATGATGTTAAACTGCATCTAGTGGTGAACTTCCAATTCTAGAGCTTTGGGGACTGTGGAGTACCCATTCATCGCCAAGTCCACTCTGACCCGGAGTGGCAGTACTTGTTAGGTTCCCATCTATGGATTAAACAGTGAAAAAAGGAGTTTAATTTTTTTTTAATTGAGCTTAAAAAACGAATTTGAATGTCCATCAAGCATGTATAAAACAAGACGTCTTGGAAAAGGTATCCGACTATTCTCCTTCCAGCTATGGGTAAATAGTAGGACAGGCTGGGCTTTTTAACCTTGGTTCGGCAACCATTCTAGGAGAATGAAAACTTCAAATTCAAACTTGTTGTAGACCTGGAGAGGGATGGGTACCTATTCAAGCTATTCCTGTTCATGACACGGTACATTAGTAGCGTCCACGTACGATCAAACCAGGTTATAGGACCAGTGAGGGAGTGAATGGGTCTAGGTTTTGTTAGAAGCAATCGTTTTAAATGTATTGTTCTCAATAACACACACACACACACACACATATTATATATAATATAATATATAATATATATATATATATATGTGTTGTGTGTGTGTGTGTGTATTCTTTTGTCCCTATATTTCGAAAAGGATATCCACAAAGAAAATCTCTGAATTCATCCCCCCCCTCTTTTTCATTAAACACGTTATGGGTCATCGTTGTAGAGAAAGTCTATTATTGTACATGTCTTACAACTCTTGGGGAAAATGGAATGATAGATAAATAAATAGATAGATAAATTCCTTTAAAAATGTTCTCTGTCTTTTTTTTTTTTTTGTCTTTTTTCTTATACACCCAATACACACTTTTGTCAAGCAAAACGAAAAGGAATATAAAAGGAGGAAGATTGATTAGAATATTTACATCTATCAATTTATCTAATTTAGTCATCTTACATCTATCTATCAAAACACACAGACACACACACACACACACTCACACACACACACACTATATATAAATGTATTTGTATATATATAGATAATATATACATATATATATAGAGAGAGAGAGATAATATATGTATATAATAATATAGTATATATAGATAATATATATATATATATATATATATATATATATGTTGTGTGTGTGTGTGTGTGTGTTTTGTGTATTGGGCAGTATTCTTTCATTTATACATGTAGAATTAAACAAAACATATGTCTCCTGTCTAACGATTTTATTGATGATCTTTTCAAGCTTTCTGGCCAACTTTTTTTTATATTTGGAAGGAATTCGTGGATTAGTCGACCGAAGTTCATATCCCGAGTACTTTCGGCACTTCGAAGTGCCATCATCAGGGGTGATGTGTTCCAGTTTTTTTTTCAAAGTATATTAATGGATGTAGAGGCTGGAAGATAGATATATATTCTAGCTATTCAGTTTATATCTAGCTATCTCAGTCCGCTCAATATCTATCTATCTAAGTCTAATAATATCCTATCTATCTATCTATTCTAAGTCTATTAATATCCTATCTATCTATCTATCTATCTATCTATCTATTAAGTCTATTAATATCTATCTATCTATCTACTATTATCTATCTATCTATCTAAGTCTCTATCTATCTATCTATCTATCTATCTCTGATCTATCTATCTATCTATCTATTAATATCTATCTCTCTATCTATCTAAGTCTATTAATATCTATCTATCTATCTATCTATATAAGTCTATTAATATCTATATCTATGTATATATATATATATATATATATATATATATATATATATATCTACATATGTGTCTTTACAGTCAGCTTATATCTATCTTTATCTATCAATCTATCTCAGTCGGCTCACATCTATCTATCTACATACGTCTGTTCATATCTATTTATCTATCGTTCTACCTATCTATCTACATACTTCTGTTCATATCTATTTATCTATCGTTCTACCTATCTATCTACATGCGTCTGTTAATATCTATCTATCTATTTCAGTCCGCTCACATCTATCTATCTCAATCCGTTCAATCTATCTATCTCAATCCATTCACATCTATCTATCTCAATCCCCATCACATCTATCTATCAATCCATTCACATCTATCACTCAATCCATTCACATCTATCTATCTCATCCTTAACATCTATCCATCTCAACTCCATAACATCTATTTATCTCAATCCATTAACATCTATCCATCTAATCCATCATTCACATCTATCCATCTCAATCCATTCACATCTATTCTATCTTCAATCCATTCACATCTATCTATCTCAATCCATTCACATCTATCTATCTCAATCCATTCACATCTATCTATCTCAATCCATTCACATCTATCTATCTCAGTTCGTTCATATCTTTCTATGTATTTATCTAAAGATCTGTTACTACAAAAATGCGAGTTTCTGGGAAAATGGCACGTGAATGCCAGTCTCGTCGGAAGCTGTTTTGTTTTTGTTTTGTTTGTTTTTGTTTTTTTGTTTTTTTGTTGTTTTTTTTTTTTGTACTGAATTTCTGTAATATGTTTGTATATATATATAATTCGCTATAGAATTACTAAGCGGAACTGGTTCATTTCATAAAATATCTAGAATAACAAGAATGCCAATGTGTCTGGCTATAGTTTTTCACAGACACGTTCTATTCGCTGAGATATAGCGATAAATTGCTAAATGCAGTGAAATTTATATTGTGGTATTCTGCTATAACAGTAGTAAATAAATTAAAGGAACCAGAGAAATACACTTAGTAACGGAAGATATATAAATTGATTATTACATAAACCTACGAATTTTCTAAATTAAGATAATGCTATAGATCACCACTTACACAAGAATCCATAATGATACTGGTG
>CM042154.1:25309968-25312468 GCA_023376005.1 Doryteuthis pealeii
ATCCCGATGTAAGCAAACAGAATAAGATTTTAGCACGATCGCAGATGTGTTTAGCACTACAGTATATGCGTTTAGCCCAGTTCACAAATGCATTTTAAACAACTTCAGATGCGTTTAGCACTTACTGTAATGCGTTTAATACAGCCACAGATGCGTTTAGCACTGTTACATATGCTTTTAGCACAATCACATATACGTTTATCAGTGCTGTAAATGCGTTTAACACAGTCACAGATGTGTTTAGCACTACCATAGAGGCATTTAGCACAGTTACAGATGTATTTAGCACTACCATAGAGGCGTTTAGCATAGTCAGGGATACGCTCAGAACTACTGTAGAAGCGTTTAGCACAATCAAATACGTTTATCAGTGCTGTAAATGCGTTTAAACCAGTCACAGATGTGTTTAGCACTACCATAGAGGCATTTAGCACAGTTACATATATATTTATCACTACCATAGAGGCGTTTAGCATAGTCACGGATACGCTCAGAACTACTGTAGAAGCGTTTAGCACAATCATATATGCGTTTAGCACTATCACTAATATGTTTAGTTCCACTATGATAGATCTGGTGGGTATGGATAGTGTTGTACTTGCACAAACTTGTTTCACCAAAAACTCCTGATTAAAATGTATCAAAGCTGTTTTCATATCTTATCAAATTGGCACTAACGCCTCTGCACTGAGTCCAGACGTATATGCATCAACCTTTTATTATATAAGTTGTTCAGCTGTGCACACGTCTTTATTTAGATTTTTAAAAAATCTAAATTGGAAGTTTCTTTCTTGTATATATAGTACTAGAAGCGGCTTCCCGGCGTCGCCTGGGTAGAGGGGGGATTTTTTGAAAAGAAGGTTCACGAGTCCGACAAGAAATACCTGAAGAAGGCCGGAGAGCACATCGGCCAAAACGTTGTACAGATAACAATAAAGATGAGGACAATAATCCGAATAATACTATTTATCAGTGCTCATCTCAAAAATTCAGAGAAAAAGCTTTTTTCTGAAGATGTAGTAAGTAAAGTCACACACACACACGTTAATCCGGCAGATCCATTATTATTGAATCATGAGTTGGATCCTCGTAGAATGCCCAATTAAAATCCCTGCGTAAAAAATAGACCTTGCATTGATCCAGCCACTCTGCAAAGAAACGTTAATGCCTACTATTTAGAATATTAAACGAAAAAAAAAATTCCATGCTGTTATCTGATAGATTTTATTTCTTAATTATCTTCACTAATATAAATCAAATCTTTATTATTTTTGCTCAAAAACCAAGCCCTGGTGATATTTAATGTATTTACTTTGCCCTTTATATATGTATAGATAGAATGTTTTTTTTTTTTCTATACAAGTAGAACATCGCATTTTGACAGCAAGTTATTATTTAAGCAGGTTTTGTTAAAGAACACGGAATATTCATTCTTTATGATTTATAAAATAGATAAATAAATATATATAAATAAAAATCTAGACGTTCAAGTCTTCATGCTTTCCGTACATCGTGAGCCAGATTTTGGAGAAAAGTCCCATATTTTTATCCGAATATTTCACTGGTCATCCTCAGGGTTATTCCCAATTTCACTATTTCCCCCTGTCGGCTGGGGCTGTAGAATCCACCGATTGCACCTCTGACAATGGCGCCACCTGTTGACCGTAGGTGGCGACCACTAGATGCAGTTTAACATCATACACAGGACACTAAGCTACCGCTTTCTATAACATATATGATGAAAATGGTAGCGCGTGGCGTAATGGTTAAAGTCAGGGGAAATGGACTCGTCGACCCGAGTTCAAATCCTGTACGTGGTAATTGCATTTCGCTTAGCGCTAATACCTTTGAATCCTACTCTCCCTCCACGTATGGGTAAATAGTAGGGCAGACTGGGCTCTTCAACCTTGGTTAGGCAACCGATCTAGGAGAAGGAAAACTCTGAATTCAAACCTGTTAAACTCCGCTTAAGAAATTGACCTTGTGTCGCATCCTGCTCGTGCGGAAGGGTTGATAAATATATATATGATGAAAAGGGTTGGGGGGTTACCTTGAGGACAATAGGGTCGGGGCAATCATATAGGTGCTAGGGTTTGAAGTAACTAACCGATTGATCGAAGGGAACCACTCTGTCCACCAGTCTAGCCTATGTAAGGGCCAAAATGGAGTATGCATGTCATGGACTGCTCAGTCACCGGGATTCCACTCTTAAGCATCATGGGTCGCCACTCACAGTTAACAGGTGGGGACTCATTGAGGTGTGTTACCCCTCTGTAGAGGTGCAGCCGACAGGGTTTTATTATTTATGAAAAATAAACATTGAGACATATTACAGCACATAATTCAATACATTCTATTTTATTATGTATTTTTTTTAATACAATGCTATTTTCCTTATTTAGAAAAACGTAACAAAAATAAGTTGCATTGGCGAGCAGGAACGAATTAATGACATTTCAGTTTATTTCAATAGGGAAAATTTATTTGATATACGAGGAAA
>CM042154.1:25317468-25337276 GCA_023376005.1 Doryteuthis pealeii
TGGTAGTACCTGTTAGGGTTCCATCTATGGGTTAAATAGAAAAAGATAATTTTTAAAAATGTGTTTAAAAATGTGTTTTTTTTTTAAATTGAGTACCCATCAAGAATGAATAAAACAAGACGTCTTCGACATAAAATGACCCAATGGGTTGACATGCCGTAAAACCAACCAACCAACCAGTCAACCAACTTTGCTCTATGACCGGCGCCCTGCGTAAATGTTACCCATCAAGTGTACATACATAGATTGGTAATTTTCACCTTTAGTTGTTAAAATTCCTAGCAAATAAGGCAATTAGAGTAACCTCCCTTGACTTTCACTTTGAAATAAGCCGGTAGCTATTTTGAAAGTCTCCGTGCGAAATATACAAATCTTAGAATCGTTTCGAAAACAATACAACTGTATGCTTTAACAGAAAAAAATATCATAAAATGTGTTCTTAATAACAATTAAGTTCATTTCAGATAATTTTTTGCTAGGAATTTAGCCAACTGACTTTCACTTTGAAACAAGCCGGTAGCCATTTTTGAAAGTATTCGTGCGAAATACACAAATCTTAGAATCGTTTCGAAAACAATACAACTACATGCTTTAACACAAAAATATCATAAAATGTGTTCTTAATAACAATTAAGTTCATTTCAGATAATGCGCACGCACAATTTTATGCTAGGAATTTGAACAACTAAAGGTGAAAATTACCCATAGATTTAGTTTAGAATCGTGTATGTTTTCGTCAATAGGTGATTGCGTTTGCATATGTGTGTGTGGGTTAGTAAGTGTGTATGTGCGAGCGAGCGTGGGGGGTGGGGTGGGGGTGTAGGAGGGGATGACGAGCGTGCGTGATAGCAATATTGGGTGTCAGCTGCGTGAAAGGAAAGACAGCGACGACATCGACCCACCATTAAGGTCACCGAAACGGGTCACTTCCACGTCAGCTACAAGACCCCTACTCAAAATCTCTGTCTCACCCCCTGCAACAACAAAAACAACAACCAAAAAAATAAATAAATAAGAGGTTGAACGGGGACATAGGTAAGCAAAGAAAACGAGGAAGCCCCACACTGAGATGCATTCGTCTATGACGGGGGGGGGGGACACGTAGCTTGTCTGGTTGATTTCCCTGACAAACATTTAACAAGCAACCGACTCTGTTCTTAGTTATGCAGCAATACGACCAACAAGGGTACGCGACCCCTTTGTTTCTTCATAAATATAATTTTTTTTTTTTATAAAAAAAGATAGAAGGATGAGGAAAGAAAGAAAGAAAGAAAGAAAGAAAGAAAGAAGGAAGTGATAGTGAAAGAAAATGGCAAGGAAAAGAGAAACAGCAGGGTTTGTTTTGTTTTACGGCATATCAACCTCAGTGGGTCATTTAATGCCAACAAAGTTGGGAAATAAATTCATTCTTAATGCATAATACAATTTTGTTTATCAACTCATGTTTTTCTATTTAACCCATAGATGGGACCCTAACAGGTACTACCACTCCGGGTCAGAGTGGACCAGTGAGCAATGGTGATTAAGTTGTGCTCCACATTCCCCAAACCTTCAAAACTGGAACCTCACCATCAGATAGAGTTTAACGTCATTCCCAGGACATGTAAACCCTCAGTCACCACCTTCTAGCACCCATTTGATAAAAAGGGGTTGGGGCTTGCCATATGGGCAATAGGGTTGGGGCAATCATATAGGTGCTAGGGCTTGACGTGACCAGCCGATTGATCGGAGGGGGCCTCTCCGACCGCCCGTCTAGCCTAAGATAGGACATAATGCCCCAAACCGTTAATACATAGAGTAAAGAACAAACCAGTATTAAATATCTTATTTATCTTTTTTTAATATTCAATATTGATATTAATGAAATAAATAAAAGATTTTCCTTATAATTCAACATTTGAATCCTTTCTGTTGTAATAATGACAATTTAGATAAATAAACTATGAATTAATTACAAATTTGTATTATTAGTTTAAATGAAAAAAATTATTTGCGAAATTTGTAATCAATTTTAAAAATCATTTTTTCTTTTTTACTTTTTTTTTTTTTTTTTTTTTTTTTTTTTTTGACTCTCACCCTTTTTTCAGTAACAAGAAGTTTTAAAAAAAGTTTACAAATAAATACCCACGATTTTTGTGAAGAACATGTGTAAATTACTCAAAATAATTATTTGATTAATAATTAATAGATGCACGCAACATTTTATTTGAGGGGGACAGGACTAAGTTTCCATTTCAAATTGTTTTATTTTTTTACTCCTTTAATAAATTTGATGATTTTAAATGAAACAAACCTTCCAAAATTGGATTTTTAACTCCCACCCTCTCAGTTTCAAAAACTAATTTTACACCGTCCGGAGGGTCTTTTTTTTTCTTTTGGTAGTACAAATAATTTACACACCATTGTATCGTTCCAAGTATTTAAAATTAATATGTTTCACCATTTAGAATACACAGGGTTTTTTTGCGACAGCTTGATATATTTTAAACGCGTGTCTACCATGCAATTATAGCACTTGCTTATTTAGCCACACGGTGAAAGAGTTGATACTATTTAACAAAAAGGCTTTTATATATATATTTACCAACTCCTCCGCACGAGCAGGATGTGACACAAGGTCAATTTCTTAAGCGGAGTTTAACAGGTTTGAATTCAGAGTTTTCCTTCTCCTAGACTGGTTGCCTAACCAAGGTTAAAGAGCCCAATATGCCCTACTATTTACCCATAGCTGGAGGGAGAGTAGAATTCATATCTTTCCCATGGGTATTAGTGCTAAGTGAAATGCAATTACCACGTCCAGGATTTGAACTCGGGGTGACGAGTCCATTTCCTATGATTTTAACCATTACATCACGCGCTTCCTACAAAAGGCTTATATATGAGATCATTAGGAAGTGATGAAGAGTGTAGTACCCTCTCATCGCCATTACTCTCAGGTCCACTCTGGCCCGGAGTGGTAGTACCTGTTAAGGTCCCATCTATGGGTTAGATAGAAAAAAAATGAGTTTTAAAACATTGAGTTTTTAAAAAAATGAATACCCATCAAGAATGAATAAAACAAAATCTCTTCGGCATAAAATAACCCAACAAGGGTTGACATGCTGTAAAACCCCCAAAAAGCAAGCAACTAGTCATCATCCACTCAGGTAGTACCTGTTAGGGTTCCATCTATGTGTCAAATAGATCTGTTTGAAAATTATTTGTATTTGATAGTAATGCTTGATATCATATAACCATATATGGGGAGGCGAGTGGTGTAATGGTTATTGCAGGAATTGAACACAGCAACCAGAGTACAAATACTAGACAAGGCTGCTTTCACTTCACATAGTGCTAATTACATTGAGAAAGGTATTTATCCAATTTTCTCCTTCCAGGGCTAAGCGTTGTAATGTAATGGAAGATTTTCCCTTGGATAGGGAAAGAAATGAAAGAGAGAGAGAGAGAGAGAGAGAGAGAGAGAGAGAGAGAGAGAGAGAGAGAGAGAGAGAGAGAGAGAGAGATGTGGGAAAGGAAGGGAGTCTCTGATACTCAGAATGAGAAAAAGAAAAAAAAAGTTGGCACAAGTAATCTCGGAAGGCGGTGGACTGGTATTCTCCAAAAGAAGGCTGAAATAATCCCTATTTCACCATTATTGAATCCCTACTGCAAGACAAAGTCATTTATACTTCGAATCATCATTCCGAGAAGAACTATTGAATAGTAGGACAGACTGGGCTCTTTTAACCTTGGTATGACAACTGGTCTAAGAATTAAATTAAATTATTATATATATGGCATAGCCTATCATTTTTAGTAAGTAGTGCAAAGTAATTTGAAACGTACAGTCGGTGTATTCTAAGTCCCTTGGGCAGGGTGGATTTACCAAGGAGTCAAGAATTTTAAATAGCCTTTCATACGATCTCCCTTATATGAAGGATCTGGATAATTAACTAAAAAGCTATCAATTATAATTAACTAATAATTAACTGATATATATATCGAATTTTATGCTGGCTTTTCTAGAATTTACAGAGAACTGATCAGTTGAAACATTGTGATAGTAACAAAAGAAAGAAAATAATTTGTTCAGTAGTCCGGAAAAAGAGGGAAATTTTGACGTAAAGGAATTGGTGGAATGGAATTGATTTAATTTTGGGTTTAAAGGATTTTACATTTGATTCTTTTGGTTCTTAAGGGCGTTCAATTAATTTGAACGCATTAAGGCGTAATTCATTACATACATTGTATTTGTTGACTTCGAAATTAATATGGCCACACACATAGGCACGTGTTCAATACAAATGCATATAT
Source organism: Doryteuthis pealeii (assembly GCA_023376005.1). Taxonomy (NCBI): domain Eukaryota; kingdom Metazoa; phylum Mollusca; class Cephalopoda; order Myopsida; family Loliginidae; genus Doryteuthis; species Doryteuthis pealeii. The sequence continues at coordinate 25,321,762 of CM042154.1, forward strand.
ATATATGTGTATACATACATATGAGTGTGTATATGTATATGTATATATATATATAATATATATATATGTGTGTGTGTGTATATGTATGTGTGTGTATATATATACATTGAGATGACTGAGGAAGTCTGTGAATACAGACGAAACGTATCACCCTGTGACTTGTTTTGAGTTGATCATTTCTTGACCACTTTCCTTCTGTCTACAGCATATACATATGTGTGTATATGTATGTGTGTATATATATATATATATGAGTGTGTATATGTATGTGTGTGTATATATATATACATATGAGTGTATATGTATGTGTGTTATATGTGTGTATATGTATGTGTGTGTATATATATATACATATGAGTGTGTATATGTATGTGTGTGTATATATATATACATATGAGTGTGTATATGTATGTGTGTGTATATATATATACATATGAGTGTGTATATGTATGTGTGTGTATATATATATACATATGAGTGTGTATATGTATGTGTGTATATATATATACATATGTGTGTATATGTATGTGTGTATATATATATACATATGTGGTATATGTATGTGTGTATATATACATACACACATACATATACACACATATGTATATATATATACACATACATATACACACTCATATGGTGTGAAATTTCAATTAATGTCCCCCTACAGTGCTCAACCATGGGAGTTGGGAGCATATATATCAGTCATCTACAGACACGTGTTTCGAAGTTTACTTCTCATCTGTGCGGCTCGACATTTTAACAGCTACCTCTAACCTGAAAACCGAAATTATGTACTCTTAAACATGTAACATGATGCTTTTTTTTCACGTGACACACAACGAAAAAATTATAATCTATTGATTTTAGAAATCTGAACTGTCCAAATACATTTCTAAAAATACATTTCTGAAATCAGTCAAGTGGTAAGTAACACAGAAGAAATTAGTTAATATGCCTACATTTAGAAATCAATGAATTATACTCGATGAATCAATAAATTTAACAACGGATGAGAGTACATAATTTGGATATTTGTAGGCGTTATATATATATATATATATATATATATATATATATATATAATGCCTACAAATATCCTAATTATGTACTCTATTATATATAAATATATATATATATAAAGGTTGGTTTTTATAGTATGTTTGAAGCATTGTGCGTATGTGTAATATAAAGATTTTTGAAGGCAATTTACAATGCAATATGTGTTGAAAATTATATTTATTTAACTTTTTTTTTTTAATTCTAAATATTTTCGGAAATAAAATTCCATCATCAGAGTGATTAAAAGTACTAGGTGTGTTTTTATAGTACTTATCCCACGGCGATTGTGTAATCATCTGTTGTTTAAAAGAAAAGAATTTCGAACAGTCTCCACGAGCGCAGGAGCAGCCGAACCGACTTAACATCACGGAAATAGCCGACTTTACATCACGGAATTAATCGAAAGAGAAAAAAAATTAAAATATACGGCGTTCCTCAACTTCTTAAAACAACAGTTGATTACACCATCGCCGTGGGATAAGTACTATAACAAAAAATACCTAGTACTTTTAATAACTCTGATGATGGAATTTATTTCCGAAAATATTTAGAATTAAAAAAAAAGTTAGATAAATATAATTTTCAACACATTGCATTGTCAATTGCCTTCAAAAATCTTTATATTACGCATACGCACAATGCTTCAAACATACTATAAAAAAAACTGTATATATATATATATATATATATTTGTGGTAATGAGGATCATTCCATGCGTAGTTTAATTGTAATGACACAGGTAAAACGCAGTGAGAGCTCGATGTGCCTAGGGCCAGTAAGTGGACGGACATATATATATATATATATATATATATATATATATATATATATATATATATGCAAAGGCACATTGATAGTTTCGCAGCCGGACACGTTGAATTTTGATCTGAAAGTACATTGACATAGAATATTGAGCTTCAAATTAAATGGTGATGAAGGGGTGCTCCACATTCTCCAAACCTCCAAAACTGGAACCTCACCATCAGATAGAGTTTAACGTCATTCCCAGGACATGTAAACCCGCAGCCACCGCCTTCTAGCACCCATATGATAAAAAGGGGTTGGGGCTTGGCATAAGGGCAATAGGGTTAGGGCAATCATATAGGTGCTAGGGCTTGACGTGACCAGCCGATTGATCGGAGAGGGCCTCTCCGACCGCCCGTCTAGCCTAAGATAGGGCCAAAGTGGAGTATTGCATGTCATGAACTGCTAAACCACCCGAGTTCTATCTTTAAGCATCACGGGTCGCCACCCACGGCCAACAGGTGACCCCATTGGGGGAGTCTTACCCCTCTGCATAGGTGCAGTCGGTGCATTCTAACGCCCCAGCCGACAGGGCGGTATATAGGATGGGACTGCCAGGTATCTTGTTAGTCTCAGTATGATTGCTGATCTCGGAAGGACTGTGAACCGGACAGTTTCAATTTTTCTTGGTTGCCACATTCTCTTTTGTTCATTTGATCTCAAATCGTAAATGCATGTAGTCTACTTTAAAATATGTCGTTTATGTACATCCGTATTTTATCTAAATTTTCTTTTTCTTATCATTTCACAGATAAACATTGAGGAAATTGTATGGATCCATTGAAGTATTAACCGACCGGAATAATCAATAATTCGGAAACATTTTAAATTTCAACTAAAATTAACACAAATATTTGACCAGTAATCCGGGTAACAAGACCAGATGAAGGTAAGAGAATTACTTCTACTTATTTACAAACCTTAGATTAGTTGTGGCACAAGGCTAGAATTATTATTATTCTTTCTTATTATTTATATTATTATTATTATTATTATATATATATTATATATATATATATATATATATATATATTATATATATATATAAACTTCCCATTCATTAACATTTTTACGAATACAAGATGTTTCAAAAAAAGGACTAAGTTTAAAGCTGTATTCACCAAGATAGAAATGAAGAATGAATGGAACGTTATTTTTTCAGAATACAAGGTGTGTCAAAAAGTACAAAAATCTCGATACTTTTTTGACACACCTTATATATATACGTGAAGATTAGTGTGTATATATATATATATATATATATATATATATATATGTGTGTGTGTGTGTGTGTGTGTTGTGTGTGTGTGTGTGTGTGTGTGTAAATAAATGGAAGTTAATCCGACAGAATGAATTTAACATTTAGTAATTATAATCTGCTGACAGAATCTGTTTCGACCGCTTAGTAGAAGGGTCATCATCATCGAGCAAAACATATGAAGGAAAGAAGGGATAAAAACCGTTGGAAGAGAATAGGGGGTACAAACACACGCTGGAATGCTCGAATTTTTTCAAATGCGCATTCTGTATCAAAAATAAAATAAATTTTATTTTTAAAAACAGAAGCATTTTTTAATCCAAAAATAAACTCAAAAAGAGTTTGGTGTAAATATATAAAAAAGTGTAAGAGATTATCAAAAATGTTCAAAATATAATCCAGCTATTGAAGTTATTTACACGTCCACAGCACAGTTGAAAGAAGATGTTAAGTTTCAAAAAGTTTGTGGTGTTGGTAAATTGGTATATATATATATATATATACACTAATCTTCACGAGATGCCCGAGTTCCTGTGACCATATACTAGACTAAGCTACGGTCGTGATTGAGATCGTTGTGTACATATCCCCAGCGCCAATGGTAGATATTCGAGTTATAATAAAAGCCAGGATTTTTACTTTAATTTAGACCTTACCAGCTATTGTGGAATGTACGATTTTTAATTCCGAATTGCCGATTCATTCTTTACATTTAAAAAAAAAATCTTTATTTATTTTATTTTTCATCTTTTTTTTTCAAATTCACAGTTTTGATAACTTTTGCAAAATATAATATATTTTCATACGCTCGAATTTCATCCAACAAATTTCGCTAGACTTTTAGGTGAGAGGTCATGTAGCAAAAAAAATGTTGTTTATTTAAGAATCATTATCTGGCTAAAGAATTACAATTTGGCAATATCTGTTTTCGCAATATCTGTGGAATTGAGAAAAGAATTTGACATATGCGAAATTCACTTATACTTCTAAAACAAATAGATACATGTTAACACATATACATATATACATGCATCCATATATAAATTATCAAACGCACACATAATAACATACACACACAAATATATATATATATATATATATATATATATATATATAAAGTAATTGGTAATTTGCTTGAAGCATTGTTAAGTATGTTATAATATATTAATAATTTGAAGGCAATACAATGCGTATAAAAAATAAAAACAAAAAGATTTTTTTTGTCTTATCGATTTCAAAGAACACTTTATCTTCAGAGACGAAAATCAGAAATGGACGTGCTTAAGTTTGTTTTTTGTGTGTGTGTGTGGTGATACTTTCTTTTCTTTTTTTCTTTTTTTCTTCTTCTTCTTTTTTTCCTTTCTCCTCCCTTCCCTCTTCTTTATGTTATGAATGAAATGGGCGAATAACTATAATTTTTTACGTTCGCTTTCGGACTAATACACCTGGGAAAGGTATGACTCTCCTTATCCCCCCCCCCCAGATATGGGTTAAATAGTGTCCCTACTGTTATTCTACAAAGATGGCTTTGGCATTAGATAATCCAGGAAGGTCGATATGCCATTAAACGAAGAAACCGAACCTAACTGTATTTCTCAGTGTGTGTTGCCCAATATTAATATAATCTTGTATATATTTTCTAAAGCAGTCCCCCTACCACCACCACCACCACCACCACCACATAAATTAATTTCACAAGCCGTCACTGGCTACTTCTTTACTTTTAATGCTCACTGTTAACTCTACAGGCCGATAGTCCAACATCTGAAAAAAGCATTTCCGTCCTAAATCTAAATTCCAAAATATTCTCACTGATAGCACAACAGTATTAGCTCAGTCGATAGAGTGTTCGACTAGGAACCACAAGGTTCCTGATTCGATACCAGCCCTCGCGAACTCAGCGTATGAGTAAGCACAGGGATCTCTGCGGTAAAGTAAGGAGTTGATGGTAGCGTGGCGCTCCACCTAAGACGCCCAAACAATCTCCTTGGTCTAGCGCTATTTAAAGGGGATAGACCCCCTCACTGTCTGGCTGATACCGACTTTAGACCCCCCCCGACGTCTTTACTTATTTCAACAACAATATAGCAAACAGGCTACAGATTCTCGAAGAAGATTGATAACCATTACAACACGATGGGGCGCTCAAATTGTGTATTCTGTGGCACTTACATTGATATTGCTCTTCTAAGGAGATGAGCTGTTCCGCAAAGTGCATTTTTTAAAAAAATATCATATGTAGGCTAGGACTGCCAGGTATCTTGTGAATCTGTTTATCGCATTATGATTTTCATTATTAAACTGCATCTGATGGTGAGTCTCCAGTTCTGGAGATCTGGGATGTGTAGAATATCCTTTCAGTATCATCACTCCCAGGTCCACTCTGATCCGGCTTAGTAGTATAGAATAAGATCCCATCTATTGGTCAAATATATCCATTAGAAAATACTAAGTGGACCAGGGAGCAATGGTGATTGAAGGGGTGCTCCACATTCCCCAAACCTCCAGAACTGGAACCTCACCATCAGATAGAGTTTAACGTCATTCCCAGGACGTGTAGACCCGCAGCCACCGCCTTCTAGCACCCATATGATAAAAAGGGGTTGGGGCTTGCCATAAAGGCAATAGGGTTGGGGCAATCATATAGGTGTTAGGGCTCGATGTGACCAGCCGATTGATCGGAGGGGGCCTCTCCGACCGCCCGTCTAGCCCAAGATAGGGCCAAAGTGGAGTATTGCATGTCATGAACCGCTCATCCACCTGGGCTCTATCCTTAAGCATCACGGAAGTGATTTTTAATGCATGTATTTACCCAACTCTCCCCCATGTGTAAGTTGCTTATCAAAATGGCCTGATTTGGCATTAAATGACTCGAAAAAGTTCGATGTGCTATAAAACAAAACAGCAACACCGAGCTACGAGTAGAATGCGACACATGTTCAATCAAAAGCCCAAATGTTACATCTAGTTATTATTAGGAGAGGAACGAGGGATCACCATTGTTCAGCTGTGTTTATGGCATAGAATCGTTTCAAACCGGTCCTGTCTCCGAACATCAAGTGCTACTACTCATCCAGTACAAAGATGGTCAAGGTAGCTTCATCACTGGATGCAGTTTAGTGGCATAACCAATTTATGTATTGTACCCTGCTTAGAGCAAAGGGATTGGGCAAATACGTTAATAATAATAATAATAATAATAATAGTAATGATAATAATGATAATGATAATAATAATAATAGTAATGATAATAATGATAATGATAATAATAATAATAATAGTAATGATAATAATGATAATAATAATAATAATAATAATAGTAATGATAATGATGATAATAATAATAGTAATAATAATAATAGTAATGATAATAATAATAATAGTAATGATAATAATAATAATAGTAATGATAATAATAATAATAATGATAATAATGATAATGATAATAATAATAATGATAATAATGATAATAATAATAATAATAATAATAATAGTAAAGATAATGATGATAATAATAATAGTAATGATAATGATAATGATGATAATGATAGTAATGATAATAATAATAATGATAATGATAATGATGATAATGATAGTGATAATAATAATAATAGGTCCGCTTTGACTCGGAGTGGTATTACATATTAGGGTACCATCTATGGATTAGATTGATAAAAATGAGTTTAAGGTGTAAAGGTGCGTGTTTATGTATATGAGTGAGGGAATGCATTCGTGTGTATGTGAGTGTATGTGTGCATGTGTTTTTATGTGGATGTGTGTGTGTATGAGTGTGAGGGAAAGAAAGAAAGTTAATATAATATTTCTCGGTGCGGAAAACAAAATCGGCAGACCGGGGTTCGAATTCCGGCGGAAGCTGCTTTGCATTCACTTAGCACTAATGCCCTTTTATTGGGCTTTGTCCCTTCGCCAACCAGAAATGTCTCATCACTGGCATGACACAATTGTTGACGAAGAAGAGTGTTGGATGAGTGAGCACTCTACCATTGTTACGTTATACAAAAAGACGGTAACAGCTGAAAGCTGTTACTAACTTTTTCACCCTTGACAGGAACTAATCTGATGCCCGTATTTTTCAACATATGTAAATACTCAGTATTCAAAGGTCTTTGTAATGGTTCCCGTCTGTACAAATGAATTTTGGCCGCCTATATCTATTAAATATGAGTTATATATATATATATATATATTATATATATAAATGTGTGTGTGTGTGTGTGTGTTTATATAGATAAAAGATGGCTTACCGGTGAATATGGGCACGAACGCTGGAGGTGTTAAGGGGTTAAGTCGACGATATAACAAATACGAAGTGCTCAATACAAAGTAGAGCAAATTTATTAAAGAAATGGATACAATAGAAACCTACTGTATTAATGTAACGTAACATCTTATTCAATGAACACACGTGTAATCGGCTGCAATTAATCGGTACTTCGATTAATTCAGTGGATTTAACCCTGAAGATCCTAATGGTGAAACTCGAGTAGGTTTCTATTGTATCCAGTTCTTTAATATATATATATATATATATATATATATAGTGGTACTTTGAGTTACGAGTTTAAATCTTTCCGCTTGTAACTATATTTCCTCGTATATCAAATCAAATTTCCCCAGTGAAATAAACAGAAATGTCATTAATCCGTTCCAGAACAAAAAATATTAGGGTGTTTGAGAGAAACACCCTAATATTTTTTGTTAATTTTTTTAAAGAAAAAGAGCACTGTATTGTATAAAAAGTTCCATGGAAATAATGGATATAAAAGAATGTATAGCACCAATCTGCTTGTATTTTCGGATCTTGGTCTTTCTCTTTTTTTTACCTGTACTTAGATATGCAATTATCTCAGCCCATGAATTTCATCTTCCAAGGTTATAACTTTATTCTCGATTTTAAATGGTTGACATACCGAGAGACTTACGCAGGATCGCCTTCTCTCTCTCTCTCTCTCTCTCTCTCTCTCTCTCTCTTAGATACTCCGTAAAAAGATGACTTTAGGTTGACTTACAGTAGAAGCGTGGTAGTCGAGTTAAAGGTTTCCCAAATTGTATCCCGCAGAAAATAGCACAAGCGGTTGGCAACCAGGAGCGCTTTCCTAATGTTTACCGGGAGACTTGCACAGGATCGCCTTCTTCCTCCTCTCCTTCCCCCTCCACTCTCTCTCTCTCTCTCTCTCTCTCTCTCTCTCTCTCTCTCTCTCTCTCTTCTCTTTCTTTCTTTCTTTTTAGTGACTCCGAAACAAGACGACTTCAATTGACTTTCAGTAGAAGCGAGGTAGTCGAGTTAACGGTTTCCAAATTGTATTTCTTAATGGTCTACATACCGAGAGACTTGCGCAGGATCGCCCCTTCTCTCTCTCTCTCTCTCTCTCTCTCCTCTCTCTCTCTCTCTCTCTCTCTTTCCCTCCCTCCTTCCCTTCTCTCTCCCCCTCTCTCTCCCCCTCCCTCTCTCTCTTTCTTTCTTTCTTTCTTTCTTTCTTAGAGACTCCGTAACAAGACATCTTCAGGTTGACTTACAGTAGAAGCGAGGGAGAGTTAACAGTTTCTCAAATTGTATTTCTAATGGTTTTACATACCGAGAGACTTGCGCTGGATCGCCTTCTCCCCCCCCCCCTCTCTCTCTCTCTCTCTCTCTCTCTCTCTCTCTCTCTCTCTCTCTCTCTCTCTCTTATGACTCCGTAACAAGATGACTTCAGCTTGACTTTACAGTAGAAGCGAGGTAGTCGAGTTAACGGTTTCCCAAATTGTATTTCCTAATGGTTTACATACCGAGAGACTTGCGCAGGATCTCTCTCTCTCTCTCTCTCTCTCTCTCTCTCTCTCTCTCTCTCTCTCTCTCACACACACTCTCTCTTTCTTAGTGACTCTGAAACAAGACAAATTCAAGTTGACTTGCAGTAGAAGCGAGCGAGTCGGGTTAACGGTTTCCCAAATTGTATTTCCTAATGATTTACATACCGAGAGACTTGCGTAGGATCTCTCTCTCTCTCTCTCTCTCTCTCTCTCTCTCTTAGTGACTCCGTAACAAGACGACTTCAGGTTGACTTACAGTAGATGCGAGGTAGTCGAGTTAACGGTTTCCCAAATTGTATCCCGCACGAAATGACACAAGCGATTGGCAACAAGGACCGTTTTCCCCTAATGTTTCTACTAGTTGGTCCATTTCCTACCTCGCTACGCGCGCTCATAAGGACGCATATGCGCGCCTTACCCTCACAGCGAGTCCCGACAAAAGCGGCCCTTGTGGGTCAGTGTGAATTCAGTACATTTGTTATTCAGACTTTGCTTTAGAAATACTCATTTTCCCACACATTTGGCTTCTTTTCATCTTCAGTGTTTCACTCAAGTGCGTTGGGAAAAAAATTCTTTGTCTGTCCCCTAACCACACGCTCACCACCCTCGACCGCCCCATTCCCTCACCCTCTCTATCTAACGTTGCTGAACGCATGTATTTATATTATACACGAATATACGCAGAAATTCCCCCTCGGTGCATGTCAGACGCTCGTAAAGAGGTCGCTTTCAATAAAACAAATCAAATGTATGTGTGTGTGTATGTGGTGTTAGTAATTATATATATATATATATATGTGTGTGTGTGTGTGTGTGTGTGTGTTAGTGCACGCACGTGCGTGCGCGCGTATGAACGGGCTCGTGCTGATAGATATGAAGAGGCTGATAGATAGATAGATAGATAGATAGATAGATAGATGACAGAATGAGAGAAAGATTTTAAAGAATGTTTGTCTGTCTCTGTCTGTCTGTCTGTCTGTCTCTCTCTCTCTCTCTCTCTCTCTCTCTTCTCTCTCTCTCTCTCTCTCTCTCTCTCGTGTAATGTAGATGATCAGAATGAGAGACGTTGTAAAGAATGCCCCCTCCCTCTCATCTTTGCCTCTGTCTGTCTGTCTGTCTGTCTGTCTGTCTGTCTGTCTGTCTGTCTCTCTCTCTTCTCTCTCTCTCTCTCTCTCTCTCTCATGTAATGTAGATGATCAGAATGAGATAGATTGTAAAGAATCCCCCTCTCTCTCTTCTCTCTCTCTCTCTCTCTCTCTCTCTCTCTCTCTCTCTATCTATCTATCTATCTATCTATCTATCTCTCTCTATCTCTCTCTCACACACACACACTCACACACACACACACACACACACCTCCTGACAGGCCCTCGACTTATTATAAGAACACAATGAGTAATAAAAAGTTTTGTGAATGATCATAAAAAATCTGGCAAATTCAGCTTACGATTAGTTTCTTTCTAATTAAGTCGAAAATGTTCACCTATTCATTGAATGGAAAAAATATTGATGGATTCTTATTTGCATATTCAAATTGGGAACAGAAAAGAAAAACATGTTTATTTTTAGGATGCTGACCATGATTATCAGTAAGCACATTCGGGTTCCCTTCTAACACCGGTCCATGATTGTATTGATGCTTCTATTTAGTAAGGAGAGAAGAATTCTAAGTTTTCTCTGTATTGAAATAATTGAGAAAACTGTGAAGTGCTAATCAGAATTATTCCCTCCTTACTAAATAGAAGCATCCATATAATCATGGACCGGTGTTACAAGGGAGGCCGAATTCAGCGCAACTGCAGACCCCCAAAATAATCATTCAACTGCAAATTTCTGTACAGGAAATAGCTTTATATTTTAAAAATATTTTAAGTGAATTGTTTTGATAGAAATCCTACAATGATGTATTGTTTTTTTGGGGGGTTTTCTGGGGGGTGCTGGGTTACATTTATACAAAATCCACAACCACAATAGTATGCATATATATATATATATATATATATATATATATATATATATATATAGGGTAATTACGGTTTTGAACTTACTAATTTCGTCAGGACCTTATGATTCATAGCTCTTTGTTTATGACATATAGTACTTATGCCACTCGAACAAATATATATATATATATATATATATATATATATATATATATAAGTAAGTAAAAGGTAAAGTCGTCGGGAAGCCAATTAACGAGGAAGTCTATCCCTTTTCGCTAGCGCGGTCATATATATATATATATATTATATATAATATATATATATATATATACGTATATGGCCGGGTTAGCTCAGTCATTTATATACATAATATAATTATATTATATATTATATATATATGATATATGTATACATATTATTTATATATATATAAATGATATATGTATACATTATTATTTATATATATTAAAATGATATGTATACATTATTTATATATATATATATATATATATACATATATATATATATAATATATATACATATTATATATATACATATTATATATATATATATATATATATATACATTTAATATATATATACATATTATTATATATATATATATATATATATATATATATATATATATATATATATATATAAATGATATATGTATACATATTATTTTCTGTCTAATATATACCGACCTGTATATACATGTACATACATGGATACATGATTGAGCCTACATGAGAAATTATTGCAGTATGTAATGCATATCTAGTATATATATATATATATATAATATATATATATATATATATATATATATATATATATATATGCATGGATACATGCTCACGGTTATCGGCCTGTCAATTAGAGACATATCATATTTAGCTATATATAATAACTGTGTTAGGAATGACTTTATGTATATGCCCACATTTTTTTCGCTTATAAGAATTTTAACTCATTCGGTTTTTCTTCTCATTTTTTTTTTTTGTTCCGTTGAGTCTCCCTCAAATATGCATGAATCTATGTATGTATATATCTATAAACGTTTGTATATATTCGATAAAAATAAAGTATATATATGCATATTATTTTCTATCTAACATGTGCACGTATTTATACACATTATACATATACAAATACATAAATGCTTGCATATTTGTACCCATATAAAGAAGGTACGGGAGTACGTGATGCATATCTGCATATATATATATATATATATATATATATATATATATATATATCCTAGAGTGGCTCTGGGTGAAGATTTCTCATCTGAGACGGAGTTGATCCTTATATATATATATATAGAGAGAGAGAGCGAGAGAGAGAGAGAGACAGATACATGCACACAGGAATCGCTTTCTCAAGAGATACATTTCATATAATTATATATAATAACCGTGTTGTGTATGACTGTATGTATATACGCACATTCTTCGCTTTTAATATATATTTATATATATATACTGTATATATATATATATATATATATATATATATATTATAATAATGTGTATAGATATTACTGTATATATAATATATGTAATGTATATATATATGTATATATGTAATGTATATATATATGTATATATGTAATGTATATATATATGTATATATGTAATGTATATATATATGTATATATGTAATGTATAGTATATATATATATATATATATAACATATATTTATATATATATACATATATTTATATATATATATATATATATATATACTATATATCTATATATATATTATATATATATATACTTATATATATATACAATATTTATATATTATATAGCATATATTTATATATATATATGCATATATATATATATATATGCATATATTTATATATATATATATACATATATTATATATATATATATATATTTATATATATATTATAAAATATACATATATTATATATATATATATACATATTATTTATATATATATATATACATATATTTATATATATATATATATACATATATTTATATATATATACATAATATTTATATATATATACATATATTTATATATAATATATATACATATATTTATATATATATTATATACAATATATAATATATATACATATATATATATAATATATACATATATATAATATTATATACATATATTTTATTATATATATATACATATATTTATTATATATATATACATATATTTATTTAATATATATACATATTATTTATATATATATATTATACATATATTTATTATATATTATATATACAATATTTATTTATATATATATATACATATATTTATTAATATATATATTATTTTATTATTATATATATATACATATATTTATATATTTAATATATACATATATTTAATATATTATATACATATATTTTATTTATATATATATAATACATATATTTATATATTTATATACATATATTATATATTAATTATACATATATTTATTATATTATTAATATATATATATTATATTTATATATATATATATATATATTTATATATATATACATATATTATATATTATATATATATACATATATTTATATATTATATATATATATTATATATTTATATATATAACATATATTTATATATTGATATATATATATATATTTATATATACATATATTTATATATATTATATATATATTTATATATTTATATATATACATATATATATATACATATATTATATATATAACATATATTATATATATATATATATACATATATTTATATATATATATAATATACATATATATATATATTTATATATATACAATATATATATATACATATATTATATTTATATATATATTACATATATTTATATATACATTATATATATACATATATTTATTATATATATATATACATATATTTATATATATATATATATACATATATTTATATATATATATACATTATTATTAAATATAATATATTATAATATATATATATATATTATATACATATATTATATATATACATATATATATATATATACATATATATATATATATATATATATATATATACAATATATATATACATATACATATATTTATAATATATATGAAAATGAGTGCAAGATCGCACACATGCCAGAATCTCTAAGTAAAACGGATGTAAAGGTGACTGATCATAAAACCAGATGAAAAGTGAGAAATCCTTCATTAAAATATTCAAAAAAAAACTTGTCCTTCGCCTTATCCTCCACTTCATTTTTTTTCTTTTTTTTTTTTTACTTCTTTTTTTAGGTCATTTGCTTCTCTATATGAATTGACTCTATGAATTAGACTCTATTAACAAACGTCGGACAATATGCCGTCTTTGCACATATGACGACTCTACCCTGACTGGTTGGGGACGGAGGGAGGGGTTCGACCGGGCTGGTGGTAATTTTCCTTTCTACTATTTATGCTAAAGAAGAAAAAAAAAATGACTTGTTCAGGTTGCATTAATTGTACGGGCATTTTTTCTTTAGCTCAGTCGGTTAGAGTGTTCGACTAGAAACCACAAGGTCCTAGTTCGATATCGGCCCCCCGCCAACTCAGCATATTTGACCCATAGATGGAACCCTAACCGATACTACCATTCCGGATCAGAATAGACCTGAGAATAATGTACAGTCAAATGGGGGTAATGGCAATCATAAATTTTACACAAAATCGTAACTATTAATTTTATTTGTAGTCGTAGAGCGTTTGGCTAGAAACCGCAAGGTTCCTAGTTCGATACCGGTCCTCGCCGACTCAGCGTATATGTAGCACAGGGATCGGTGCGATAAAGTAAGTAGCTGATGGTAGGTGTGGCGCTCCACTTCAGATGCTAAAATAATCTCCTTGGTCTAGCGCTATTGAAAAGTGGATAGACTCCCTCGCTGTCTGGTTGATACCGACATTAGGCCGCCCCGACGACTTTACTTTTTTTATATAGCTCGTAATGTCATAACGATGTAGTTAGCGCCCCCCCCCCCCCCCCGTTATGATTTTTTGGGCTTTTAGGCTTCAAGTGAGAGCACTTTACAGTGGAGATCTCTTTGTGTTAACAGAGCGCGATTTTTGTAAGAAACCTTTGGTTGTTCCTTCGTGTCCCTTAGTGTTGGGTATGATCCTTTGGTTGTTCCTTAGTGTTGCAGGTCCGTCCTCAATGTGCAAAATGAACGGCTTTCAATATCAGCGATTAAATAGTTAACTAACAACGTATTCGAGCTGCTGATTGGCTGGGTTCAATTCACGTGACCACACCGAGTCTATGTTTAAGTGATGGATTCTAGCCACACCTTATTATGCCAAAAATACATATGGAGGCCCGTGGTCTAATGGTTAGGGTCGTAGGAAATGGACTCGTCAACGCGAGTTCAATAACTGGACGGAACTGTTGGCATTTCACTTAGCGCTAATACCCTTGGGAAAGGTATTGAATCCAATTACTCCTCCAGCTTGGGTAAAATAGCAGGGAGACTGGACTCTTTAACCATGGCTATAACCAGGTCTAGGAGAAGGAAAAATCTGAATTCAAACCAGTTAAACTCCGCTTAAGAAATGACCTAGTGTCGCATCCTGCTTGTGCGAAGGTTTACTCTCTCTCTTTTT
>CM042154.1:25337376-25349876 GCA_023376005.1 Doryteuthis pealeii
AGAAGATTGTGTGTATATATATATATGTGTGTGTGTGTGTGTGTGTGTGTGTATATATATATATTGTGTGTGGTGCGTGTATATAATACTGTGTGTGTGTATATAATATATTTGTTTATATATACAATATATGTGTGTGTGTGTATTATATGGTGTGTGTGTGTCTATATAATATATATGTGTGTGTATATATGTGTGTGTGTGTGTATATTATATTATGTGTGGTGTATATTTATGTGGTGTGTGTGTTATATTATAGTGTGTGTGTGTATATTATTTTGTGTGTGTATATATTTATTATATATGTGTGTGTGTGTGTATATATATTATTATGTGTGTGTATATAGTGTGTGTGTTTATATATGTATGTGTGTTTGGGGTTATTCTTCTCTTTTTTTTGTTATTTACTTTTTATATATATATTATATATATATATATGTTGTGTGTAATATTTTTGTATGTTGTATATATAATATATATGCTTGTGTGGTGTATATATTGTATGTGTGTGTATTATGTATGTGTATGTGTGTGTATTAACTAGTATATGTATTGTGTTTATACTATATGTATGTGTGTGTATATATTATATATATATATTGTGTGTATGGTGGTGTATATATATATATATATATATATATATATATATATATATATATATTATATATATACGAAGAGGCGTAAAGGAGAGAGAAATAGAACTCAGTGGATAAATATAATTTTTTTAGCAATGGTTTGAATTGCTTTCTTTATTTAATGGCAGTATAACCTTTGAGTGGGTTATTTAAGTTCGAAATACAGTCTTACGTAGATTTAAACTCCTCCACAGACGGATGTGACAAGGTCATTTCCTAACGGAGTTTAGTTGTTATTTGCTTGTTCAGTTAAAGTTGGTGCGAGTGAATATTGTGGTTAGCGGGACAGCAAGGGAGTCTCTCCCCTTTTTCAAACTAGCGCTAGACCTGGAATTGTTTTCTGAGGTGGAGTGTGACACTACTGTAGGTAACCATACATAGACAGAATAGATTATGGTGTACTTTCTCACATCACGTCTCTCAATAGCATGTTCACTTCGAAATGAGAGCATGTATCCGCGGCCGTAAAAATCTGTTGACTGTTCTTTGAGCATTTTTTGCCTACAGGATTTTATTACTTCTCATCATGAATAATATTTGCCTCTTCAAAGCCTCTTTTCATGGGTGATGATAGTCTGAAGGCGCTAATTTGAATGAAGTATGGAGGCAGCCGTAAAGTGTCCAAAGAAAGCCCACAGAATTTTTACGGGAACGGGTACATGATATCATTCGAAATTGGAAATTGCTATTGAGAGGAACGGTGACTATTATGGAGAAGTAGGTCTGTGATGCACAGAGAGACTAGCTTCATTTTGATGTATGATATATGGATCTAGGGCGGGTTAGCTCAGTGGTGAGCGTTCGGCTAGGTAGGTATGATAGGTGTGGGCTCCAATCAGATTGCTAAAACAATCTACTTGGTCTTAGCGCTATTGAAAAGGGAATAGACTCCCCTCGCTGATGCTGATACCGTACAATTAGGCACGAGACTTTACTTATTTATACTGTCTAAAGAAATGGATATTTTTTGATCACCTCGTATATCAAAGTTTTTGCAATAGAAAGTAAAAACTATATTTATTTACTTAACCTCGTGGGAACGAGTGTTTTCGTTTTGTTTTTTTTTGGGGGGGGGTTTTTTTTTTGCCATTTTTTTAGGTAGGTGGTTTTCTTGTTTCTGTCTTCACAAGACAGAGAAACCGGATAAACTTTTTTTTTTAAGTTTCAAAAGAAAAACATTAACAAATCTAATAAATGAGGAAGAATGTATACGTTTAGTTTTTGAAAGGAATAGTTTTTCTTCTCTCATTTTTTAAAAAAACATTTTTGGATAATTAATCGACAAAAACTGTTTAAGTGCCAAGTAAACTGACCATTCTGATCCCCGATGTAAGCAAACAGAATAAAGATTTTAGAAGATGCAGATGTGGTTTAGCATAAGTATGCGTTTAGCCCGTTCACAAAAATGCATTTTAAAACAACTTCACAGATGGTTAGCACTATCACAGATTACGGTTTAGGCTACGTAAGTGCGTTTAATACAGTCGCAGATGCGTTTAAGCCTGTTCATATGCTTTGAGCAAATAATTACGTTTATAGTGCTGTTAAATGCGTTTACGTCACGAGTGTTAGACTACATAGACATTTAGCAAGTTAAGATGATTTAACTATATAGAGGTGTTTAAGCGCATAGTGGATACCTCAGATATCGCAGACGTTTAGCACAATCACATATACGTTTATCAGTGTGTAAAGCGGTTAACACAGTCACCAGACTGTGTTTAGCATCATAGAGACATTTACACAGTACAGATGTATTTAGAATACATAGAAGGGTTTAGCATTAGTCCACGATCGCTCAGAATTACTGTAGAAGCTGTTTAGGCACATATATATGCGTTAGCACTATCATATATCTTTAGTTCACTATGAATAGATCTGGTGGGGTAATGGATAGTGTTGTAACTTGAACAAACTTGTTTCACAAAACTCCTGATTAAAATGTATAAAGCTGTTTTCATATCTTATCAAATTGCATCGCTCTGCACTGAGTCCAGACGTCCTATACATCAACCTTTTATTATAATAAGTTGTTAGCTGTGACACGTTTTATTTTATTTTTTTTAAATCTATTGGAAGCTTTGTTTTGCTATATATAGTACTAGAAGCGGCTTCCCCCCGGCGTCGCTGAGTAGAGGGGGGTTTTTGAAAAGAAGGTTCGCCGAGTCGAAAAGAATATGAGAAGGCCGGAGAGAGCACATCGGCCCAAACGTTGTACAGATAACAATAAAGATGAGGACATAATTCCGCATATATTTTATCAAGGTATCTCAAAAATTCAGAGAAAAAGCTCTTTTTTTCTGAAGATGTAGTAAGTAAGTCCACAGCACACACACACACAACACACACACACACACACACAACGTTAATCCCGGAGATCATTTTATGAATATGAGTTGGACTTCGTAGATGCAATTAAATCTGCGTAAAATTAGACTTGGCATTTGATCCAGCCACTCTGCAAGAACGTTAAATGTCTATATTTAGAATATTAAACGCAAAAAAAAAATTCATGCTGTTATCTGATAGAATTTTATTTCTTAATTATCTTCACTAATATACATCAAATCTTTATTATTTTTTGTCAAAACAAGCCTGTGATTTTTAATGTATTTATTTGCCTTTATATTACTGTTGATTAGAATGGGTTTTTTTTTAATACAAGTAGAACATGCTTTTGACAGCAAGTTATTATTTAAGCAGGTTTTGTTAGAAACGGAAATTCATTCTTTATGATTTAAAAATAGATAAATAATTATATAAATAAAACTCTAGACGTTCAGTCTTCATGCTTTGTAATGTGAGCAGATTTGTGGAGAAATGTCTATTTTTATTCGAATATTTACTGGTCATCCTCAGGGGCTATTCCCAATTTAACTTTTCCCCCTGTCGCTGGGGCTGTAGAATCACGATTTGCACTCTGAATGGGCACTGTTGACCTCGTGGGTGGGACCACTGATGCAAGTTAACATCATCACAGGAAACTAAGCTACCGCTTTCTTTAAACATATATGATGGAAATGGAAGCGCGTGGCGTAATGGTTTTAAAGTCAAGGGAAATGGACATGGTTAAAATGCTGGACGTTGGTATTTGTGATTTTCACTTAGCGTAATACCCTTGAATCTACTTCCCTCCACCTATGGGGAATAGTAGGGCAGACTGGATCTTTAACCTTGGTAGGCAACGATCTAGGAGAGAGGGAAACCTGAATTCAAGCCTGTTAAACTCGGGTTGAAATTGCCTTGTGTCGCACTGCTCGTTCGGAGGGGTTGGTAAATATATATATGATGAAAAGGGCTGGGGGTTACTTTGAGGACAATAGGTGGGACAATCATATAGGTGCTAGGGTTTGAAGTAGATAGCGATCTGATCGAAGGTGCCACTCTGTCACGAGTCTGCTATGTAGGAAAAGTGGAGTATGCATGCCATGGACTGCTCAGTCAACGGGATTCCACCTCTTAAGCATCACGGGTCGCCACCACAGCTAACGGTGGGATCATTGAGGTGTGTTCCCTTGTAGAGGTCAGCGACAGGGTTTATGCATTTATGAAGATAAAATTAAGACATATTACAGCACATAATTAATATTCTATTTTTATTATGTTTTTTTTTAATACAATGCTATTTTCCTTATAGAAAAACCTAACAAAATAAGTTGCATTGGCGGGCTGGAACGAATAATGACATTTCAGTTTATTTCAATAGGGAAATTTATTTGATAATGCGAGAAAATTGAATTATGTTTTTTTTTATACAATGCTATTTTTTATTTAGAAAACGTAACAAAATAAGGTTGCATTGGCGAGCAGGAACGAATTAATGACATTTCAGTTTATTTCAATAGGGAAAATTTATTTGATATAACGAGGAAATTGAATTACGAGCAGGACGAATTAATTCGTAAGTCAATTGTATCACTGTTTAATAAATATTTTCGTCTCACTAACCCAATCCCCAGTAAGTTATCATATTCATTACAATCTTATTTTATTATATTTTATACAATACAGTGTATTTTTTTTATTTAAGAAAACTAAATTCTAAAAAAAAAAATATAATAATAATTAGGCTGCCTTTGTTGGGGGAGTGGAACGGGATTAATGGATTTCAGGTCATTTTAATAGGGAAAATTGATTTGAATTACGAGGAATTGAATCGAACAGGGATGAATAAAATCTTAAGTCAAGACACATTTATAAATAAAATATCTTCGTCTAAACTAACCGATACCGTCGCTAAGTATTCATGTTGTGTGAGTTGCGTGCTGGTTGAAAAGTTGTTGGTTTTTTTGGGGTTTTTATTAAGAAGAAACTTGATATCCTCACGGCGCACAAGAAATGTGGCCTTGTAGGAGTTATTCTTTTTTCAAGGAAGTACCATGATATTGTCATGTTGCTCTTGATTGCGTGCTGGTCTTAAAAAAAAAGCATTCTTCGGGCGAAAGTTGTCCTAACTGAGCGGCTGAAAAAAAATGCTTTAAGTAAATTAATTACATCGTGTTCCCGCGAATAAAAGTCAAGTACGCAACCATTGTATCTTTTGAGAGGTTGCAGGCGATATGATTGAATATACTCAAAGAGAGAGAGGAGAGAGAGTAATAGAAGAGAGAGAGAAGAGAGAGAGAGAGTATAGAAAGAGGAGGGAGTATGAAGAGCAGGAGAGTATATAGAGAGAGGTATATTAGATGGAAGAGAGAGAGAGTATAGAAAAGGAGGGTATAGAGAGAGAGTATATATAGAGAGAGTATAGAAAGAGAGAGAGAGAGTAATAGATAGAAAGAGAGAGTATAGATGAAGAGAGAGAGATAGAAAGAGAGAGAAGAGTAAGAAGAGAGAGAAGGAGTATAGAAAGAGAGAGAGTATAGAAAGAGAGAGAGTAATAAGAGAGAGAGAGTAAAGAGAGAGAAGAGAGATTAAGAAAGAGAGTATAGAAGAGAGAGAGAGAGTATAGCAAGAGAGAGAGAGAGAGATAGAAGAGTATAGAAAGAGAGGGAGAGTATAGAAAGAGAGGGAGAGTATAGAAAAGAGAAAGAAAGAGAGAGTATAGAAGAGAGAGAGATGAAAGAGGAGAGAGAGGGTAGAAAGAGAGAGAGAGTATAGAAACAGTATAGAAGAGAGAGAGAGTATAGAAGAGTAATAGAAGAGAGAGAGAAGTATAGAAGAGAGAGTATATAGAGAGAAAGAGAGAGGAGTATATATATAATATATATTAGAGAGAGAGAGGGAGTATAGAAAGGATAGGTAAATTTAATATCTTTCAATTGCGGTAAATCAACGTGCTTTAAACTTTCTTTAAAAAAAAAGGACAGAAAATGCAAGATAGTGAACAAAGGCGTGAAAACCATCGGTAGACAAAGACGAAGTGGGGAATAGATAATCTCGTACTATAAAATAAAATGAGATCACGACCTTACCTCAGATTTTCCTTTAAATGAACTTTAACTATCAAGAACACTTGAAAAAGACGTGTAACCGTGCATCGGGGCTTCGCAAAGGGGTCCATTAGAGGCCCTGGTGTAAATGGTTACGATATATACAGAATGGACACGGCGAGACGAGTTCAAAACCTGGAGCGTCTCTTTACATTTCACATAGCGTAAAAGTTACGAATTCACATTTCACTTGGTAAAAGTACGAATTTCATCTATTCTTTCCTGCCATGGATAATTAGTAGGGCCAACTGGGCTCTTTAACTTGGTATGGCAACCGACCTAGAAGAAAGAAAACTCTGAATTCAAACCAAAGGAGCTATCTTCTCGTTAGTTAAAACTACTTTGGGAGGACTCCTCCTCACATCCTCCTCCCCCTCCTCCTCCTGCTCTTTTCCTCCTATCAAAAAAAAAAAGAAACAAAAAAACATATGGCAGGGTGAATAAAAGCATAGTTTATTCTTTTTTTTTGGGGGGGGGGGCATCCGCCTAATTAATTAATTATTAATTAATTGACTTTCAAAATTAGGTACGAATTCAATTATATATAAACAATCGCTTGTGTATTTACTTCTCATACTGTCGTGTAGAAGAAGTCACTATAAGAGAATAGAAACCTACTTCTACAAACGAAAAATCTAAAGAAAGTCCGGTTGGTGTAGGGGTTACGGTGCTCGCCTCTCAGATTGACAGTCGGGTTTCGAATAACGCACAAGGCGGTCTTCCTATCTATAGCTCTGCTGATGAGGCCTAATAGGCCGAAATGTACATACAGAGATTGATTTTTCTCGATTTGTTTAGCCTTACATTTAAATAGGTATGCCCGCCTAATTAATTAATTATTAATTAATTAACTTTCAAAATTAGGTACGACATCAATTAAGCACATATTCTCCCCTCCAAAAAAAAATATATATATGGTGTGTATATATATTATATCATGTGCGTATATATTATATTAGTGAGTCGTTGGGGCTGCTAAAGCCGGTATCAGCCAGACAGCGAGGGAGTCTATCCTTTTACTAGCGTTAGAACGGAAATTGGTGTTTTTTGAATTTAGGTGGAGCTCACACCTACCTTCTTTACTTTACCGCACAGATCCTGTGCTACTTCATACGCTGAGTTTGCAAGGGCCGGCATCGAACCAGGAACCTTGTTACATACTATCAGCTTCTTACTTTTATCGCACAGGCCCATGTGTACTCATAGCTGAGTTGGGAGGGCCGGTATCGAACCCGGAACTTGTGGTCTCTTGACTGACGCTCTACCGACTGAGCTAGCTTCAGTCATTTGAAAGAGAAGAAGAAGAAAAAGAAAGAAGTGGGTTTTTTTTTTGTAAGAAATACACAAAGTCACGTGACTTTCAACCTAAGATAGAATTGAAACAATCCCAAAGTTTTGAATGGAGAAGGTGAACTGTGTGTGTGTGTGTGTGTGTGTGTGTGTGTGTGTGTGTGTGTGGCACGGTTTCGTCTCGACAAACAATCCTGGGTCGATTCCGAAATCTGACTGGCTTCGACAGACCGGAAGTCTAAAAAAAAAAAAAAGAACAAAAAACACAACTTATAAACGGAAGCACGCGTGCTTTGTCAAAAATCTGTGACGGTTTTCTAGCCATAAACAAAATAATAAATAAAAATAAAAAATAAAATAAAATGAAATGAAATAAAAGCGAGCGTCGCAGCAGAATATTTTTACCCAAACTAGACGTACCACGCCCTGACTTGGGGTCGAGGAACGAGAGAGATGATACGTAGGTAAGAGAGGAGGAATTAAATCCTTTGCTTACTGCCATTGTTTTGTGTGTTTGGGGAGGTACTGGACATGACAAGCAGAAGGTCGTTGTGAAAGAAATTGACGTTTACACATTGTGAGTGTGTATGTGTGTGTGCGATTACACTCTAGGAGGACATACTATTATTCTCTTCTCTTTTCTCTCTGCTGCTTTTTGTCCCCCTCTCTCTCTCTCTCTTTCTCTCTCTCTCTCTTCTCTTTTCTTTCTTTTTTCCCACACGCACACTACTTTGTACCCTCTCTCTCTCTCTCTCTCTCTCTCTTCTCTCTCTCTTCTCTCTCTCTGTATGTATTTATCTGTCAACCCTCTCTCATCTGTTAGTTTTTTTGTATTTCCCTCTCCTCTTCTGCTTTTCTCTCCCATTGCTGCTATCCTCTCTCTCTCAACCTGTTCTGTCTCTCCTCTCCTCTCTATCTTCTCTCTCTCTCTCTCTCTTCTTCTCTCTCTCTCTCTCTGCTTTTTTTCTTGTCTTTTTCTCTCATGCCTTTTTCTTATCTTTCTCTTTTCTTTCTTCTCTCTCTCTCTCCTCCTCTCTCATCTAACTATCTCTTCTCTCTCTCTCTCCTTTTCCTATCTTCTCTCTCTCTCTTTTCTTCTCTCTCTTCTTCTCTCTCTCTTTCTCTCTCTCTATCTGATCTTCTCTCTGCTTTTTTACCTTGTTTTTTTCTCTGCTTTTTACATACAAACTTCTTCTCATTATCTATCTATCATCTCTCTCTTCTTCTCTCTTTATTTTTTCCTTCTCTATCTCTTAATCTTTTTTCTTTTCTGTCTGTCTAATCTGCTTTTCTATCTCTCTCTCTTTCTCTCTCTCTCTTCTCTCTCCTCTCTCTCAAAGTAAGTAAAGTCGTGGGGACGACCTAATGTCGGTACTAGCCAATCTGACGGTGAGTCAGTTCTGGAGCCCCGGAGAATGTGGGTAACCCTTCATCGTCCACTCTGATTGGTTTTGAGTGATAGTACTGTTAGGGTTCCATCTATGGTTAATAGAAAAATAAGTTAAAAATGTGTTTAAAATGTGTTTTTAAAATTTGAGTACCCATCAAGAATGAATAAAAGACGTCTTCGACATAAATGACCAATGGGTTGACATGCCGTAAAACCAACAACACAACTAACTTTGCTCTATGAAGCGCCTGCGTCAATGTTACCCATCAAGTGTGCATACATAGATTGGTAATTTTCACCTTTAGTTGTTAAATTTCTAGCAAATAAGGCATTAGAGTAACCTCTTGATTCCACTTTGAAATAGCCGGTAGCTATTTTGAAAGTCTCCGTGCGAAATAAGGCAATCATAGAATTTTTCGAAAAATACAACTGCATGCTTTACACAAAAATATCATAAAATGTGTTCTTAATAACAATTAAGTTCATTTCAGATATTTTTTGCTAGGAATTTAGCAACTGACTTTCACTTTGAAACAAGCCGTAGTCATTTTTGAAAATTTCGTGCGAAATACACAAATCTTAGAAACTTTTCGAAAAAATTACAACTGCATGCTTTAACACAAAACTATCATAAATGTGTTCTTTAATAAAATTAAGTTCTTCAGATAATGCGCACGCACAATTTTATGCTAGGAATTTAGACAACTAAGGTGAAAATTACCATAGATTTAGTTTAGAATCGTGTATGTTTTCGTCAAAAGGTGATTGCGTTTGTATATGTGTGTGTGGGTTAGTAAGTGTGTATGTGCGAGCGAGCGTGGGGGGTGGGTGGGGGTGGTGTGTTGTAGGAGGGATGACGAGCGTGCGTGATAGCAATATTGGGTGTCAGCTGCGTGAAAGGAAAGACAGCGACGACATCGACCACATTAAGGTCAGAAACGGGTCACTTCCACGTCAGCACAAGACCCTACTCAAAATCTCTGTCTCACCCCCTGCAAAACAAAACAATAACAAAAATAGATAATAAGAGGTTTGAACGGGACATAGGTAAGCAAAGAAAACGAGGAACCCACACTGAGATGCATTCGTCTATGACCGGGGGGGAGGACACGTAGCTTGTCTGGTTGATTTCCCTGACAAACATTTAAAAGCAACCGACTCTGTTTTTAGTTATGCAGCATACGACACAAGGGTACGCCGACTTCGTTTCTTCATAAATAGAATTTTTTTTTAAAGATGAGAGAAAGAAAGAAAGGAAAAGAAAGAAAGTGATAGTGAAAGAAATGGCAAGTAAAGGAAACAGCAGGGTTTGTTTTGTTTTTACGGCATATAACCTCAGTGGGTCATTTAATGCCAAAAAGTTGGGAAATAATTCATTCTTAATGCATAATACAATTTTGTTTATAAACTCATGTTTTTCTATTTAAACCCATAGATGGGACCTAACAGGTACTACCACTCCGGGTCAGAGTGGACCAGGGAGCAATGGTGATGAAGGGGTGCTCCATTCCCAAACTCCAAAACTGGAACTTCACCATCAGATAGAGTTTAACGTCATTCCAGGACATGTAAACCTCAGTCCACCTTCTAGCACCCATATGATAAGGGTTTGGGTTGCCATATGGGCAATAGGGTTGGGGCAATCATATAGGTGCTAGGCTTGACGTGACCAGCCGATTGATCGGAGGGGGCCTCTCCGACGCCGTCTGGCCTAAGATAGGGCATAATGCCCAAACCGTTAATACATAGAGTAAAGAACAAACCAGTATTAAATATCTTTTATCTTTTTTTAATATTCAATATTAATATTATGAAATGAATAAAGATTTTCTTATAATTCAAACATTTGAATCTTTTATTGTAATAATGACAATTTAAATAAATAAATTAATTAATTAAAAATTTGTATTATTAGTTTAAATGGAAAAAATTATTTGCGAATTGTAATCATTTAAAAATCATTTTTTTTTTTTTCTTTTTTTTTTTTTTTTTTTTTTTTTTTTTTTTGACTTCACCCTTTTTTCAGTAACAAGAAGTTTAAAAAAAAGTTTACAAATAAATACCACGATTTTGTGTAGAACATGTGTAAAATACACAAATAATTATTTAATTAATAATTAATAGATGCACGCAACATTTTATTTGAGGGGACAGGACTAAGTTTCCATTTCAAATTGTTTTATTTTTTACTCCTTTAATAAATTTGATGATTTTAAATGAAACAAACCTTCCAAAATTGGATTTTTAACTCCCACCCTCTCAGGCAATATCTTTCAAAAACTAATTTTACACCGCCCGGAGGGTCTTTTTTTTTTCTTTTGGTAGTACAAATAATTTACACACCATTGTATCGTTCCAACTATTTAAAATTAATATGTTTCACCATTTGGAATATACAGGGGTTTTTTTTTGTGACAGCTTGATATATTTTAAACGTGTGTCTACCATGCAATTATAGCACTTGCTTATTTAGCCACACAGTGAAAGAGTTGATACTATTTAACAAAAAGGCTTATATATATGTTTACCAACTCCTCCGCACGAGCAGGATGTGACACAAGGTCAATTTCTAAAGCGGAGTTTAACAGGTTTGAATTCAGAGTTTTCCTCCTCCTAGACTGGTTTCCTAACCAAGGTTAAAGAGCCCAATCTGTCCTACTATTTACCCATATCTGGAGGGAGAGTAGAATTCATATCTTTCCCAAGGGTATTAGCGCTAAGTGAAATGCAATTACCACGTCCAGGATTTGAACTCGGGTCGACGAGTCCATTACCTATGACTTTAACCATTACACCACGCGCTTACTACAAAAGGCTTATATATGAGATCATTAGGAAGTGATGAAGTTTTAATTTTAAAGCTCTGGAGAGTGTGGAGTACCCTCTCATCGCCATTACTCTCAGGTCCACTCTGGCCCGGAGTGGTAGTACCTGTTAAGGTCCCATCTATGGGTTAGATAGAAAAAAAATGAGTTTTAAACATTTTTTTAAAAAAATGAATACCCATCAGAATGAATAAAAAAAATCTCTTCGGCATAAAATAACCCAACAAGGGTTGACATGCTGTAAAACCCCCAAAAGCAAGCAACTAGTCATCATCCACTCAGGTAGTATGTTAGGGTTCCATCTATGTGTCAAATAGATCTGTTTGAAAATTATTTGTATTTGATAGTAATGCTTGATATCATATAACCATATATGGGGAGGCGAGTGGTGTAATGGTTATTGCAGGAATTGAACACAGCAACCAGAGTACAAATCCTAGATAAGGCTGTTTTCACTTC
The DNA here is from genome assembly GCA_023376005.1 of Doryteuthis pealeii. Lineage (NCBI taxonomy): Eukaryota > Metazoa > Mollusca > Cephalopoda > Myopsida > Loliginidae > Doryteuthis > Doryteuthis pealeii. Next base: position 25,349,408 of record CM042154.1, read on the forward strand.
ACATAGTGCTAATAACATTGAGAAAGGTATTTATCCAATTTTCTCCTTCCAGGGCTAAGCGTTGTAATGGAAGATTTTCCCTTGGATAGGGAAAGAAATGAAAGAGAGAGAGAGAGAGAGAGAGATGTGGGGAAAGGAAGGGAGTCTCTGATACTCAGAATGAGAAAAAGAAAAAAAAAGTTGGCACAAGTAATCTCGGAAGGCGGTGGACTGGTATTCTCCAAAAGAAGGCTGAAATAATCCCTATTTCACCATTATTGAATCCCTACTGCAAGACAAAGTCATTTATACTTCGAATCATCATTCCGAGAAGAACTATTGAATAGTAGGACAGACTGGGCTCTTTTAACCTTGGTATGACAACTGGTCTAGGAATTAAATTAAATTATTATATATATGGCATAACCTATCATTTTTAGTAAGTAGTGCAAAGTAATTTGAAATAACGGCAAACTGTGGAAACGTACAG
>CM042154.1:25352376-25359876 GCA_023376005.1 Doryteuthis pealeii
TAAAAATACATTTCTGAAATCAGTCAGGTGGTAAGTGACACAGAAGAAAATTGTTTATATGCCTACATTTAGAAATCAATGAATTATACTCAATGAATCAATAAGGTTAACAACGGATAAGAGTACATAATTTGGATATTTGTAGGCGTTTTATATATATATATATATATATATATATATATAATTTGTGGTAATGAGGATCATTCCATGCGTAGTTTAATCGTAATGACACAGGTAAAACGCAGTGAGAGCTCGATGTGCCTAGGGCTAGTAAGTGGACGGATAATATATATATATATATATATATATTATATATATATATATATATATATACACGCAGGCACATTAATAGTTTCGCAGCCGGACACGTTGAATTTTGATCTGAAAGTACATTGACATAGAATATTGAGCTTCAAATTAAATATTTAAATAATAACAAGGCAAATAATGAAGATTCATACCTTTCCCAATGATATTATTCCGGAATTGAACCTAATAACGAAACAAGTATCACCAAAGCAGCTGTACCCTGCTTAATCTTTTTTAAATTTCCATCTTTACTCTCAGTTATCTTACAATCCTTCGCTGAGTCTTTACCCAAGACTCGCATTGATAGTGTCCTTCGAAGGAGATAAGCTGTTCCGCTAAGTGCATTTTTTGTATTTCATATATAGGATGGTTTGGTTTGGTTTGTTTTGTTTTGTTTTACGGCATATCAACCTCAGTGGGTCATTTAATGCCGATAAAGTTTCGAAATAAATCAATTCTTAATGGATAGTACAATTTTTTTTATAAATACATTTTTCTATTTAACCCATAGATGTGACCCTAACAGGTACTACCACTCCCGGTCAGAGTGGACCAGGGAGCAATGGTGATGAAGGGGTGCTCCACATTCCCAAAACCTCAAAAACTGGTACCTCACCATCAGATAGAGTTTAACGTCATTCCCAGGACATGTAGACCCGCAGCCACCGCCTTCTAGCACCCATATGATAAAAAGGGGTTGAGGCTTGCCATAAGGATAATAGGGTTGGGGCAATCATATAGGTGCTAGGGTTTGACGTGACCAGCCGATTGATAGGAGGGGGCCTCTCCGACTGCTCGTCTAGCCCAAGATAGGGCCAAAGTGGAGTATTGCATGTCATGAACTGCTCATCCATCTGGGCTCTATCCTTAAGCATCACGGGTCGCCACCCACTGCCAACAGGTGGCCCCATTGGGGGAGTCTTACCCCTCTGCATAGGTGCAGTCGGTGCATTCTCACGCCCCAGCCGACAGGGCGGTATATAGGATGGGACTGCCAGGTATCTTGTTAATCTCAGTATGATTGCTGATCTCGGAAGGGCTGTGAACTGGACAGTTTCAATTCTTTTTGGTTGCCACATTCTCTTTTCTGTGTTCATATGATCTCGAATCGTAAATGCATGTAGTCTATTTTAAAATATGTCGTTTATGTACATCCGTATTTTATCTAAATTTTCTTTTTCTTATCATTTTACAGATAAACATTGAGGAAATTGTATGGATCCATTGAAGTATTAACCGACCGGAATAATCAATAATTCGGAAACATTTAAAATTTCAACTAAAAATAACACAAACATTTGACCAGTAATCCGGGTAACAAGACCAGATGAAGGTAAGAGAATTACTTCTACTTATTTACAAACCTTAGATTAGTTGTGGCATAAGGCTAGAATTATTATTATCATTAAGATCCTATTGCAAATCTTAACCATATATATATATATATATATATATATATATATATATATATATATATAAACTTCCCATTCATTAACATTTTTACGAATACAAGATGTGTCAAAAAAGGACTAAGTTTAAAGCTGTATTTACCAAGATAGAAATGAAGACTGAATGGAACGTTATTTTTTCAGAATACAAGGTGCGTCAAAAAGTACAAAAAATCTCGATACTTTTTTGACACACCTTATATATATATATCGTGAAGATTAGTATATATATATATATATATATATATATATATATATATATATATATATATATATATATATACACTAATCTTCACGATATATATATGTGTGTCAAAAAAGCACCAAAATTATAAACTCGACGAAAACGCATTAAAAAAATTAATACGTAACAATGTCTCTTCCACTGACACTAACGGAAAAATCAATTTAATCATTTATTACAAAAAAAATTCAAAACTACAAATCTGGTCACCTGCAACAACACCTCCCCCAAAACTACCCGTCTTAATGAGACCAATATCGTGTATGAATTTAAATGTAACGTAGGAGACTGTCTCTCCCAAATCAATAATACATATATTGGCCACACGACGACTACATTATCTCGTAGATTAACCCTACACTTATCAGATTCCAGCTCCATTAATCAACATCTTAAAACACATTCATGCCCCCCCCCTCTACCTACCGCAAAATTCTAACTGAAAATACACACACACTATATAGAGAAAAAAACAAACAAAAACTTCAAATAATTGAAGCTTTATATATAAAACAAAAAAAAAACTACCCTAAACAAAATAAACTTTGAAGTAAGTCAAACATATCCTAAAATGCTTATAATTTTCTGCCTACATTACTTCCATTATTCCCCGCCCCCTTACCACACCTGTGCCCCCCTCCAAAAAATCACCACTGCTTTGTTCAAACTACTACCATTCCAAAAACCTCCCACTACCAATTGATATTACCTCCCACTAATTCCTTGGAATTGTCTGTTCAATTCAATGAAACATGTATATATATATATATATATATATATACACACTAATCTTCATGAGATGCCCGAGTTCCTGTGACCATATACTAGACTAAGCTACGGTCGTGATTGAGATCGTTGTGTACCTATCCCCAGCGCCAATGGTAGATATTCGAGTTAGAATAAAAGACAGGATTTTTACTTTAATTTAGACCTTACCAGCTATTGTGGAATGTACGATTTTTAATTCCGAATTGCCGATTCATTCTTTACATTTTTAAAAAAATCTTTATTTATTTTATTTTTCATCTTTTTTTTTTTTTTCAAATTCACAGTTTTGATAACTTTTGCAAAATATAATATATTTTCATACGCTCGAATTTCATCCAACCAATTTCGCCAGACTTTTAGGTGAGAGGTCATGTAGCAAAAAAAATGTTGTTTATTTAAGAATCATTATCTGGCTAAAGAATTACAATTTGGCAATATCTGTTTTCGCAATATCTGTGGAATTGAGAAAAGAATTTGACATATGCGAAATTCACTTATACTTCTAAAACAAATATATACATGTTAACACATATACATATATATACATGCATCACATATTATATGTTAACACATATACATATATACATGCATCCATATATAAATTATCAAACGCACACATAATAACATACACACACATATATATATATATATATATATATATATATATATATATATATATATATAAAGTAATTGGTAATTTTCTTGAAGCATTGTTAAGTATGTTATAATATATTAATAATTTGAAGGCAATACAATGCGTATAAAAAATAAAAACAAAAAGATTTTTTTGTCTTATCGATTTCAAAGAACACTTTATCTTCAGAGACGAAAATCAGAAATGGACGTGCTTGATTTGTTTTGTGTGTGTGTGGTGATACTTTCTTTTTTTTTTTTTTTTTTTCTTCTTCTTTTTTTCCTTTCTCCTCCCTTCCCTCTTCTTTATGTTATGAATGAAATGGGCGAATAACTATAATTTTTTACGTTCGCTTTCGGACTAATACACCTGGGAAAGGTATGACTCTCCTTATCCCCCCCCCAGATATGGGTTAAATAGTGTCCTACTGTTATTCTACAAAGATGGCTTTGGCATTAGATAATCCAGGAAGGTCGATATGCATTAAAAGAAGAACCAAACCTAACTGTATTTCTCAGTGTGTGTTGCCCAATATTAATATAATCTTGTATATATTTTCTAAAGCAGCCCCCCTACCACCACCACCACCACCACCACCACATAAATTAATTTCACAAGCCGTCACTGGCTACTTCTTTACTTTTAATGCTCACTGTTAACTCTACAGGCCGATAGTCCAACATCTGAAAAAAGCATTTCCGTCCTAAATCTAAATTCCAAAAAATTCCCACTGATAGCACAACAGTATTTGCTCAGTCGATAGAGTGTTCGACTTGGAACCACAAGGTTCCTGGTTCGATACCAGCCCTCGCCAACTCAGCGTACGAGTAAGCACAGGGATCTCTGCGGTAAAGTAAGGAGTTGATGGTAGGCGTGGCGCTCCACCTAAGACGCCCAAACAATCTCCTTGGTCTAGCGCTATTTAAAGGGGGATAGACTCCCTCACTGTCTGGCTGATACCGACTTTACCCCCCCCCTCCGACGTCTTTACTTACTTATTTCAACAACAATATAGCAAACAGGCTACAGATTCTCGAAGAAGATTGATAACCATTACAACACGATGGGGCACTCAAATTGTGTGTTCTGTGGCACTTACATTGATATTGCTCTTCTAAGGAGATGAGCTGTTCCGCAAAGTGCATTTTTTTTTAAATATCATATGTAGGCTAGGACCGCCAGGTATCTTGTGAATCTGTTTATCGCATTATGATTTTCATTATTAAACTGCATCTGATGGTGAGTCTCCAGTTCTGGAGATCTGGGATGTGTAGAATATCCTTTCAGTATCATCACTCCCAGGTCCACTCTGATCCGGCGTAGTAATATAGATTAGGATCCCATCATTAGAAAATACTATTCAGTAGTAACGGATCTGCGAAACTAGCTTGCTGGCTATTACACAACGATGAGACGCCTTTTTTTACCAAATCCGTTGGCAACGAGTAGGATTTGACACAATATCGCTAGTACGGAGCATCCAGTAAGGATTGAACTCGCTATTCAGTTGTAATTGATCCGTGAGTCTAGTTTGCTAATCATTATACCACGATGGAACACTAAGTGATTTTGATTTGGTTTGGTTTGTTTTGTTTTACGGCATATCAACCTCGGTGGGTCATTTAATGCCGATAAAGTTTTGAAATAAATCAATTCTTAATGGATAATACAATTTTTTATAAATACATTTTTCTATTTAACCCATAGATGGGACCCTAACAGGTACTACCACTCCGGATTAGAGTGGACCAGGGAGCAATGGTGATGAAGGGGTGCTCCACATTCCCCAAACCTCAAAACTGGAACCTCACCATAAGATAGAGTTTAACGTCATTCCCAGGACATGTAGACCGCAGCCACCGCCTTCTAGCACCCATATGATAAAAAGGGGTTGGGGCTTGCCATAAAGGCAATAGGGTTGGGCAATCATATAGGTGTTAGGGCTTGATGTGACCAGCCGATTGATCGGAGGGGGCCTCTCCGACCGCCCGTCTAGCCCAAGATAGGGCCAAAGTGGAGTATTGCATGTCATGAACTGCTCATCCACCTGGGCTCTATCCTTAAGAATCACGGAAGTGATTTTGAATGCATGTATTTACCCAACTCTCCGCCACGTGTAAGTTGCTTATCAAAATGGCCTGATTCGGGATTCGGCATTAAATGACTCGAAAAAGTTCGATGTGCTATAAAACAAAACAGCCACACCGAGCTACGAGTAGAATGCGACACATGGCCAATCAAAAAGCCCAAATGTTACATCTAGTTATTATTAGGAGAGGAACGAGGGATTGCTATTGTTGAGCTGTGTTTATGGCATAGAGTCGTTTTAAACCGGTCCTGTCTCCGAGCATCAAGTGCTACTACTCATCCAGTACAAAGATGGTCAAGGTAGCTTCATCACTGGATGCAGTTTAGTGGCATACCCAATTTATATAGCGCATTCTGCTCGTATTTACGCCACCCCTTTGACACGGGTAGGATGTGACTCAAGGTCATGCATATGGGGCGTCTAACGAGGATATAAGTCATAATTCAGTAAAAATGGATCTGCGAGATTAGCTTGCTAACTATTACACCTCGATGAGACGTCTGGATGCTGTTTAGTGCCATAACCAATTTATGTATTGCACCCTGCTCGGAGCAAAGGGATTGGGCGAATACGTTAATAATAATCATCATCATCATCATCATGTCGCGCGCGCAGCACAGATATGCATGACAACCTTTCGCCAACCTTCCCTATTACTCCTGGTCCGTGGGGGGTCCTCTGTGCAGCATCCAGAGTCCTCGAATAGTTGGTCAATGTAGGTCCTTAGCGGGCGTCCTAGCATGTCCATGTGTTGGCTTCCACAGGAGAACGTCGCTTATGAGCTCATCCCCGCTTCTCCAGCAGTGTCCTGCATGTCTAGTCTGTCTCACTCGGATGGTTTGTGAGATGGGGGGTAGGTGACCATATAGTTGCTTCTTTGTGGGGTGCTGCTTCCATGACTTGTTCAGGACTACTCGCAGCATTCTTGTGCAATAATAATAATAATGATGATGATAATAATAATATGTAATTTTCAGCTTTATTTTCGTTTTTTTACAAGCCTTCACCAAGTCTTTACCCAAGACCTAGGTTGAGGGAAGGTAATGATTATATGTATTTATACTTTTTGTTGCCTTTTTTAGTGTTACTTTTTCACTTAAATTGATATTGCTCTTCTAAGGAGATGAGCAGTTCCGCAAAGTGCATTTTTTTAAAATATCATATGTAGGCTAGGACTGCCAGGTATCTTGTTAATCTGTTCATCGCATTATGATTTCCAATTTCAGCGATGCAGTTTCAATTCTTCCTAGTTACCCCATCCTATTTTTTGTGTTTTTAGTGATTTCTTTTTCTTTTTTTTTTTCTTTTTTTTGAGTGCTCCGACTATGATTGGTATCACCGCCACCTTCATATTCCATAATATATCTCTCTGATAAGTTATGCTTACAGTTTCGTGCTAGGTAACTGAAGTTAAGCACCGTTGAGCCTGTTCATACCTTAGACGAGTGACCACTTAAAACAGCCTAAAACAGGTACCGTAAAAAATCTGAAGACTAAGCAAATCTTATTAAATTCTCTATGAACAATAATTCCTGTCGACTAGGGCAGTAGAATACGCCGACTGTACCCTGCCCCCCCCCAAAAAAAAAAAATGGGGCCACATGCTGGTCGTATGTGAATCCTGGTGACTGAGCAGTCCATGACATGCAACACTCCACTTTAGCCCTTACATAGGTTAGATGTCGAGGTCAGAGAGCCCCCTTAGATCAATCGACTTGTCACGTCAAGCCCTAGCACCGATATGATTGTCCCGACCGAATAACTCTTATGGCAAACACCTAACTTTTTTTTATTATATGTGAACTAGAATGCCGTGGCCGAGGGTCTTGATGTCCTAGGTATGATGTTAAACTGCTTCTAGTAGTGAGGTTCTAATTCTGGAGCTCTGGGGAGTGGGGAGTACCTCTTCCTTGTAATTACTCCCAGGTCCACTTTGACTCGAAGTGGTATTACATATTAGGGTACCATCTATGGATTAGATTAATAAAAGTGAGTTTAAGGTGTGAAG
>CM042154.1:25367376-25379876 GCA_023376005.1 Doryteuthis pealeii
AGGGGAGACTGGACTCTTTAACCATGGCTAGGTAACCAGTCTAGGAGAAGGAAAACTCTGAATTCAAACCAGTTAAACTCCGCTTAAGAAATTGACCTTGTGTCGCATCCTGCTTGTGCGAAGGGGTTGGTAAATATATATATATGCCAAAAATACTCAAACACTCACCCATTAAACTGTATCTAATGGTGAATTTCCAATTCTAGAGCTCTCAGAAATGTGGAGTAACCCTCATCACCATTATTCCCAGGTGCATCCCGACCCGGAGTGGTAGTACCTATTAGGGTCCCATCTATGGGTTAAACAGAGAAAAAATGAGTTTAAAAATTTGTTGTTTTTTTTTTAAATTGAGTTTAAAAAACAATTTGAATACTCTTCAAGAATGAATAAAGTCAAAATGTCTCCGGCATAAAATGACCCAACAAGGGTTGACATGCCGTAAAATCTAACTTTAGAATTAGGTATGTGTAATGACAAACGATAACACCGATAGACTTTGGAAAGCTTCATTCTACTTAGAATAATTGGTACACTTATTGGGAGTTTATATAGTCTAGCATTCACTAGAGAGTTCTTCAAAGGGGAGGTAATCATGGTAATCATAAAGTAAGGGAGGTAACTCTTAATTACTTATTACAGTATGCCCAACCGGTTGGTGAGGTCTGCAAGAACTATCTTTTAACTGTTAACCGATTTGCATATCTGTTGATATTTGTTTTCGGAACGCGAATTACAAAATCATTCCCTAATTTTCTCCTCGTCAATTTAGATATTATATAGTATTTTCCTCTTGAGGGAAAATATACCAATAATGAATATTAGATAGAAATACTTAAAACTACAAATCGAAACATTTTTTCACGCTCAGAGTTGCGGAGATATGGAATAAACTGTCCGCGTCTGTTGTAGGCTGCCGAAGCACTGAGTCTTTCAAAGCGTCCATGCTTCCTGTAGTCCGCCGACACTATACCTGATGCCACTCTCCACATACACACGCACACACGCACACACATACATGCATATTACTACTGTAAACTGTTCATGTTCCTGACATTAATACATTATTCTGTGTACTTGACATGATACTTTGATGAGTTGTGGTGCACCTGAGCACTGTATACAATAAATTTCATTATGGTTGTACTGAAACAGCTTTTGTACAAATTATTTGTATAAAGAAAAGTTACTTGAAGCTATAATTGTTTTTAAGCGATTATTATCATTAGTTACTCGAAACCATTTAACAGTTTGAAAAAAGAAGGGAAAAATAATGACATCAGTTTTGGGTCAAATACATCTGTTTGAGAAGTAGTGGTCTACACTGTACGAGGTATGATAAAAAAAATTACCGAGACTGAATCTTTTTTCGTTTTTTATTTTTTTTATTTTCAAATTCAATAATCCAGGTGAAAATCGTGGTAAGGGCAACCTGGAGCTTTCTTTAGACTTTATTTTTTCCGATGAGGATTTTCTATCATTGAGAAAACGAGAAAAGTTTTGGTAAATGGGCTAAAGGTTACACGGGTTTACTAAAAAAATTATTTGCCAATAATAAGATTTTTTTTTCGTATAGCAACATATTTTTTTTTTTTCAGATATTTTTCTCCATACAATTCCAAACTATGCACAGTTTACATTAAACTCTACATAGTTTGGAATCGGTTTTTAACAAAAATTATTTCAATCTTGCAAAAATATTTGTTTTGAGACTATTCAAAATGGCGGCAAATCAAACCGAACGCCCCGGGCTTGAACGAGATGTGTCATCCATTTTTTATGCTATTGCGGTTTTTGATCTGATTAAGCAATTTGCTTCAAAAATATAAATATCAAAAGGAAATTGATAATTCTTCAAGACAGGAATGTCTGGGAGAAATTATAAAGGTGTTTCAGAAAATCTTAGAAATTTTTTTTTAATTTTTAAACCCTGAATATTAGAATGATCTTTTCTTATATATATATATATAATATATATATATATACACCCACAATTAAATATTATATATCATGGATTTAACATCCTGTTACTAAAGTTTCATGCTTACTGCAATCATCAGACGAGATGGTCAAAATATTAAGATTAAAAAAAAACAGTGGTTTGTTTAGCGTTTATATAAATGTGAAGCGTGTTCACGCAATGAAATGTTATACCACAACAGTTTTTTTTTAAACTTTAGCAGTATAACATTCCATCGCGTGAATACGCTTCAAGTTTATATGAACGCTAAACAAACCATTTTGACCGTCTCGTCTGATGATTGCAGTAAGCATGAAACTTTAGTAACAGGATATTAAATCCATGATATATAATATTTAATTGTGCGTATATATATATATATATATATATATATATATATATATATATATATATATATATATATATATATTACTCTATTTGCAAAGACAACCCAATTGGTTAATAGACTTAGTTTTTTAAAAGTCTGCCAATTTGACAGTAAATTGCTAAATGGAACATTTAGTCTGGTAGATAAGAAGGTAAAGTCGTCGGGGCGGCCTAAAGTCGGTATCAGCCAATCAGCGGGGAGTCTATCCCCTTTTCACTATCGCTAGACCAAGGAGATTGTTTTTCATCTGAGACGGAGCGCCACACCTACCATCAGCTCCTTACTTTACCGCACAGATCCCTGTGCTACTCATACGCTGAGTTGGCGAGGGTCGGTATCGAAGGTGGACCGGGAAAAAATTGTTACCTAACTAAAGTTGGTATTTTTTAAAGCTTAGGGCATCTTCTTTTGAAATTTAAAAACACCTCTTTTTGACCCCCTGGGGGAAATTTTTTTATTGGGGGTATACAAACTAGATCTAGTCTGGTAGATAAGGTGTTCCGGAAAAAATTGTTACCTAACTAAAGTTGGTAATTTTTAAAGCTTGGGACATCTTCTTTTGAAATTAGAAGACTCCTCTTTTTGACCCTCTGGGGAAAATTTTTTTATTGGGGGTATGCAAACCAGATCTAGTCTTGTAGATAAGAAGGTGGACCGGGAAAAAAATTGTTACCTAACTAAAGTTGGTATTTTTTAAAGCTTAGGGCATCTTCTTTTGAAATTTGAAAACACCTCTATTTGACCCCCTGGGGGAAATTTTTTATTGTAAGGTGGGGGGGGTGGCAGGTTTCAGAAATTATGAATTGAGTTTGGAGTTTGCATTAAACATTATTACTTTTCCTGAACAATAAGAAATCCGAACTTATTAACAAATGTAGGCCCGAAAACAAAAACTTTCTAAGTCAATTAGCTCCCGACAGAAAAAAGGGCGAGGTAATAAATGCATTTTTAAAAAAAACGTGGGAATATTTCTTTTCGTAAGCACCGACTATGACTATTAGCGCCTCTCCCTTTAGGTTGGAGAAGGTGGTGGTCACAGTCGATGCTTACAAATTAACGAAAAATAATTACTACCGACACAAACGTCTGAAGATCGATTCATATCGTGAAACTGATAGTTACGCTGGAATGCTTGAAACGACCGTGATCTTAAACGTTTTTGGGAGTCGATTTTAAAGTTTTAAATAGCGATATTGATCATCTTTTGATATTCGACTAATATATATATATATATATATATATTATATATAATATATATATATATATATAAAGTAATCCTAATGAGTCAGAGAATATCTACCTAGGTTTCTCCTAACGGATCAACAGGATAGTTTTGACTGCCAGAGTTTGGTGCAAATTACATTTTATTCCCAAAAATCGTCACATTTTTTTAGCAGAAAAAAAATTTAAAAAAACAATAAAAAAATAAAAAATAAAACAACTACAACAAACCAAACTTTTATTTAATTATTTTATTTATTTATTTGATATTTATTTACATTCTATCTATCTATCTATCTATCTATCTATCTATATATATATATATATATATATATATATATATATATATATATATATATATGAAGGTAAAAATGGATATTGAATCCGACAGTATGTAAGAAAGTTTTATAGAAAAACGACAAGATGTTAAAAATTTATGCTGACAGATATCTGTTTCGACATTATGAATATGTCTTTTTCAAAGCAACATTGTAAGCGGAAAAACGAAATGAATATATCAGTAATTACGAGGCACAGAACGCTCTCGATCAGTACCGGAATTTTTTTTTAAATCTTTTAAAAATACATATTTGTTGTTAAAAATAAAATAAATTTTATTTTTAAAATGTTTAAGCATTTTTATCATAAAAAGCTCAAAAGAGTTTGTAGTAAAAATGTATATGAATATCAAAAAGTTCAGGAAAATGTTCCGGTTACAAATGAAAGTTTAAAAATGTAACAAGTCCAGCAACATGAATCTGCAAATTTGCAATGTTGCTTTGAAAAAGACATATTCATAATGTCGAAACAGATATCTGTCAGCAAAATTTTTTAACATCTTGTTGTTTTTCTATAAAACTTTCTTACACATATATATATATGTATGTGTGTGTGTGTCTGTACTCAACCTAATCGCCACGAGCGGGATTCGGCACAAGCTAGAGGGGAGTCGTAAGTGATGTTGTATCCCTGGGATCACTGGAAATTTCTGGTTTTTCAACATCGGATTTCCTCCCCCAGGAGACCAATCGGGACTGATCAAACCCCAACTCTCCCCACTCAACAACAGGCTTTCACTAACCCCGCCTCCCGTTGACCGTCGCTTTATTTACTGGTCATGTGACCTTCCCCCCAACCAATGCCAATGGAGTTCTTCTCTTAGCTACTTATATATGATTTCTTAAATGTATTAATCGAGTTTGGACTCACCACCAGGAAAAAAAGGCTGTGGTAAGATTGTTTTATTTCTTTTTTCTTTTTTTCTCTCTCTTTCCTTCTTTTTTCTTTTTTTTCTTTTTTTTTTCTTCTTTTTTTTAAATGTAATAGTTGGACAGGAACTCGAACTCGCTTACTACGATGTCGCAGTTCAACACGTTAGCCGCTACGGCATGGTGACTCGTCCCGTTTTTTGTAGTTATTTCGATCTCTTTAATATTCCAATTAGGTAGTGGCCTTGTGCCGCACTAAGTTTAGCTTAATACTTAATTATATATGAGAGTACGTAAATAAACAATGTGTTTATTTGATATGGCTTTTCGCCGACAATTATTGGGGGATATGTACTTAATTGAAGTCATACCTAATTTTGAAAATTAATTAGTTAATAATTAATGAATTTAGGCGGGCATATATGTTCAAATGTAAGGCTAAACAAATCGAGAAAATGTCAATCACTGTATGTACATTTCGACCTATTAGGTCTCATCAGCAAGGTTATAGACATGGGAGACTGTTATTAATTCTATATGTATAGATGTAGATTCTTTTACTCATGCTACCAATTGACAGCAGGGATATACCTTTGCCTCCCTTTAATTAAAATGGATATACGCCTTTCTGTTGTTTTTAGCTTATGATATCATTTTTTTAAAGTTCAACTCAGAAGAGGACATGACCCCCACACCACTGTGATTAGTAGCGTGAGAATTCAAAAGATGGTTATACGAAAATCGGAGAAAATATTGATATTAAGGTCTTTACAGATATATATATATATATATATATATATATATATATATATATAATACTAAAAGTGGAGGAATCATATGTTTGTAGAGGGGTAATATTTTATTATAAAATAGAATATAAAATAAAGGGAATACGAAGGCCTTTTCGACCGGTACTTTCAGATTGTATATGAAATATTCTTTAAGAACGAATGGGGGTGAGCCTCTGACTTTTATTCGTCGCCGGTGTGCATGCTTGAAAAGGTACCGGTCGAAAAGGCCTTCGTATTCCCTTTATTTTATATTTTATTTTATAATAAAATATTACCCTCCTACATACATATGATTCCTCCACTTTTAGTATTATCTAAGTTCTCCTGTACCCAAAATCTATTCGTATATATATATATATATGTGTGTGTGTGTATGTGTGTGTAATGTTTGTTGTGTGTGTGTAATGTGTCTGTGTGTGTCTCTGTCTGTGAGTAATGTGTATATGAACATTACCCAGAAAAAAAGCAATTAAATTAGTTAAATAGATCACTAATTAGGACTGAGCCTATTCTAGTAGTGACCAACCCAAGCGGAGTTTAGCAGGTTTCAATTCAGAGTTTTACTTCTCCTAGACTGGTTACCTAATCAAAGTTAAAGAGCCCAGTCTGTTCTTCTATTTACCCATAGCTGGAGTGAAAATAGTCGTATTCATACCTTTCCTAAGGGTATTAGCGCTATGTGAATTGTAGCTTCGTCCAGGATTTGAACTCGGTACGACTTTAACCATTAGACCACGCACCTCCAACTCAAGAGTTTTATTAGAGTACTGCGCTGAAAATAATTGAACTTAAAGAATAAAGCAAGTTCCTGTCCACTTTGCAAATGAGTGCTAACTTAATTGGGGGTATGCATACGAACTGGGTGTCATTTAAACGTTTTTTTACCATCATCCAAATTTTCTGTTTTACAAAGATAACTATGTAGTGCAAATTAGAATCCTTCACTCCTTCCTTCAAAAACACCGCATAGAATAGAAACGTCAATATCATCATGGGTCACTTTTACAACCGGAAGTCAACGAGCTCATGGGTCGTCGCAAATTAATTAAAAAGAAAAAAGAAAATACACGCCATTTTCACAGCTGAATTATTTTGAATATACTCTAAATATAGAGTGCATAGATTCAGTGGTTGAAGATTAATAATTTTTATAGATGAAGCATTGCACGTATATATCCAACTCCTGTGTTATGAGCAGTTTTAAGCGGAGTAAGCTGGTTTGAATTAAAATAACCAGTCTGCACTACTATTTGCCTATAGAACCTAGTCTGCTTTACTATTTACCCATAGAACCTAGTCCGCTCTACATTTTAAACCACAGAGCCTAGTGTGATCTATTTATTCATAGAACCCAGTCTGCTCTACTATTTACCCATAGAACCTAGTCTGCTATACTATTTACCCATAGAACTTAGTTTGCTCTATATTTTAATCCCATTGGGAGCTATTTATCTATAGAACCCAGTCTGCTCTACTATTTACCCATAGTACCTAGTGAGATCTACAATTTACCCATAGTACCCAGTGAGATCTACTATTTACCCATAGTACCCAGTGTGATCTACTATTTGCTCATAGAACCCAGTGTTATCTACTATTTGCCCATAGAACCCAGTGTGATCTACTATTTGCCCATAGAACCCAGCGTGATATACTATTTGCCCATAGTACCCAGTGAGATCTACTATTTGACTACAGAACCCAGTGTGATCTACTATTTGCTCATAGAACCCAGTGTGATCTACTATTTACCGATAGAACTCAGTGTATCTACTATTTACCGATAGAACTCAGTGTATCTACAATTTACCCATTGAACCAAGTGTGATATACTATTTGCCTATAGAACCCAGTGTGATCTACTATTTGCCCATAGAACCCAGTGTGATATACTATTTGCCCATAGAACCCAATGTGGTCTACTAATAGTTAATTGTTATTAATATTTGTTTCATTTTCTTTCTCTTGTTATTCAAAATATGTCCGTTATAAGATTCTGCCGTTGTCTGGATTTCGTATATTGATTGATTGATTGATAATTGATAATTTCGTATATTGATTGATTGATTGAGTTCAACCGAACTCGAGTTATTTTATGCTTAATTTTATGCCCTAATTTCTTAAGGGTTATTTTTGCACACGTTCCAATCAAATACGAATTTTTATACAATTTGACCCATAGATGGAACCCTAACAGATACTACCATTCCAGATCAGAATAGACCTGAGAATAATGTACAGCCAAATGGGGGTAATGGCAATCATAAATTTTACACAAAATCGTAACTATTAATTTATTTGTAGTCGGTAGAGCGTTTGGCTAGAAACCGCAAGATACCTAGTTCGATATCGGTCCTCGCCGACTCAGCGTATAAGTAGCACAGGGATCGGTGCGGTAAAGTAATGAGCTGATGGTAGGTGTGCGCTCCACCTCAGACGCTAAGATGATCTCCTTGGTCTAGCGCTAGTGAAAAAGGGTATAGACTCCCTCACTGATTGGCTGATACCTACATTAGGCCATTAAAAGAAGGGTGAGCGTGAAAAAATCAATTTGTAAAATTGCTTACTCAAATTGTGAGTGTTGTATAACACAGGGTTGTTTTTTATTCTATGTATTAACGATTTTAACTATTAAATACTCATTAATAGACTCGTGCAATCATTGAGAATATTGTGACGTAAACTGTGACGTGGTTTTGGTTACAGACAGAAATACACTCAATCTCCATTATTAATAGAGGATCTGGGCCACTTCACCGTTATAAGTCTGTCCCAGATTTAATCAGTAATTAATGATTTCTCTATTGTTGATACGGTACTGTTGCAAAATTTATACGCGTACCGATTAACAAGTTAGACGCCCCATCATTAAAACGTGAGTTCGAATCATACCGACTCATTTACGAACGTGACACTGTGCAGGATTTTTATAACTCTTTGAAATTATCTCCCAGACAACTGGCTGCCTCTGGTATGTGTCCGCTGTGTGGGTGGTTCGCGCCGATTTTCTGCTACATGCTCAACCAACTGAGTTATTCCTCCATCCGCACGAGTTTCCTTCCTGTGTTCACGTTTCTAATCTGGAATCTTCAATTTCAGTCGACTTTAAGGTCCGCTAGCCTTCCATTTGAGAAACGCGGCTTTTCTTTCTTTATATATATATATATATATATATATATATATATATATGAGAGAGAGAGAGGGGGAACGGACTAGAATAGATAGATAGGTAGATAGATAAGAATGGACTAGGATAGATAGATAGATAAGAATAGACTAGATAGATAGAGATAGATAAGAATGGACTAGATAGATAGATAAGAAGACTAGGATAGATAATAAGAATAGACTAAGATAGATAGATAGAATAGATTGATAGATAAGAATGGACTAGAATGGATAGATAGATAGATAAGAATGGACTAGAATAAATAGATAGATGGATAGATAGATAAGAACGGACTAGATAGATAGATAGATAGATAGATAGATAGATAGATAAGTACATACTAGAATAGATAGATAGATAGATAAGTACATACTAGAATAGATAGATAGATAGATAGATAAGTACATACTAGATAGATAGATAAGATACTAGAATAGATAGGTAGATAGATAGATAGATAAGTACATACTAGATAGATAGATAGATAGATAGATAAGTACATACATAGATATAGATAGATAGATAGATAGATAGATAAGTACATACTAGATAGATAGATAGATAGATAGATAGATAGATAGATAAGTACATACTAGAATAGATAGATAGATAGATAGATAGATAGATAAGTACATACTAGAATAGATAGATAGATAAGTACATACTAGATAGATAGATAAGTACATACTAGATAGATAGATAGATAGATAAGTACATACTAGATAGATAGATAGATAGATAGATAGATAAGTACATACTAGATAATAGATAGATAGATAGATAGATAAGTACATACTAGAATAGATAGATAGATAGATAGATAAGTACATACTAGATAGATAGATAAGTACATATAGATAGATAGATAAGTACATACTAGAATAGATAGATAGATGATAAGTACATACTAGAATAGATAGATAGATAGATTAGATAGAGATAGTACATACTAGATAGATAGATAGATAGATAAGTACATACTAGAATATAGATAGATAGATAAGATAGATAGATAGATAGATAGATAAGTACAGACTAGAATACATAATTAGATAGATAGTGAACAAATCAGAGCAGATAAGATATATAGATATAAACAAACTAGGATAGATAGATAGATAGATAGATAGATAAAGAAAGGTAAGAAAAGAACATGAAATATAAATAAAACAACGTATAATGAGGGATATGAAGAGAAGAGAATTGAATAGAGAACGAATGTTAATTGATAGGAAGAGCCTTGCATCACGGAGAGAAATATACACCGTGTGAGGAGGAAATAATGAGAGTTCAAAGAGAGAAAGAGAGAGACGGATTAGAAACGAGAGAGGAAGATAGATAAAGAGTGTGAGAAAGAGAAAGAAAATAAGAAAAATATAGGTAATGAGAAACGTGGCCTTTTCTTTAAATTTGATATGAATCTATGCTGTACGTTTCGTCCGACAGGGTTTAAGATATTCCATTAATAACCTTTGGCGCAGAAATGTATTCAACGTATGCATAACTATGTAACGTAAGCAAAATGCCTTATCAGTTTTTTAATATATATATATATATATATATATATATATATATATATATATATATATATATATACTAGCAAATATATGCACCCTCCGTGCCAGTATTTAGGTTTTAATGTAATAAAATATCGTATTAAATTAGAAAGGCTAATGAAACTAAATAAGAACGCAGATAAAAAGATTTGAAACACAGGGAGTATAATAAAAAAAATAGAACTACTGAAACTTACTCTTCCATCACTCTCGTCTTTCATTGTTATTTTTTCTAATTTCAAGTATTTAGTTAAAAGAGGAAGTAAAGAATAAAATGACAGTTATTTTTTCATGTTAATGGATTTCATTTAAGATTCATTGAAGAGATTTTTGCTTATATTCATTAAAATAAAACCAAACAATTAGAAATCAATAATACTAAGCACATATTTATTAAAATCACATTTTTAATATCAATATGCAAATTAGCCTTTCCGTTCACACTGTAAACCGCTATTTTGTTGTATATAGATTTATAATTGCATGTTGTTAGAATGTAGATATGGTTAACAGTATTGATAATGTAAAACAATTTTATTAATAAATGAGGTTTAAATTAAAATAAAATCATGGAGAATGTGATGTCAATAACTAAGGAATTGTGACTTGAGTAGGAATATAGTTTCGGTTACAGACAATAAAACACACAATCTCCATTATAATAAGATATATATGAGGTTAAGTAAACAAACAAATGTGTTTATTTTTTATATGGCTTTAAGCCGTCAATTTTTGGAGGATATGTGCTTAATTGAAGTTATACCTAATTTTCACTACTAAGTGAATAAGCAATGGTCGTTTGCTCGCAGACTAGATCTCTCTGTGATCGTAAAATATATAAACAAACCTATGTATTTAATAGTTTAAAAACCATTTTAAAAAACCCCGTTACAGCAGCTGTCAAAGTGGCAGAGAGGTTAAGAAATCAGGCTGGCAAATAGTCAGTCGGAGTTAGCTCCTAGCCAGGGATAGTTGTCGTGTCTAGCCACACTGAAGAGGCCTGAAACGCCGAAACACGTGTCTCTGGATAATTTATTAGTATATATATATATATATATATATAGAGAGAGAGAGATAGAGATATTTGAGGTGAATGTTAGTATTTGTATCCGTTGTAGGAGATACTTATACCAGGTTTGGGCTTAGGTGTGAAGTATTAACGTACTTATTATGCTAATATTGTTAGCGTAATATGTTAGTTGAGGAATAAATATCTGAAGCCTCTGTGGTTTGTTTTGAGTTTCATTTATTTAGACTGGTAAATTTTCGGGACTGCTACGTCCCTTCGACTTGACCGTGAATTGTAGTAGTGATCTTGTGGCGATTGCTGCGTGTTTTAGGCTGAACTGTAGGGCCTTGTTTCTGGTTGGTTCGTAGGTGATTGATGAGTTTGTACTCTGTGTGTGGTCGTGTGGTGGGGTTCCTGGAGTTGGAGGTGTGGGGGTGTTGTAGAAATATATATATATATATATATATATATATATATATATATATATATATATATATATATAGTAGTTGTAGAAATATATATATATATATAGTTGTAGAAAATCTTTTCCCTCTACCGCGGTCTCGCTGTTCAAGACACACCTTATTCAGGAGATTCCTGTGTCTCAGGTTAGAAAACATCTTTTTCATCCAATTGTCCGGATGAAGATCTTATAATAAACTGAAACATTTTAACGTCGACTAGATTCACCATACTAATTATTTATCCTTTGGAATATTTTTTTCTTATTTACAATTTAATATGTCATTATTCGTATACACTATTCAAGTATGGGTCACGCGAGACTAACTTGCTATTATTGCAAGGTTCGAACTCGCTATTCAGTAGTAATGGACACGCGAGACTAACTTGCTATTATTGCAAGGTTCGAACTCGCTATTCAGTAGTAATGGACACGCGAGACTAACTTGCTATTATGCAAGGTTCGAACTCGCTATTCAGTAGTAATGGACACGCGAGACTAACTTGCTATTATGCAAGGTTCGAACTCGCTATTCAGTAGTAATGGACACGCGAGACTAACTTGCTATTATTGCAAGGTTCGAACTCGCTATTCAGTAGTAATGGACACGCGAGACTAACTTGCTATTATTGCAAGGTTCGAACTCGCTATTCAGTAGTAATGGACACGCGAGACTAACTTGCTATTATGCAAGGTTCGAACTCGCTATTCAGTAGTAATGGACACGCGAGACTAACT
>CM042154.1:25382376-25507376 GCA_023376005.1 Doryteuthis pealeii
ATATATATATATATATATATATATATATAATATGAGAAAATTATAGGTCTACCGCGATTTCGATTAATATGATATTTTCAGGATAATATATAAAGGCAGTTGTGTGTATATGTATGTCCGGAGGAAACTTCGAAAATAAAACAATTTACGACAAAGTGAATATATATACACATTAAATATCACCAGTGCTTGGTTTTTGAGCAAAAATAATAAAATATGATACTCCTTCAGACAATGATATGGGACTGAGAAGCCATGGACGGGCTCACAGACGGTCAATAAATGAAGGAGTGGCATTCGTCTGTCCAGACATCGCAATCAACATGTATGTATACATTTACCAACCCCTCCGCACGAGCAGGATGCGATACAAGATTAATTTCTTAAGCGGAGTTTAAGAGGTTTGAATTCAAACTTTTCCTTCTCCTAGATTGGTTATCTATCCAAGGTTAAAGATCCCAGTCTTCCCTACTATTTACCCATAACGAGGGAGAATATATGGATTCATACCTTTTCCAAGGGTATTAGCATTATATGGAATGTAAACAGCCACGTCCAGGATTTGAACTCGGATCATTGAGTTCATTTCCTACGACTTTAACCATTACACCTCGCTCTCTGTATTTGAGGAACCGTAACGATTAACGTCGTCTTAATTCGGAAAACTGACTTCAAAACCAGCCCTTGAGAGGGATAGTCTTCGCCAGGATATTCTCTTAGACTACCTGAGTTCATTGGGCGGTTTAGCTCAGTCGTTAGAGAATCTGCCTTGGAACCACAATTTACCGGGTTCGATACCAGCCCTCGCCAATTTGATTTAGGGTGTGTGCATTTGTGCTGAATATTATTTTTTTAATCATCCAAATTTTCCATATAATATTCATGAAAAGCTAATTAGAATCCTTTATTATTACCTAAATATGAGCATATTTCTCATCTAATTTTTTAGATGAGGCTTGATAATTTGTATTATTTGGACTATTGTCCTCATCTTTATTGTTATATGCACAACGTTTTGACCGATGTGTCCTCCGGCCTTCTTCAGATATTTCTTGTCGGACTCGGTAACATTCTCGAACTCGAGAACCTTCTCTTCGAACTCGGGAGCTTTTATGTCGTAATCGGGAGCCTTCACGGAGCTTCGTACCTAACCCTTTATTCAATCCACGGGGGTAGACTGTTCTCATTCCACTAACTATGATCGGGTACAAGTGCTAAGCTGTGTTATTTATTCTATGTTACTGTCAACCTTGACCAGGATTGAACCTGCAGCCTAGAGATAACTGTCACTTAGAACTGTATTAACTCAACGCCTATATCCACTATGCAATGTGTTTAATTGGAGCATCAATGTCACCAAGGTATAATGTTCCAGCTGATCCCCAATGGGTATTCAGGTTGTCAAATAATTTAGTAAAAAACATATTGAAAACAGATTCCCCCAATGTCTCAGATGGCAAATTGAAAAGTAGTTCTTAAATCAATCTTCCCACCATCGAACGAAAGCATATTTTTCTGAAGGTCGAGTTTAAAGCAGAGACTGTTATATATTGGTACTTATAGAAAACGGAAGTAACGTTTCGGCGGACCAAGTAACCAATAAGCACCCCAAATCATCAACTTAATGAAAGGTTCATATTTTAGCTCATCACCGGTAACTTCCGCTTCCAAATTTTTGTAACAAATCATTTTAATCAGAAGTTTATGATGATGTTGAACTCACAATAAATTAAATGAATATATGGTTGGTATACGTAATCAAATTAAAAATCAGTAGCAAAATCTGTTTTTAAATAAATACTTTTTAATCAGAAATTTATGAATATTTTTCAACACTTACGATGATTAAAAAAAAGATGAAAGACGTTTTTATACTAAAATAGTTTTTACTTAATCAGAAGAGAAATGCAATTATGTTTATTTAAATAGAAATACAGTTTTTATTTACAAAATATTTTTATACTTATTGAAATAAAAGGATGTCGTTCAGAAATAGTATCACACAATTTGTAAAATTTGTTTTTGTCAGATACAATAGAATTGCAAAAATCGTCTGTTCTTTTATTTTCAAATATTTGAAAGCGAAACTTACCGGTGATGAGTTAAAATATGAACTTTTCCTTAAGTTGATGATTTGGGGTGTTTATTGGTTACTTGGTCCGTTTCGGCCATTGTTCTAGAAAACGGATGCATTGTTTCGATCATGTTTGATTTGTTCCAATAAAAAGGCGGAAGTGGTTATTCCGCCAGCTCAGTACAATTGGAATCCGGTGTTGTTGTTATTCATGAGTATTTTGATTTGATTTTTGTTTTATGGCATATCAACCTCAATGGGTTATTTAATGCCGACTACGTTTTTTAAATGAATTGGTGATAATGTTTAATTTTCTCATGAGTATTTGCTAAAGAAACCTGTAACAGACCCTCATATACACGAATGACTATTAAAACTCTTTTGCCTTTATTCTCATCTGAATATTTATAATTTCTTTCTTCTGATTACAGGATATCCAGTTCAATTTAATTGTCGCACCGTCTGGTTATGGTAAGTCAACAGTTTCTTATATATGAACTGCTTCTCATAAGTATTTAATAATGATAAACAATTTGATTCTGTTTGGCTTTAAGAATTAAAAATAAGAAAATTACGCAAGAACACTTTATTTATTCATTATTTTTGGCAATCAACATAACTACTCCGTTGACCTTGTATATTTGCTTACTCTTTGTGTTTCTTCCTATTATTTCTCTGTTAACTCTGATAGTCGGGTTACAACAGTTCTAAATGCTTAATTCGTGGAAAATGGTTTCTTAATAGAAATAAATTATTAAAATTAAGAATGTTTTCTCTATCCTAAAATCTTGTTCAGAATCAATCAAGTGGGACCATGCTAATTCAATAGTGCCAGATTAAGCAAAGTTAGGGAAAGTTCAATTATTCAACTGGTTGTAATTAAAATAATTAAATTTCTTTGACAAAAGCAGGATAACATTCTGACTATTATCAAAGGTGACTGTTTTCCTGATAAAAAATCTTGAATGCTTTATTCCAAACCATTAATAAAAGCTTTGTTCCATTCAAAGCATTGATATTCTTTTCTTTTCTTTTATCAGTTGAACTGACTTTTTTTTTTTTCAAGAACAAGAAACCATTTCAAATCCAAAGAATCATAGAATCGTTAGGGCAGCAGGAATTCTTTATCAAAGACATTTTCAGATTTTCTAGCAGCAAAAATAACAAAATAAAAACTGGCAGTTTTCCCACCACAAATAATTTTGAGTTTGGATTAATTTGTACAAAGAAACATCAACCCAATTCTTTTTTTAATCTTAAGAAATGTAATGATGTTGTTTTATTAATGTTCAATATGTGGTCTGTGTAGAATCCCGATTACCATTAAATTAACAGACAAAGGTAGCAAGCAAGCTGTAATGATTCTGTTATATTAATGCTGAATATTATTTTCTTCTTATTTTTAAATCTTAAGAAATGTAATGATGCTGTTATATTAATGTTCAATATGTGGTCTGTATAGAAGCCCAATTACCATTAAATTAGCAGACAAAGGTAGCAAGCAAGCTGTAATGATTCTGCTATATTAATGCTGAATATTATTTGGCTGGATAATTGGGTTTTTCATCCAAATATTCAGGGCTCAGTTTACTGAAAACACAAATCTAATTATATTTAACTTAGCCAGCTCTTGCTGTATTTCTTTCTTTTGGCCATTTTACTAGTACCATCTGATTATTTGACTCTGGAGTCAGAATTATCCTGATGATCTGTTGGGAAAAACCTAGGTAGATATTCTCTGACTCATTAGGTTTACTTTATTATTCATTGGCTCTACTTATTGTATTGAGCACTTTAGTATATTTAACTTAGCCAGCTAAGTTCGACATGATTTGGTCTTTTCTTTTTTTATAATTTGTTTTTCTCCAGGCGAAAGTTTGTATTGGGTAATTACAGAATATAAAACCGGGAGTTTTTTTAATACTGTCGGAGTTTATATATATATATATATATATATATATATAATAGTAAAGTACAGCTATCTACATGTCATCTCAGTCAAAGACCAAAATAAACATCATTAGATGTCTTTTTTACCGACAAGTTTTTTTTTCAAAAATTTAATTCGATGAGACGTTACCCGGAAGTAGTCTTGTCTATCTGAAGAATTTTTCCCCACTGGCCTCGATCTGAAGTCAACTTCTGTACCAGGATATGGGTGGAGGGGGGTGTTGGTGGCTGTTATGTTATACCCCGTCCCACCCACTTCGTTTCCCTACATTAAGAATCAACCGAGGTCTCGATAAGGGCTCCCGAGCGGTTACGCACACTTTCATCTGTCAGCGCCGGGACAAAAAGAACAAGGGGTTAGCCACCGAATCCCATCCGCTACGCATCTTCATCTCTCACCGTCTCTTCTCTCTTCTCTCTCTCTCTCTCTCTCTCTCTCTTCTCTCTCTCTCTCTCTCTCTCTCTGCTGCTATCCCCATCTCTCTGTTTTTGTCCTTCCCCCCTCTCTTCTCTCTCTCCCTTCTCTCCACTGCTTCTGTCCCCTCTCTCACAAACTGCTTCTGTCATCTCTCTATCTATCTATCTATCTATCTCTGATTTTTCCTACTTCTCTCTCTCTCTCTCTCTCTCTCTCTCTCTCTCTCTCTCTCTCTCTTCTCTCTCTCTTTTTTTCTCTACTCTCCTCTCTCTCACACACACATACATCTGCTGCTATCCCCTCTCTCTGCTTTTGTCCTTTCCCTTCTCTCCCACTGTCTATCTCTCTCTCACACACTGCTTCTGTCATCTCTCTCTCTCTCTCTCTCTCTCTCTCTCTCTCTCTCTCTCCTTCCCGACAGCCTTCACTTCGTATCGCATCTTCCTTTCGTTTTCCTTTTTGCCACGCCCTTAATACCATCGCATCTTTAGTCGAAAGCCAAAAATAAAATGATGTGGAGACAAAGACGAGATAGAGATGAAGGAAGAAGGGAAAAGTAGACACGTGGCCACAGAAAAAATAACACTCACTTTATGGCTTTGTTATTGTGTTTCAATCTCCCGTTTCGGACCGGTCTCAAAAAAGAGAACGTCAAGTGGTATTTTTGAGTCGATGAAGGAATTGCTATATTGTAGTTCACCTCTAATGATGAGGTGGGCAGGTTTACCCAGCCCCGGAATATACGTTGTTCCTTAACATCTGTCAATTACTAACTGCCTGATTCTTTTAAAAAAACTCAACAATCATGTGTGACCATTTCTCGCACCTACCGTGAGAGTCCCTGTGATTGATCCCTTGTTGCCGGTCACACATTCGGGCACCAGGTATACAGGCGGCGGGTGACGGCTACCATTCTACAAATGCGCCGACCACAATCATTAGCAGAATCTACGATACCTCTTTTAAAACTCTCTCTCTCTCTCTCTCTCTCTCTCTCTCTCTCTCTCTCTCTCTCTCTCTCTCTCTCTCTCTCTCATGAATTATGTATTGGTTGCTTTTGGCTTCTTTAAAACTCTCTCCTTCTATCTCATTATTTTTTTGTTTTTAGGGCCGGGTTAGCTCAGTCAGTAGAGCGTTCGGCTAGAAACCACAAGGTTCCTAGTTCGATACCGGTCCTCGCCGACTCAGCGTATGAGTAGCACAGAGATCTGTGCGGTAAAGTAAGGAGATGATGGTAGGTGTGGTGCTCCACCTCAGACGCTAAGATAATCTCCTTGGTCTAGCGCTATTGAAAAGGGGATAGACTCCCTCGATGCATGGCTGATACCGACATTAGGCCGCCCGACGACTTTACTTACTTTACTTCGTTAAACCCTTCCTCTGTCTCTCATTATTTATTGGTTGATTTTACTTCTTTAACGCTCTCTCTCTCTCTCTCTCTCTCTCTCTCTCTCCTCTCTCTCTCTCTATCTATCTATCTATCTTTAACGCTCTCTCTCTCTATCTATCTATCTATCTTTAACGCTCTCTCTCTCTCTCTCTCTCTTTCTCTTTCTCTCTTTCTCTCTCTCTCTCTCTTTCTCTCTCTCTCTCTCTATCTATCTATCTATCTTTAACGCTCTATCCCTCTCTCTCTCTTTCTCTCTTTCTCTCTTCTCTCTCTCTATCTATCTATCTTTAACGCTCTCTCTCTTTCTCTATCTATCTATCTATCTATCTATCTTTAACGCTCTATCCCTCTCTCTCTCTATCTATCTCTCTCTCTCTCTCTCTTTCTTCTTTCTCTCTCTCTCTCTCTCTCTATCTATCTATCTATCTTTAACGCTCTCTCCTCTCTTTCTCTCTCTCTCTCTTTCTCTCTCTCTCTCTCTATCTATCTATCTTAACGCTCTATCTATCTATCTATCTTCTCTCTCTCTCTCTCTCTCTCTCTCTTCTATCTATCTATCTATCTATCTTTAACGCCTCTCTCTCTCTCTCTTTCTCTTTCTCTTTCTCTCTCTCTCTCTCTCTCTATCTATCTATTATCTTTAACGCTCGCTCTCTCTCTTTCTCTCTCTTTCTCTCTCTCTTTCTCTCTTTCTCTCTATCTATCTTTAACGCTCTCTCTCTCTTTCTCTCTCTCTCTTTCTCTCTTTCTCTCTCTCTCTCTCTATCTATCTATCTATCTTTAACGCTCTCTCTCTCTCTTTCTCTCTCTCTCTCTTTCTCTCTTTCTCTATCTATCTTTAACGCTCTCTCTCTCTCTCTCTTTCTCTCTTTCTCTCTTTCTCTATCACTCTCTCTCTATCTATCTATCTATCTCTCTCTCTCTCTCTCTATCCCTCTCTCTCTCTCTCTCTCTATCTATCTATCTATCACACACACACACACACACACACCCTTTTCTATCTCCGTTCAGACCGTAAACCAGGTGTCAACTCATCATAATCTATAACCCGTGACGTTGCCAAACTCATAAAACTTGAATAAAAAAAAGAAGACTAAAGGACCTTCGTCCTAATCAGCCCCACCATTACTTCGCATTATTTACGAGATTTTCTTTTTACTTACTTCTGTATACACATGCATGTAAGTATCTATCAACTCAACTATGTGTAGTATGTGACACAAGGTCAATTTTTCAGCGTTTTTTTTTTCAGTGGAGTATCTAAAAACCACAAGGGTCCGGGTTTGATAACGGCCTTCGCTAACTCACGCATGAGTAACACAGCTTCGATTTGTTAGGTGTGGCGTGCCACCTTAGACTCAAAAACAATCTCCCTGGTTTAGCGCTTATGAAAAGGGGATAGACTCCTTCGCTGTCAGGCTACAGCTCGTTTGGAATTCATACTCTTCCTGTTCCTAGTAAATCTGGTTTGCATACTCCTCCCCTCCGATAAAAAATCCCCAGGGGATCAAAAGGGGAGTTTTCAAATTTCAAAAGAGGGTACCCTAAGCTTTCAAAATTACCAAATTTAGCTTGGTAACAATTTTTCCCGGTCCACCTTCTTATCTACCAGACTATTTCCTTACAAATCATATATACAAAAAATATTTGGCATTAGCTAACCCACAAGGGTTGATATGCCGTTGAATTAAAAAATTTCCCCGGGTGGTCAAAAAGAAGATTTTTCAAAAGAGGGTACCCTAAGCTTTCAAAAAAATACCAAATTTAGTTTGGTAACAATTTTTCCCGGTCCACCTTCTTATCTAACAGACTTTATACTGTTTGACAGTTTCCATTTAATAACAGACTGGGTTCCTTAGCCTTGGTTAAGCAACCAGTTTAGGAGAAGGAAAACTGAATTTAACTCTTTGCCTACCAAAATTTTTCCCTACGACTGTACCAAATTTTCTTGGTATTTTTTTTTTTACCTCTGTGATGGGATATTTCAAAGTTTGCTATTTCTTCACCTCAGAACTCATTCTATTTAAATAAAGTTTTATTATTATTGTAATCAGAGTCTTTCTGTCCAATTATTAATGAACTAAACAGTTTTGGTAATTTGCTTGAATGTGTTATGCGTAGAATTGGTTGAGCGACTGTGAGCGGTTTAAAGTAGTCAAAGAGTTAAACCAGGTTTACTTCGCTTGATAAATGACATAATTGTGTCATATTCCTCCCGTGGCAGAGCGGTTGAATATATACATACCACGAATGTAAGAAGATACACACAGGGGCACGTGTAAATTTTTAGCATTCTGATTTCGTGGGTATATCTACCATCGCTTTGCATTCCTTGCGAAATTTTACTTATTTACTTACCAAAAAAAAATAAGTCAATTTGGAAAAAAAATGTTTAATTAAAAGCTATTCGATATGCCATAATAATTTAATTAAAATAAACTAATTAGAAAAATGAATAAATTTAATTCATATTACAAAACAATAACGGCTGTATCACATATCGAATACTCTAAAAATACATAATATAGAATACAAAAAGAAATAGAATATATATATATATATATATATATATATATATATATATATATATATATTTTTTTAAACTTGATACTTTAAGTTTAACACAACTTTGGAAAAAAACAGTTAAAAAATGTGTTTAAAATTTGATTTGAAAATATTCTAAATCAGTAACCAACTTTCTCATTATCAAACCACAGAATATATATATATATATATATTATATATATATAATATATATATATATATATATATATATATAATAGGGTAAACTATAGACACGTGTTTCGAGGTATCACCTCTCATAAGTATAGTTATATGATTTTTAGCAGCTGCCTCTGGCTGGGTTCGAGACCCGAACGAACTTACGCTCGCCAAACCATATATATATATATATATGTATATGTGTGTGTGTGTGTGTGTGTGCGTTTCATATAGATACATTACTCGAAATTTCCTGAGTTTGAACAAAATGATCACTATATTATATATATATATATATAAAGAGAGGAGAGGGGGAGGAGAGAAAGAGATTCATCATATATATATATATATATATATATATATATATATATATATAATATATATAAATTGCCGGTGCTATCCGATATACCATATGCGTTCCGACCTGTTAATTTGCTGTTCAGAAAAGCAAGCAGCGAATCTGTCTTCTCGAATTTCGATGTTTTCTCTCTGTGTATCGTTTGTCCTAATATACACATACACACACAAATAGAGAGAGAGAGAGGGGGGTAGGTAGGTAAGTAAGTAGAGAGAGAGAGAGGTAGGTAGGTAAGTAAGGAGAGAGAGAGAGAGAGAGAGAGAGAGAGAGAGAGATAGGTATCTGCTCAGATCCGACACATACATAAGTCGAGAATAAAAAATAGCCACAAAGAAGTTGTCTATCACAGGGGAATACAACAAAAATATCAAATGCTCCCTATAATTTACATATAATATATACATATATTATATATATATATATTATATGATAAAGCATATTTTGCACGTGTGCGAATTCGATATCCCCCCCACACACCTTCTTGGAATGGGGTGATTTTTCACATCAAAAGAATTCACCACGGGCTGCGGCCACTGAGAAATGGCTTAATCAATCTCAGAGTCATACACGGTTGTTGGCGAGGAAAGGCTGAGATACCCGGAATCGATACCTCGGTAAGACGAATTCTTTTCACGTCACTAACCACCGTGTTTACGCGTGTACAAGTCGAATTCAAGTGGTGTATTGTAGCGCGGTTTATATCCACAAAACGTGTATGGAAGCGCGTGGTGTAATTTTTAAAGTCATGGGAAATGGACTCGTGGCCCCGAGTTCAAATCCTGGATGTGTTAATTGCATTTCACTTAGCGCTAATACCTTGGAAAGGTATGAATCCTACTCTCCCTTCAGCTATGGATAAATAGTAGGGCAGAATGGGCTCTTTAACCTTGATTAGGCAACCGGTCTAGGAGAAGGAAAACTCTGAATTCAAACCTGTTGAACTCGGCTTAAATAATCGACCATGGAAAATAGACTCATCGCCCCGTGTTCAAATCCTGGACGTGGTAATTGCATTTCACTTAGCGCTAATACCCTTAGGAAAGGTATGAATCCTACTCTCCCTTCAGCTATGGATAAATTGTAGGGCAGACTGGGCTCTTTAACCTTGGTTAGGCAACCGGTCTAGGAGAAGGAAAACTCTGAATTCAAACCAGATGAACTCGGATTAAAAAATTGACCTTGTGTCACATCCTGCCCGTGCGGAGGGGTTGGTAAATATTATATCCACAAAATAACCCAACAATCGGGAATAAAGACGTCGCTGTTTTTGGATATTTATTTGTTTTATTTATCATTTTGATTTATTTTACTTTATGAAAAATATATCTCTATTAATAATGGAGATTCGCTTCCGGTTTTTGTCTGTAACAAAAATTACGTCACTACTTACGTCACATTACCCAAAATCGTCATAAAATAGAATAAATACACTCAAAATTTGAACATGCAACATTAGACAGTCCTCATTGTTTTTTTAAAACAAGTTTTAATAAATACATAACTGGTATTATATATCTATATATAGTTTGTTTTATTTTAATACATATTTAAAGTTTACATTTCAAATTGTTTTATTTTTTAATCCTTTAATGAATTTGATGATTTTACTTACTTAGGGTACAAACTCGCTGACATTGAATTTTTTACTCCCACCCCTCAGTTTCAAAAATCTATTTTACATCGCCCAGAGAGTGTTTTTATTTTGTACTAGTATATATAAAGACACTGTATTTGTTATATATTCTTTTTATTTTATTTTATTTCATTTTATTTTTTCATTTTTATATTTTTTTCTTAACTAACTTGTATTCTGAATTGGATTGCTCCCCGGTCTCGAAATCAGTTTTCAGGCGATGATTGTCCAAACGCAATTCTTGTAATGTCATATCGAGAACTGTGTTTGGACATCAGTGCTTGTGACCATACAACTTCATCTCACTCCGGGCTTGTCCGCCGGATAGGCGCTGGTGAGACCACGTGACAGAGCCGCGTAAGCAATCAACGCGCGCACGTGTACGCTCATGCGCACTACCGGGGACCAACTCAACACTCGTTCGAGAAAGGACCGGGGCGTTGGCCAATGTCTTCTTTTGTATTTTAGATTCGAGGCCACAGACTGAACCCAAAAAGAGGGACCAACTTCAGGTTTGACATTTTCATATGTCTATTTTAATGTTTGTATATGTATGCATGTGCGTCTGTTTACACACACACACAGAGATACACACACACAGATACACACACACACACACACACACACACACACACACACACACACACATATATATATATATATATTATATATATATATATATATATATATATATACTAGCAAATATATGCACCCTCTGGTGCAAGTATTTAAGTTTAATGTAATGAAATATTATATCAAATTAGAAAGGCTAATGAAACTAAATAAGAATGCAAATAAAAAGATTTGGTTTATAATCGAAAAATAGAATAACTGAAACTTTCTCTTCTATCACTCTTGTCTTTCCTTGCTAAATTTTCCTAATTCAACTATTTAGTTAAAAAGGAAGAAAGAATAAAATTACAGTTATTTCTTGTTAATGGATTTCTTTTAAGATTTATACCCGAAATTTTGTCTGGTCGTGGTAATGTGATTCAAAATTATCAATTATATATATAATTCCTCTATCAAAAATTCAATATCAAAAATTCAATATATATACCCTTTGCCCATTAGGTTGCGTTCTGAGGATTCAGGCCCCGAATTGGGAAGTCGTTGTCCTAGAGGTGCCCTTGCCCTCTGTAATCCTGCGATGGATACATGGCAGTATAGGTTAGTGACTGCGCATTTGAATTAATATTACCATTGACTGCATGATTTGGCATTCTCCGTTGTGGCATGGGCTGGTGGCCCAGTGTGTTAAGTCCCCGCTCTTCACGATGTGGTCCACTGTTCAATCTCTAGTGGCGGAGATTGTGGTATGCACTGCTGATGAGACCAAAGAGGTCGAACAGCTGTCCAGTGCTCCGGATGTCGCAAATGGTGTTTGCCGAGTTGTCTGGTCGTGGTAATGTGATTCAAAATTATCAATTATATATATATATATATATATATATATATATATATATATTATTATTATTATTATTATTATTATTATCATTATTAACATATATATTATTATTATTATTAAGCCTCGCTATAATAATAACCGTTAGAAGAAAGGGTACAAACAAAACGCTATTATTCAATGCTGGAATTTTTAAAAATGCGTGTTCTGTGTTAAAAATAAAATAAATTTTATTTTTAAAAATCAGAAGCATTATAGTTCATAATAAAACTCAAAAGAGTTTGATGTAAAATTATATAAAAGTGTATAATGAGTATCATCTATTTTCATATTTGTCTAATGAAAAAAAAATATCTGGATTTTTACACCTCTGAAGGCTTTTATCTACAACACTACGGATTTATCAACACCACAAATGCTTTGAAACTTTACATCTTTCTTCAATTATGCTGTGGACTTGTAAATTATTTTTAATAGCTGGAATATATCATGAACAATTTGATACTCATTATACACTTTTATATAATTTTACATCAAACTCTTTTGAGTTTTATTATGAACTCTAGTGCTTCTGATTTTTAAAAATAAAATGTATTTTATTTTTAACACAGAACACGCATTTTTTTTAAATTCCAGCATTGAATAATAGCGTTTTGTTTGTACCCTTTCTTCTAACGGTTATTCACTCCGTCTTTCTCTCATATGTTGCTCTTGATGATGACCGATCTATTAAAACGGTCGAAACAGATTTCTGTCAGCAATTATAAACATCATTTCTTTTTTCAAAAATGTTAAATTCATACTGTCGGATTAATTTCCATCTATTTTCATATATATATATATACTGACCCTAAATAGATTTAACTTCAAACTGAATGGTGCTGTTTTAAAATAAGATGACTAGATTTAAATAAAAAAGAACAAGTAGTCATTGGTCAATTCAAAATATAACCCTCCTATGGTTAACATATACCTTCTTCCAAACGGAGAACTCAATGTCAGGTGTCTTGATATATAAAGATATATGAAGTTAAGTAAACAAACAAATGTGTTTATTTTATATGGCTTTAAGCCGACAACTTTTGGAGGATACGTGCTTAATTGAAGTCATATCTAACTTGAAAATTAATTAGTTAATAATTAATGAATTTAGGCGGGCATATATGTTCAAATGTAAGGCTAAACGAATCGAGAAAATGTCAATCCCTGAATGTACATTTATATATAAATTATTTTTACCATGGGTAATGCCAGTTTTCCCTACTATTATTGTGTGTGTGTGTGTGTGTGTGTGCGCGTGTGTAACCGTAATCGAGCAAAAATAGGTTCATGAATGGCCTAGTTTATGTTAAATGTGTCCTTGAATTCTTGTATTACACACTTTGATACCGGAAAATAATGTTCATTCAACGAATGTATATGATACGTCACCAGTTCGTTTTTTCATCTCTTCTCTTATAGCATTAAAAACTATTTTAAAACCTTTTTTTTTTTCAAAAAAAATTTTTTCAAAAACCTTTTTTTCAAAAACTTTTTTAACAATTTTTTTTTCTATAAAGCATTTCTCCTGACGATGACCTGAGGTCGAATCTAGTTGGGAATAACGAAAAACAAATAACACAAAATAAAAATTCTCATTTGTCTTATCCCTTTTATTTATCTTGCACACACACGGGTGTGTGTGTGTGTGTGTGTGTATGTGTATGTGTGTGTGTAGGCGAGAAAAATGGAGATTAATCAGATTTTTTTCAAAATTAAAAGGAAAAATGATAAAGTATAAAAGAAAATGTACTTTTTTCATTAGCAGCGTTCTTTTTCAAATCTGACGAAATTAGTATTTGAAATTATATTGGAAATATAAGTAATTTTCCTAAAGAATAAAATTCAAAAAAGTGAAATCAAAAAGAAGAAAAGAAAGCTAACTAATACTCTTACAACTCCGTTTATTAATACATATTTTTCAACTTTACAACTCATTTAGATATAAGATATTAAAATTGGAAGAAATTTGATGAACAAGAATAAAAGGAATTTTTAAAAATTTAACTCTCATGTTCTCATATTGGCTTTATTAAAAAACCGAAACGTTTTAACGTCGATTAAATTACTTTATTTTTCTAATGTACATATATATATATACATATATATATATATATATATATATATATTATATATATATATATATATATATATTAATAAGTCATCACAGACACGTGTTTCGGCGTTTCACGCCTCTTCAGTGTGGCTAGACACAACTATCCTTGGGTAGGGTCGAACTCAGACTGACCGCATGACTGTAATTAACACGGTAGAGCTCTGTTAGCGTAAATCAAGGCTCTGCTATTTATAGATTTGAGCTCTCTAGTAATTGTAAAATATATATATATACCTATATATGTATTTATCAGTTAAAAATCCGCTTCTTATTGGTAGCTGCTGACGGTCGAGGGATTAAGAAATCGGACTGATGAAATATAATGTGAACTTATTGCATATCAACTTTGTTTTTGTGAACGTTTATTGGGGATATCAGGAATCATGGGAACAAAAAACAGAACAAAAAACAGAGTTTCAATACCCAGCCGTTGTTTTGTCCTTGGTTCGCTTTATTTTTTCCAATATTTCGGGTGACATTCACCATTTATCATGGTATTATATGATAACTATGACTGTGTAAAAAAAAAGTGAAATCAAACAAATGCGAGAAAATATATATATATATATATATATATATATAATATATATATATATATATATATATATATACGTTATGTAATGGTTAGCAAGCTAGACCATTGTTAGTGAATTCGATTCTCATTGGGTTTCCAATACTTCTTTGTGCCACACCTCAGCTAAGCTTAGTAAATAACTATATATATATATATATATATATATATATATATGTGTGTGTGTGTGTGTGTGTGGTGTGTGTGTGTGTGCGTGGCGTGTGTGTGTTTGGGCAGCATTCTTTCATTTATACATGTAGAATTAAACAAAAGGCACATCTCCTGTTTAACAATTTTATTTTTGATCTTTTCCAATTTTCTGGCCAACTTTTTAATGTCTGGGTGGAATTGATGGATAAGTCCACCAAAGTTCAGTTCCCGAGTACTTTCGGCACTTCGAAGCGCCATCATCAGGGGTGATGTATTCCAGTTTTTTTTTGTTTTGTTTTGTTTTTTTATATATTAATGTGGAGGCTGGAAGGAGAAGAATTGATGAAAAAAAAAAAAATTGGAATACATCACCCCTGATGATGGCGCTTCGAAGTGCCGAAAGTACTCGGGAACTGAACTTTGGTGGACTTATCCATCAATTCCACCCAGACATTAAAAAGTTGGCCAGAAAATTGGAAAAGATCAAAAATAAAATTGTTAAACAGGGGATGTGCTTTTTGTTTAATTCTACACACACACATATATAATATATATATATAATATATATATATATATATATATATTTTTTTTTTTTTTTTTTTTTTTTTTTGGAGAATACGTGCCTAATTGGAGTCGTACCTAATTTTGAAAATTAATTAATTAATAATGAATTAGGCGGGAATGCCTATTTAAATGTATGGCTAAACAAATCGAGAAAAATCAATCTCTGTATGTACATTTCGGCCTATTAGGCCTCATCAGCAGAGCTATAGATAGGAAGGCCGCCCTGTGCGTGATTTGAAACCGGACTAATAGGCCGAAATGTACATACAGAGATTGATTTTTCTCGATTTGTTTAGCCATACATTTAAATAGGCATTCCCGCCTAATTCATTATTAATTAATTAATTTTCAAAATTAGGTACGACTCCAATTAAGCACATATTCTCCAAAAAATTGTCGGCAAAAAAGCCATTCCAAACATACCTTGTTTACAACTTATATATATATATATATATATATATATATATATATATATTGTTATTTTGGAATGTGAAATAACTTTTGGGCATTACTTTTTGCCGGTTTTGTCCATTTTGATTTGCCAGCGTAAATGTCAGATCAACTGTCTGCTAGTTTAGGTCGGCTAAAATTTATGATTTTTATTGATCTGTGTGCAACCACGTGGTTACAGTTATTTGGCCAGCAATAAAATATATCAAACATGAGACACGGAAATCAATACTTTTCTACTAAAGCAAGACAAGAGCAATCGATAAAGTGGTACCTTGATCACAAGGGGCGGGTGGGCGTCCTATTGACCAGTTTGTAGATTACTAGATAGATGGACACCGGTTTAAAGGTTAAATCTGAAGTAATTGCCTGATGAGACATGTGACTAGATTTCTAAACCTAACAAACTATCGAACACGTATAAATATCAGTGCAGTTAGGATAACAGGGTTACTTGGTGCAGTTCGGGTTAATAATGAAATAAGTTTTCAAATGTAAAACATTATAGTTATATGGTATAAAGTATTCCTATCTAATACAAATAATTTGCAACAGATCTTAGCTGGCCCTCTATGCATAGATTATTGTCAACCCCCTGTATTTCTGAAGGGATGACCCCTTTTCATATCACGGGCGGGACTTTCCATGGAATATTACAGAAAGCCCGCGAAATACGTGAAGTCGCGTGGGACCTGGTTGGCTCTCAGTTTCAGTTTGGACGTCAGGCAGATAAGATGTTTCTGCCTTAGCTGGAGCTCACTGCACACGATCGTTATGTTAGTTAGAGAAATATGTTTAGTTAAGTAAATAAAGGTTTAAATAAATAAATACTATGGTTTTGTGGTTGATGAATGTCTTGGCAACAAGACTGACCTAGAAGAAGAAATAAATTAAGTGCGACCGATCACCAAGACGAAGTCCAGACGCTAGAAGATGAACGTAAGATACCAAAGGGTTGGGGCTTGCCATAAAGGCAATAGGGTTGGGAAAATCATATAGGTGCTATGGCTTGACGTGATCAGCCGATTGATCGGAGGGGGCCTCTCCGACCGCCCGTCTAGCCCAAGATAGGACCAAAGTGGAGTATGGCAAGTCATGAACTGCTCATCCATCTGGGGTCTATCCTTAAGCATCACTGGGTCGCCACCGACGGCGAACAGGTGACCCCATTGGGGAGTCTTACCCCTCTGCAGAGGTGTAGTCGGTGCATTCTAACGCCCCACCGACATGGCGGTCTAATAGCAAAGCCATCCTTGTAGAATAACAGTAGTGGTACTATTTAATTCATAGCTGTGTAGAGGAGAGCTCCCGTTTCCCAAGGGTAGGTGTTTACCCAACCCGTTGGATAGAAGTAGGAGAAGACCCAAAGTTGCAAATATTCAGTAGTAATGGATGTGCGAGACTAGCTTGCTAACTATTACACCACGATGGAGGTGGGTGGTGTGATGGTTACCGTCGTAGGAAATAGACTCGACGAGACAAGTTCAAATCCCAGACGAGGCTATTTGCATTTCACATAGCACTATTACGCTTGGGAAAGTTAGGCATCGTTGGGCAAACTGGGCTCTTTAACCTTCGACAGGCAACCAGTCTTGGAGAAGGAAAACTCTGAATTCAAACACGTTAAACTCTGCTTAATAAATTGACCTTGTGTCATATCCTACTCGTGCGAAGAGGCTGGTAAATATGTATTACACGACGATGGGACACCCTACTTTTCCTAATGGTACATAATCTATGCGGTTGCATAAGATTATTGTCAATCCCCTGTATTTCTAAAGGGATGGCCCTTTTCATATCACGGGCGGGACTTTCCATGGAATAGTAAAGAAAGCCAGCCAAATTACGTGAAGTCACGTGGGACCTGGTTTGGTCCCCAGTTTTTCAGTTGGACGTCAGGCAGTGAAGATGTACTGCCTTAACTGTAACTCACTCTGCATACGCGGGCTATATTAGTCAGATATTTAGTTACATGAAATGTATAGTTAAGGAAATAAAAGCTTAAGAAAAATAACACGGTCTTGTGATTAAGGGTGTCTTGGTAAGAGTACTCATTGGAAGAAGAAATGAGTTGAGCGCGACCGATCACCAAGACGAAGTCAAGATGTTAGAAGAGACCTAGAAGAACTTAAGATGTCAGAATAACAGAAGAAGTAAGAAGTAAGTAATGAACAGGGTATACAACACTAAGGGTATTAGTCCGCAAGTGAATGTAATAGCGCGCCTGGAGTTCGAACTCGCTTACTACAATGTCGCAGTCCTGCAAGTTAGCTATGGGATTTCATTGCTCTTAATGTTTTGGTGTCTGTAACACTCTATGATATTTACTTATTTATTTAAGTTGGATTTCAACTGTGCACTAAATGAGGTAAGGTTACCAATACCCGTGATGGCAAAAGGCAAGGCCGAGGGAACTAGACCATTTTTTACTCGACCCACGCATCTATCAGCCTCGTTTCGGATTACTTATTTTCTGATAAGTTTTTTCCCGGCCAATTGACACCCTATGACGTCTCATGTGCTGAATGAAACTATTTTATATTATGACCATTATTATTGTTGTTGCATTTTATTTCTTACGTTTATTATAATTGCATACAGATCTGCTATGTAGATGTTCTAAAAGACATTGAATCGCAAAGAATATTAAAAAAAGAAGACCCCTATGAAGATCCTTAGAAGATCCATATGAAAGACGGTTTGGAAACTTACGGAGATGACCGGCCTAGATAATTAACAGATTAATAAATATTATAATCAAACTGTAAAAGCGTGTTTGTCCTTTCTTTCTTTTTTCTTCTTTTTTTTTCTTTTCTTTCATTTTTAAAAATTTTTTTGCCGAGATCAAGGGAAATCTACTCACAAAAGAAGTAACTCACAATGTAACGCAAGTAAGTTGATTTTGAGCAGAAACCAAACTATCTTTTTGGTACAAATAATGTTTAATAGATATGAAATAATAATGGAAAACAAATCTTTGACATAGATGCAGTGCCACATTGGGATATTCATTGTGTAGTATAAGTGTATTTTCAGTTAAAAATACATGTTACGCCTGTTCTCATATTTATTCCTTGTAAAAATAATGATTCAGAAATAAATTAGATTTTTAAAATACAGAGTTACTTTACAATCATCCTGTATATGTTTATAAAAAATGAACGATAATTCAACAAAATCTTTTAAAAATTAAATTGAAGTAACTAGAATAAAAACATTTCACAGTATTTAACTAAACATGGTTTAGTGATATCTGAAATTATTTAAAGATTATGTATATATATAAATTTATTTATTTATATATATATATATGTGTGTGTGTGTGTGTGTGTGTCAAAAATCATCAATAACTTAAAATTGGTTAGCTTTCAGACTTTTCCGATAGCATTTTTGGATTTCTTGGTAAGAATGCTTTTATTAACCAATCTTAAGAAGTAGGGAAGCTCTAGAACTTATTTTACAGACAAAAATAGATGACAAAAAGTTGCCTTTTTTCGTGACCCCGCTCAATTCTCGAATGATTTGACATGGAATTACTCATATATATATATATATATACACGTATATACATGCACACAAACATACACACAAATATTTATACGTTTATATACACACATATATATACGTATACATATACACACATATATATATATACACACATATATATATATATATATATATATGGATATACACATACACACACATATGGATATATATATATATATATATATATATATATATATATATATATATATATATATATATATGGATACACCACACACACACACACACACACACACACATAACTATGAATTCAAAATTCCTGAGGTCGGTCGTTGATTGGGTTTGTGGCAACCCTTGATGTACCAATTCTTTCCTATCTGTGCCAAAAGTGTGGATGGTCCAACACAAGTCTTCACCACTATTAACAAATCACTGTGTGGGTGTTCATTGTGTGTGTGAACCCTCATGCGTCGAAAATCGACGAGAGAGTCCATAATAATAATATATATATATATGTATATAATATGATTTTTAAAAACTTTTTACACCTGGACGCTACATTAAATGTCACAATATGTTTCATCCATTTGAACCTCCCCACCCCACTGCCCATAGATGCAAAATGGCGATTTCGAATGACATGAGACACAATGACTGGAGACAGACGACGACATGTGTAAACTGTCCCACGCCCAACTTTTCACGATTGATTGGAATTGATTATTATTAAACTGAATTTTCACCGATCGCCTTTTTCACAGCTGGTGACTTACCTTGGGTCGACCAACAACAACAACCCCCCCCCTATTAGCATGTGTAACTCAACACTCCAAATTTGGACATGCTAACCAAGACTGATGGGTACAAGCTGTCGCATTATTTTACGGCCTGTCCTGTCGTTGTGGGAAGAAAGAAAAGAATCGGCTTCTGGTCAGAACAACTGATATGTATCTATGCGATTAAAACGTCAAGGCCGCTATCATATAGCATATACATATATATATATCTGTAATGATGAGGAAGTATGTAGAGCACTGAGTTTGTGAGAAATTACCAAAAAGACACCCTGCCACCTGTTGGCCGTGGGTGGCGACTCGTGATGTTTAAGGATAGAACTCAGGTGGCTGAGCAGTCCATGACTTGCAATATTCCACTTTAGGCTTTTCTTGGGCTAGACGGGCGGTCAGAAGAGGCCCCCTCCGATCAATCGGCTGGTCACGTCAAGCCCTAGCACCTATATGATTTTCCCAACCCTATTGCTCTTATAGCAAGCCCCAACACTTTTTATTATATGGATGCTAGAAGGCGATGAGTGAGGGTTTACATGTCCTGGGAATGACGTTAAACTCTATCTGATGGTGAGGTTCCAGTTCTGGAGGTTTGGGGATTGTGGAGCACCCCTTCATCACCATTGCTCCCTGGTCCACTCTGGCCCTGATTGGTAGTACCTGTTAGGGTCCCATCTATGGGTTGAATAGAAAAACATGAGTTTATAAACAAAATTGTATTATGCATTAAGAATTAATTTATTTCACAACTTTGTCGGCATTAAATGACCCACCGAGGTTGATATGCCGTAAAATAAAACAAACCAAACAAAACAAAACCAAAAAGATACTCTTTCCCTCTCTCTTTATATATATGATGAGTCTAATCTTACGTGTATATATTATATCTGTATTTATATGTGTTATATATATATATATATATATATATATATATATATATATATATATATATTCACATCCACGGAGAGCGATGTTAATACACGAATAATACACAAACAAATTATCCATTATATGGAAATCCGATGTCCCTGACAAGCTAAAGAGACAATTCTTCCAGTCTGTGGTTATATCGGTACTACAGTATGGCTGCACCACTTGGACCCTTACGAAGCACCTTGAGAATAAGCTAGATGGGAGCTGCACAAGAATGCTGCGAACAGTCTTGAACAAGTCGTAGAAACAGCACCCCACAAGGAAGAAGCTGTATGACCACCTGCCCCCCATCTCACAAACCATCCGAGTAAGACGGACTAGGCATGCAGGACACTGCTGGAGAAGCAAGGACGAGCTCATAAGCGACGTTCTCCTGTGGAAGCCAACATATGGGGCGCCCAGCAAGGAACTACATTGACCAGCTATGTGAGGATGCTGGCTGCTGCGCAGAAGACCTTCCAGGGGCAATGAATGATAGGGAAGGTTGGCGAGAGATTGTCATGGATATCGTGCTACTTGCGCGACATGATGATGATGATATATGTGTCTATAATATATATTTTTTGGATTTACCGCTGTTACATAAAACGTCAAGGACGCGAACTGTCATATAGCATCTAGCATCATCATCATCATTATGTGGCGCCGGCAGCACGGATATCAATGACAATCTCTCGCCAACCCTCTCTATCATTCATTGCGCTCGGGAGATCCTCTGCGCGGCATCCAATATCTGCGCAGAGTTGGTCAATGTATGTCCTTGCTGGGCGGCCCACATTAGCGTGCCCATGTGATGGCTTCCACAGGAGAACGTGGATGGTTTGTGTGATATGGGACAGGTGACCGTGCAGCAGTTTTCTTGTGGGATGTTGTTTCCACGTCTTATTTAAGATTGCACGTAGAATGATGAGGAAGTATGTAGTACCCTAAGTTTGTGAGAAATTACCAAAAAGACTCTCTCTCTCTCTCTCTATATATATATATATATATATATATATATATATATATATTCAATTTTCAATTCGCTTTTCAATAGCGCTAGACCACGGAGATTGTTTTTTGGCATCTGAGGCGGAGCGCCACACCTACCGTCAGCTCCTTACTTTACCGCACATATCCCTGTGCTACTCATACGCTGAGTTGGCGAGGACCGGTATCGAACTAGGAACCTTGTGGTTTCTAGCCGAACGCTCTACCGACTGAGCTGACCCGTGTGAAAATAAACATATTTCTTCTTTCTTCTTCTTCTGTTCTTGTTGTATTACGAATCCTTGTATTGTCTCGGTGAAACCAAAGGGAAACTGACCCTAGAAAAGGAAAGATCGTCATGCCCAATCATGTGTTCTTTACATACAGAAATTCCTAGTTTACAATTAATATATAAATTGTAGCATAAAATTGTGCGTGCGTATTATCTGAAATGAACTTAATTGTTATTAAGAACACATTTTATGATATTTTTGTGTTAAAGCATGCAGTTGTATTGTTTTTGAAACGATTCTAAGATTTGTTTATTTGGCACGGACACAGTCTTGTTTCAAAGTGAAAGTCAGTTGGCTAAATTCCTAGGATAAAATTATCTGAAATTATATTGTAACTACTGAGGCAAAATTCACCTTATCTATTGAAAAACCCACGTATTATCAGCTATAATTTTTTTTAAAGTAAGTAAAGTCGTCGGGGCGGCCTAATGTCGGTAACAGCCAGACAGCGAGAGAGTCTATCCCCTTTTCACTAGCGCTAGACCAAGGAGATTATTTTAGCATCGGATGTGGAGCACCACACCTACCATCAGCTCCTCACTTTACCGCACAATTTTCTATGCTACTGATACGTTGAGTTGGCGAGGGCCGGTATCGAACTAGGAACTGTTACATATTAATTGAATCCCTATTACTTTTTAAGGTAGTATAGAAATCCTTATGGCGATCAGTACAACTGATGGCCTTGAGAGTGAGTGACAATGCTTGACCTCACTCTCACCTTGCGTTCTGGGATGATCGTGGGAATCGGAAGTGATAGAAATCCCCTTCCAGTTTAAGGTGTAAGCAACTTAGTCAGTTGCAGAGAGAGTTAGAGTTAGTCAGTTGAGAGTTAGGACTGAAGCTAGGAAGATGTGAGCTGACTGCGCAGTTGTCTGGATCTTGGGGATCCAGAATAAAATAACATCAAAGGTAATCGAAGTCTTGTTGTTATTACTAAAAGCTAACAATGACACAAGGCTTCTGATAAGAAATGGTCCCCAGCAGAACCAGACACGGAATCCCCAGATAAGAAAGACCAGACGAGACCTGTAGAAGATATACCCGACCATTAGAAGACTATTAGAAGATAGAAGACAGAAGACTAGACGATCAGAAGACGGCCGGAAGAATAGAAGACCAGAGTAAGAAGCAGTAAGAAAGTACGTAACAAATATATCTATTGGGTACTGTGACGAACGGCTACGTAACAGGAACCTTGTGATTCCTAGTCGCATACTCTACCGACTGAGCTAAACCGGCTCTTATCAGCTATAATAAGAATGACAAATTTTCGAAAAAAATAGAACAGGTCATTCTTACCCAACCATAAAACTTATATTGCACTTTTGTATGATAGACCACAAATATATCCCCCAGAAGGGTATTATCCCGTACCCCAATTGTACAAGGTCAGGCACAAGGCCCTATTAACGTGGGACCACCTACAAGCCGAGACTCATTGGTGGCGGGTTTCCAGAAGAACTTCCTTTGTATATGTTAAGCTGAGTAATGGTTAGCAAGCTCGCTTTGCAGGCCATTGTTAGTGAGTACGATTCTCATTGGGTGCCTCATACATCTGTCTTTGTGTCGTATCTAAGCTAAGATTGGAACACACACACACACACACACACACACACTCATATATATATATATATATATATATATATATATAGCATATTACAATAGCACTTCACTTTAACACCCTACACACAACCTTACACACCTTAAATGCATTC
The DNA here is from genome assembly GCA_023376005.1 of Doryteuthis pealeii. Classification (NCBI taxonomy): domain Eukaryota; kingdom Metazoa; phylum Mollusca; class Cephalopoda; order Myopsida; family Loliginidae; genus Doryteuthis; species Doryteuthis pealeii. Next base: position 25,406,421 of record CM042154.1, read on the forward strand.
TAATAGAACACGCATTTCCAACAACGCAATCTCGAAAACAAGCAGAAACTAAATGGATTCTAAAATTACAAACTCACGTGAGGGGACTGAAAGCTGACATCGGAATACTCCGTTATTATAAACTTTTTACAGACACTGCCACTGTCAATAAAAACAGAGACAAAAGATCCGTTGAACAGGAATAACAGTCATTTGATAAAGGGTATCTAACGAACCCGAAAATTTATGAAAAAAATAATAATAATAAAATAAGTGAATCCAATACTCCATAACATCGAGTTCATTCATTTATTTTTAGATGCTTCGTAATAACGCCTAACTTTAAAAAAAAAAACATAAATATATATATATAACTATATACAAGTTCGGTTAAACGCCACAGACAATTCAAGTCTGAGGAGTTTTTTCATGGTCCTTTCTATTTTTCTTGCGATCTTTTTTGTGTTTGGGTGGAGAAGTTGTAATAGTCCACCAAATCCTTTTATTCGAGCGCTTTCGGCTGGTTTATCAGCCATCATCAGGTGGGGAAACGATGTTAAGTTTTTTTCCAAGTGCCTCGTTTTTATAGAAGAACGAGTAGTAGCTTAAAAAGTGGTGGTGGTAGTTAGTACGAAACAATGGATTAATGTTTTTTTTTTTTGTTTTTTTTTTGAAGGGGGTACAGAATTGTGAGGAAGGGAGGGGGAATGGTTAGAGTGGGATTGTTTATAAGCATTGGAGGATGTGTCTACTGGTTTGAAAGTTTATTTTGTTTAAGGTAGGTCTTTTTTAATTTGATATAGAGTGCTTCCATTATTTGCAATTTTTGTTTGTTTTTTTCTTTATGGAGTGTGAGTGTGTTTTCTGTTAAAATTTTCCTGTAGGTTGAGGGGGGCATGAATGTGTCTTTAAGTGTTGACTAATGGAGCTGGTGTCAGATAAGTGATTGTTAAACGGCGGGATAATGTGGTCGTCGTATGGCCAATATATGTATTGCTGATATTGGAGAGACAATCTCCTATAGGACATGCAAACTCATATACAACATTGGTCTCATTTAGACGAGTGGTTTTTGGAGATGAATTATTGAAAGTGACTAGGTTCGCGGTTTTGAATTTTTTATAATAGATGATAAGTTTTAATTTACGGTTAGTATCAATGGAGGCAACATTATTTCGAATTAATTTTTTAGTATGATTTCATCTAGTTTGTAGTTTTTATGCATTTGATTACAATAGTATATATTTTGGAAGGAGCTATTATGTTTGCTATTGGTTTCGTTGTGGTTAATGTTATAGAGTGTTTGTCGGATTTGTTCGTCGACAAAATGGTTGGGGAATTCGTTGTTGATAAGTGTTTGCTTAATGTTTTTGAGTTCAGAAAAAAATATTGTCCTTGAGGAAGAAGTAAGTTTTGCACGGTTTATTAGGTTTTTGATGATAGTTTTTTTATATTGTTCAGGGCATTCGCTCTTGTAGTTAATAATGCAGGAATTGAAAGATGTGGGTTTTTTATAATCCTCCTCATACTTGAATTGTCTGTGGCGTTTAACCGAACTTGTATAAAAGAAAAAATGCTGCCGAAGTATACATATAACTATATGTAAAGCCCCTCATGTTTTTCGTCAAAATAGCAAAATCAAAGACGTCAACTCTCAAAGATAAATTGCCAAGAAGTTTAAGCTTTCTAGGCATGGAGTGCAATACTCGTTAAAAAAAGGGCAGTTAGGAACTGTGTTAAATGTAGATAGGAAAAAGAGCTGGGGCACCCAAAAGTGACAACTACTGCTGAAGATAAACACTTGATTTATTAAAGGCAAGAGACATTGAGTGAAAACTGCTCCAGAGTTGTCAGTTGAACTTTATGTTACATAATCTATGCGGTTGCATAAGATTATTGTCAATCCCCTGTATTTCTAAAGGGATGGCCCTTTTCATATCACGGGTGGAACTTTCCATGGAATAGTACAGAAAGCCCGCGAAATACGTGAAGTTACGTGGGACCTGGTTGGGTCCTCAGTTTCAGTTTAGACGTCATGCAGAGAAGATGTCCTGCCTTAACTGGAACTCACTGCATACGCGCGCTATGTTAGTCAGGTGTTTAGTTACATGAAATGTTTAGTTAAGTAAATAAAAGTTTAAGAAAATAACACGATTTTGTGGTTGGTGAATGTCTTGGTAATAAGACTGATCTAGAAGAAGAAATGAAATAAGTGCGACCGACCACCAAGACGAAGTCCAGATGTTAGAAGAGACCTAGAAGAACTCAAGATATCAAAGACGTCAGAAGAAGAATAGAAGAAGTAAAGAAAGAGGTATACAACATTCAATCCCCCATTGAAAGCAACCAGTGTCGCTCTCAACTGTGAAAAATCGATTTAGATCAACGGGGCTTAAAAGGAGTTCATAATCAACAAGAAATTCATCAAGAAAGAAGTGCTATTATTCATCTGGTTTACGCATCATTGAAAGAAATCATCCTTCAAAAAGAAAACAATCCAAAACACTTTTCTAAATTATATCAAAATTTACCTCGAGTCAAAACAAGAGGAAAACAATTATGGAAATTATGACTTGGTTATCTCAATCTCCCATTGAATTAGTATGCTATTTCTCTGAATGTTTGAGATGAGGCTTGAAGATTAGTATTATCTGCGTTATTCGGACTATTGTCCCCATCTTCATTGTTATTTGTACAACGTTTCGGCCGATATGCCCTCCGGCCTTCTTCAGGTATTTTATGTCGGACTCGTGAACCTTCTCGAACTCGGGAACCTTCTTTTCGAACTCGGGAATTGGACAATTGAGTGTGAAAATTCACACTCAATTGTCCAATTGGACACATGGCCGAGTGGATAAGGCAGTTAGGTTAAGACAGTTCTAAGTGACCTGTTATCTCTGGAACCCGAGTTCAATCCTGAGTGAAAGCAGTTAGAAAAATAATTAATTAATACAACTCCTACTCCAGCTATAGTTAGCGGAATGAGAACAGGATGCCCCCGTGGAATAAATAAAGGGTTAGGTTCAAAGTTCCGTGATGGCTCCCGAATACGACAAGAAAGTTCCCGAGTTTGAAAAGAAGGTTCCCGAGTCAGGAGAAGGTTCCCGAGTCCGACAAGAAATACCTGAAGAAGGCCGGAGGGTATGTCGGCCGAAACGTTGTACAAATAATAATGAAGATGGGGACAATAGTCCGAATAACGCAGATAATATGAATTAGTATGATTGGAAAGTTCGAAGAGAATACCCAAAGAGTGGGCATTTCAGTGTTAGACGGATGTATGGAGAGGTCTGCAATTCTTTTTTTTTTTTTTTTTTTTTTCAAAAACTGTTCGAAAGAATGCCAAGAATGTGTAAAGCGGTAATAAAGGTAGGTGGTAGTTTTATTAACTAAAACAAAATGATAGAGATATTCGCATAAAAGTCAATCTATTATTATGCTGTTTTTATTATGCTAAGTTTTATTGTAGTATCTTTTTACAACTTTTGAAGCAAATTCATTCATCAATTTCTGATGAGATTGGAAAAATGCACAAACCTTTTTCTTTCTTTTTTTAAATAGGAATATTTCTTTGTACTTATTTAATTGTCAATCCTTCTCAACTAATCCTGCCAATGACAGCACGAATTCCCATGAGTCACTCTCACCACTCGTCCCTATCGGACATCGCTCCTGGCAGATCCTCCTCACGACATCCAGTATCCGCACATAGCTGATCAATGTAAGTCTTTGATAGTTAGCCCACTCTGGTATGTCCATCTGTAGTAGTCCACAGCAGAACGACACTTACTTCTCCTTTACTTCTCTGCATGTCTTGTTCATCTTATTAGGGAGGTGTGTGGGAAGCGCGTGGTGTAATGGTTAAAGTCATGGGAGATGGACTCGTCACCTTGAGTTCAAATCCTGGATGTAGTAATTGCATTTCACTTAGCGCTAATATCCTTGGGAAATGTATGAATCCTACTCTCCCTCCAGCCATGGATAAATAGTATGGTAGACTGGGCTCTTTAACCTTGGGAAGGCAACCGGTCTAGGAAAAGAAAAACTCTGAATTCAAACCTGTTGAACTCCGCTTAAGAAATTGATTTGTGTCACATCCTGCTCGTGCGGAGGGGTTGGTAAATATATATTAGGGCGGTGTGTGTGATAGGAAGTAAGTGGCCGTACAGCTGCTTTTTATGGGGTACTGCTTCCCAGGATTTGTTCAAGACAGCACGCACTAACCTTTATTTATATACTAGCAGCGACCACCCGGCATCACCTGAGTAGAGGGTTTTTTAAAGGTAGTCCTGCAGATCCATTATTACTTAATCGTGAGTTGGATACTCGTGGGATGCCCCATTTAAATTCCTATGAAAAAAAAAACAACAACAACAAAAAACAGTCCTTGCATTGATCCAGCTACTCTGAAAAGAAATTTTAATGTCTACTATCTAAAATATTAAATGAAAAAAAATCCATTTAAATTTTATTTTTTAATTATCTTCACGAATATAAATCAAATCACTATTATTTTTGCTCAGAAACCAAAGTCCTGGTGATATTTAATATATATATATATATAAGATTTCTGGATGTTTGTTTTTTAGAAGCATTGTTGAATAAAGTATATATTATTATTTATATTTTTGCTTGAAGGCAATTACAAAGCGTATATCGTATAAAATTCGATGATTATAGAAAATAACCATGACAAGTAAATTTCGCAAACGATCATGCGATGCTAGAACACCGTACAGTCTGTTTCAACTTTATTAAGTCTCATCAGCGATGTACACTAACGATTTCCCTCCGACAGAAATCGAAACCGGTAGTCCAGCAGGCAAAGTCTGTGACTTTACCGCTCGGCCAACAGTCCGCATCGCACAATCCCTGCGAAACTAACCTGTCAATGATACTAGCACGCCTCTACCATATTAGGTACGCGGACGTTGAGTAAATAACAACAAACCAGACCCATGCCCCGGTGAAGGAGATAAGATTTTTGGATGTTTGTTTTTTAGAAGCATTGTTTAATAAAGTATATATTAAAAAATATAAATAATATATATTATATATATATATATATATATATATATATATATATATATATATATATATATATATATATATATATATTTACTTCGTCGTTAATTGTTTTATTTTCGAAGTTGCCTCTGGACATACACATACACACAACTGCCCTTTATATATGTATAGATAGATAAAGAATAATTTTCATATTTTTTACCAATGAAATAATTGATAGAACTGTTGGAGAAGTGTGCAGATTAGACTGTGAAGTGGAGAATTTGAAAAAGATGTTTTGGAATCAATACCAAACTCCCTTATATTGTAAACTGTCTTATCACAAATTATCCTATAGTGTAGGATTCCTGTAGAGGCGCATGAAGCAATGGTTATAGCTATAGGAAACGGATACGGTGAGATGAGTTGAAATCCTGGACAAGGCTGTTTGCATTACACATAGTGTTAATACTCTCGAAAAAGTATGGATCCAACTATTCTCTCTTCAGCTATGAGTAAAATAGTAGGACAGACTGGGCTTTTTTTTACCTGGGTTAGGCAACCAGTCAAGGAGAAGGAAATAAAAAATCGCCTTTTTTACCTACTCGTGTGGAGGGTTGGCTCATATATATAATTATATATATATATATATAATGAATAGTGAATGAAAAAATGAGAAAAGTATTTGCATGGAAAGGTGCTCAATGCTAATAAAGCTGAACACCGCGTGCATTAACACCAATGCAAGTTTGATTATAATGTTTTTTAAATACAAATTTAACGTCATGACATTACATCACGTGAATACAATCCACGTCACATAAACGTTAAACAAGCCACAGTTTTAAAAAACAATTTTTAGCTTTACCTTTCCCATCGCGTGAAAAACGCTTCCTATAAACGCTAAAAAAATTGATTTTTACCATTTCACGACTGATTTTTGACATCTCAACCACTTCTCATCTGATGATTGGACTACCAAGAAACTTTAAGTTATGAGTGTGAAATCATAATATCACCATTAATTATATATATATATATATATATATATATATATATATATAATTTGTGTCTTCACATTGTTCGGGGCTACTTTTGAAAGTCATTGATAAAAGTAAAAATATATAGATATTTTGTTTTTAACAGTCTTCGACACCATCGAGGCCTATTTTGTGTTTTACTTATTATGTTGTTACTGCTAGTACACTTCACTTGGGAAAGGTGTGAACCAAGGCAGTCTTTCTCAAGATACGGGGGAAATAGTAGAAAAATTGACCTTGTGGTACATCCATCTTGTGCTGAATGACTAGTAAATATATATTGTCGGATTTCGGTAGGTCATCAGGTGAATGAAAAGACGAACCCTAATTGCTGTTTTGAATTGCCAAATTAGTGGGCCATATTACCTTTAGGCACCCCTTTTTGATCTCGATTAAGTTAGGGGTTAGGAGTTAGGGGTTAGTTTTATAATTTTATGGCCGGTTTAGCTCAGTCGGTCGAGCGTTCGGCTAGGAATCACAAGGTTCCTAGTTCGATACCGGTCCTCGCCAACTCAGCATATGAGTAGCACAGGGATCTGTGCGCTAAAGTGAGGAGCTGATGGTAGGTGTGGCACTCCACGTCAGACGCTAAGATAATCTCCTTGGTCTAGCGCTATTGAAAAGGGGATAGACTCCCTCGCTGTCTGGCTGATACCGACATTAGCCCGCCCCGACGACTTTACTTACTTACTTTATAATTTTAAAACAAAATCTAAAAATCATCTGTTAAAACAACCGGATATTGACGGTGTAAAAGGAAAAACATGTCCTTTCTTAATCGAGATCAAAAAGGGGTGCCTAAATGTTATATGGTCCAAATTAGTTAACTTGGATCTCCCCTTTGCTTCAAATCTTTAATGAACCCTATAAACTCGATCAATAAAAAAAAACAGTTTATATGCTTGTACTTTGTATTTACCCAACCCCTCTGCTACGAGCAGGGTGCGACACAAGATCATTTCTAAAGCGAAGAAACTGTTAGTTTGAATTTCCAAGCTTTCTTTCTCCTGTGAGGATTGCTGAAATACGGATTAAGAGCTCAGTTAGGCTCACTCGGTAGAGCGGTCGGCTATAAACCACTAGATTCCTAATTCGATGCCGGCCCTCGCCAACTCAGCGTATGAGTAGCACAGGGATCTGTGCGGTAAAGTAAGGAGCTGATGGTAGGTGTGACGCTCCACCTCAGAGGCAAAAGCAATCTCCTTGGTCTAGCGCTAGTGAAAAGCGGATATACTCCCTCGCTGATTGGCTGATACCGACTTTAGGCCACCCCGACTACTTATTTACTTTTTAACCCTAGCCCTGTCCGACTATTTGCACACAGATGAAAGGGAGGAGCGAAGAGAAGAATTCGTGACATTCCCCAAAATATTTGGGCGAAGCCAAACGCAAACGTCTTCGTCGAGAATTTTAACTCGAGTCGCCGAAACCATTTTCTTCGACCATAACCGTTACGCAACACTATATTGTATAGACTTTATGAGATTCTCTTATAGAAAGTACTGAGCATAAGATACTCAGATGAATGAGAAAGATAGATAGATAGATAGATCAACAGATGAACAGAATAGGTTGGTTGGTTGGTTGGTTGGTTGGATTTTACCGTATGTCAACACTTGGGTTATTTTATGCCGAAGATGTTTTTTTTTAATCATTTTTGTTGGGTATTCAATTTTTAAACAGATTTTTACAAAAAAAACTATTTTCTATATAGTTAAACCACTAGAAGGTAACCTCTAACGATTACCCACTCCGGGTCCAGAGAGTATACCTGGGAATAATGGTGATTTGGAACCTCCACATGCAGTTTTAACGTCATACCCAGGACACTAAGACCCTCAAAATCGTTTTCCTAGCACACAAATTATGAAAGTGGTCGCCAGTTTTGCCATGAAGCGCAATAGGGTCGGGACATCATATAGGTGCTTGGGCTTGACGTGACCAGCCGACTGATCGGAGGAGAGCCTCTCCGACCACCCATCTAGCCTAAGTAAGGGCCCAAATGGGGTGTTGCCATGTCATTGACGCTCAGTTACTAGGATTTCGTCCTTAAGAATCACGGGTCGCCACTCACGACCAACAGGTGACCCCATTGGGAGGAATGCACACAATGATGGATGAACAGAATGATGATGATGATGATGATGATGATGATGATGATGATGATGATGATTTACTGTATTCTACCCTTGTAGTAGTTTGAACATCCTACAGCAACATTTAGTCCTTTGAGCCACTGTGTCTTTCCTTTCCAGCGATCCTTAGCTTCCCCATTTTAGCATTTTGGGGAGGCCCAGATGTTATATACTTATTGCATTCTAATGTCTTGTATATTTCAATCGGGTCGTAATCGGGTTGTCATCTTTATCGAGGCTTTTTTATCAGAGACTGTTTCCATTTTTTTTCTTGTTAATCAGGAACACGGAGACGTATTTTCGTGTACTCATAATTTAATTTCCCTGATTCCCGAACATTCTTTGCCGTGTGGCGGGTTGGAGAAAAGCAACTAACACGAATACATATCTGTCCAGTTAGGGCTCTCTTGTCTTGGCTTTCCCAAGACACATCCGAATCACGTGACTCCTGGAGTCAATGAGAGTTCCGCTTTAGATGACCCTGTCTAAAAACAAATCTAGAANGTGTGTGTGATAAACAAGAAGACAAGTGATGTTCTTGAATACTAGATATTCGAAACTTGTGGTCAGAATTGCATAACAAACACAGCTTTTGATACATAACATGAATTTATGCTTTTTAGTGAGTTGTTTTTTCTTTTTTAAATTAATTTAAGAGTTGATATTTAAATGGGACGTTTATTTGTCTGCGGTTATTTTATACTAGAGGTTTGAGGGATTGCATTTATTGTTGATGATTCTTTTTAATTGGTAATTTTTTGTGTAGTTGAGTGTATGTTAGAGGTTGTTTTTACTTTAGTGTATTTATTTATTATGAGTACACAGCTATATATTGATCGGTTGCTCCGTTCAAATTCTCTATATAATGGGATTGAGTTCCGGTTTTTGTCTTGTAAAAAATTACGTACTGGCTTTAGTCAGATATGAACGCCGAAAGAATCGTCATAGAAGATATTAAGAGTTCAACGATTTGGGCAGTATTTAAATTTTGAGGGTATGTAAGTTCTATACACCAGGAATTTGAACATGCGAACATTAGATAGTTTATTGGTTTTTTTAAACAAGGTGTTTAATAAAATACGATAGACCTAGGTATTAGAATTATATATTAATATACGGGCTTTGTTTTATTTTAATACATATTAAAGGCTTTCGCAGTTTCATTGTTTTATTTTTTATCGCTTTAATGAATTTGATGATTTTAACTTGGACTTAGGTCAAGTGCTGGCGATTGATTTTTTTTTACACGAGCACTCGAGGCAATGATGGTTCAAAATGTATTTTTACGAGTCGCCCGGCGAGAGTGTTATTGTGATTATGTAGGGTGTATTGATTTGAACGGTTATATGGTTTGAATTGTTCTAGTAATATTAATAATTTTACAATTAAATAATTGATTGCAAGTATTTATTTCTTTGCTATTTAAAGTAATAATCGATTTGTCTTGGCACATAGGGTTTCGAAGGTTTATAAATAATATTTATGATGGATAAGTCATAATGAATATGTGATGCGCTGTTTGGGTAGCATTGAGAGTGTCAAGTAACTGTGTCTTATACATGATTCTAGTTATGTGGGTTGTAATGATTGGTATACAATAATTTGATTTATGTTTTAAATATCATTTCTTACCGCATATTGTTAATGTATTTAAAGCGCCGCTCGCACGATCGAGGGGGATCGCGACGAAGGTCAGATGTGTGTTTGTAAGCGAGGTGGTTAAAAGTAGGTTTGTGCGATTCAGTAGGTTTTCCTTCTCCTATATCGCGGTTAGCTGGACTGATAGTTAAAGTGCCATGTACTGGGTCGGTTTCTACTATTTCCCATAGCTGGTAGGGAGAGAAGGATTATACTTTACAGGATATTAGGTTAAATGAAATGCAATTGACCGTCCGTGATTGAACTCGGGTGCGACGGTCATTTCGCCAATGACTGTTAACCATACACCACGCGCTTGGGTAGAGCGTTCTGCTGAAACTAGCAGGTTTGTTCGATATACCGCCTCGCACTCAGCAGTATGAGTGAAGGGATTGGTGCGGCTAAATGTAGGAAGTTGATGGTAGGGTGTGGGCATACGACTTTTCAGACGTAAAAATAATTCCTTGGGTCTAGCGATAGTTGAAGAAGGGTATGACTGCCTCGATGCATAGGCTGATAACGGATTAGGTCGCCGCGAGGACTTTACTTTTTTTATGATAACAGGTACTTACTGTCAGAGTCAGGTGGACTAGGAGTAATGGCATGAAGGTACTCCTCACTCCGTCATGATCTATAGAAATTGGAACTTTATCAACTGTTGAATTCATTTTTCATCTCTCCTCCTCCTCCTTTCTTTCTTCTTCTTCTTCTTCTTCTCTTCTTCTTCTTCTTCTTTGTCTTCTCTCCTCTTCTTCTGTTCTTTCTTCTAATCTTCTCCTCCTCCTCTCCTCCTGTTAGACTGGTTGTTTGTAACCAGGATGAAGAAGCCGAGTTTTGTCCTATATTTATCATTGTGTGATGCAGTGCAGATGGGTTAATCGCTTTCAAAGAGCGGTTTGCGAGAAGCGAAATTGAAAAAAGACGCGTCGGAGTCAAACGAGTCTATTTATAAGACTGTTAGGCATGGACGAACACATTTGTTAGAGGAAGGGTAGACCTATGAGAAGGGAAGGGGGAGATTTAGTCTAGTACTGACATCTTGACGAATTAGATATAGAGTCAAGAATTGGTCAATGTAATTCAGGTGATGGCTTTAGCCTAATGTTGACAAGTTGTTGGCTGTCAGTTAAGAGATATATGTATTGTCAGAATTGATATACATCTACAATAACTGTCATTTTAAGAAGTCATATTCTCAGGTCTGTGTGGAAAGGTTATGGGCTTAAATCCGTAGGGAATAGGTGTAAGCAAATTACTGAGGTTCGAGCGAATAGTGCAACATATATCCAGCTTATAATATTTGAAATGGAAGATTAGATGGGGAGGGCTAAATAAAGAAAATCAAGTTGGAGCAGAAAATAAGAATGCTAGAGCGGATTGTTCACTGTGGTGTGTGGTGCTTGTCGGTGTGATGTGGGGTGGTATGTGCGTGGTTGTTATTATATAGTAAGTCGTGGTGTGATTGATGGTATTATATTTGTGCTGTGTATGTTATATATGTATGTTAATATATATATATGTGTATATCTATGGGTGATGTGTGTGGTATGTTATATATATAAATGATATGTTTGGTGTGCTGATGTAATATAATATATGGTGTGTGTTGTTGTGTATTGTCAATATATATTTATGGAGTATTGTGGGTGTGTGTGTGGTGTATAAGGTTATATGTGGGTATATATAGAATATGGCTGATCTGTGTTGTGTGTTGCTATTGTTGTATAATTAGTATAGGAAGATGGGGCAGGATGTTGGTGTGTGATATGGGTGTTTGAATGTGTATATATATAGGGATAATGTTAGAGTAATGTGTGATGTGGTGTATGTAGTTCATCTATATGAGTGTAATATATATTGGTGTGTGTGGTGTAATAGGTATATGAGTATGGTTAGTATATTGATGTGGTGTGTGTATTGTGTTGGTAAATAATGGTGGTGGTGTTGTGGTATAGTATCCCGTATATGGTGTGTTGTGTGGTGTACTTTTATATGTAGTGTGTTGTAATAAGTATTAAATGGTAGATGGCTTCTGTTTCTGTTATGTGGAGTATAGTGTTGTGATTGTTGTGGTGTATGTAGATGTGTTATGTGTGCTGGATATGTACTGTGACTACGTGATTGCTAGGTTGTGTGGTAGTATAAGGTACTATGTTGTGTTCTGGTCAGAGTTCTAGTATGTATAGATGAATCTATAGTGTATATTTAATTATTAGTAGTGCTCTGGATATGAGAGTAGAGGAGAGGAGAGAGAGGGGGATGAGTGGAGAGAGGAGAAGGAGAGAGAGAAGAGAGGAGGAGAGGAGAGAAACTATATGAAAAGAAAGAAGGCGATTTATGAATTTTCAAAAGAGGGAATTGCAAAACTGAGAAATACAAATAACAGAAAGAAGAAAAGGAAAGAAATCATGTATTGTTTGTAATAGGATTAGTAATTATATTAATAAGTAAGAAAGGGTTGATAAATGCTATGAAAAGGCATTGGGAGGAAATAGGCGAAACGTAGAAAATAGATAGAGAGGGATAGGAAAGAATTGTCTTTTGGATATGAGTAAGTTAAGTGCAGACGTATGAAATATGGGTGGATGAGAGAAAGCTATTCAGAATAGATAGAATAGAATAGATGCTATGAAAAAGTAAAAAGTGAACAAGGAAGGAAAGGTGCATGATAGAATCATCAATAAGATGGATAAACTGGAGAGACAGAGGATATGAAAGAAAGACAGTGAGAAAGAAAGAAGAAAGTAAGATATACGAATTTTGGATATGATGAGCGATCAAGACTATGAAGAAGAAGAAAGAAGAAAAGAAGAAGCTTATATAGTAGATGAGATATATAGATTAAGATAGATAAATATTGAAGAAGAAGATAGATAGAATGGCTGGTATATTCTCAAAATGAAAGGATTTGGAAAACATAAACTGAGAAACGAATAGGGTAATGCGATGAGAAAGAAAGAAAAAGAATTTGATTGATCAGAGGACTATGAAAATATGAAATGAAGAAGAAAGAAGTTTTAGATCGAATATGATAGATAGAAATAGATAGATTAGAAGATACTATTAGAAATGAAAGACTCAGTCATAGAGGGCTGATAATGCGAATCAAAATGAAGGAATGAAAAGAAAAGTAGGAGAAATGAGAGAGAGGAAAGAGAAGAAAGAAATGAAGGAACGAACTTTTGATTGTAGGATTAGCAATGATGAAATATAAGAAAGAAAAAGAAAAGAAGTCTTTTGATAGATAGATAAGTAGAGATATAGATAGATAGATGCTAATAGATAGATGTAATTTAAAAAGAAGAAAGATGGATAGAAGCTGATAATTCAACGTCATCAAAATGAGGGGAATTGAAAACTGAGAAACTCCAGAATAGAAAAGAATAGAAGGAAGAAAAAAAAGGCAAAGAATTTTGAATATGATCAATATGGACAATAAGAAGAAAGAACGAAGAAGCTTATAAGATAGATAGTAGTACATAGATAGATAGATAGATAGGATAGTATAGATGGATAGGTGATGTAGCTAGATAGATAACAATTAAAAGAAAGAAAGATAGAAGCTGATAATTCATAAAAAGAAAGAAATGGAAAAAAAACTGAGAAACTGAAAATAGAAAGAAAGAAAGAATTTTGATAGGTAGACAACTATGAAAAAGGTAAATAAAGCTTTTTAATGGATATATAGATAGATATCTAATTTTTAAAAAAGAAAAAGAAACAATGAAGGAAAGAAAGAAATGGATTATTAATCAAAAAGAAAGAATGGAAAAAAACTGAGAAACATAGGAGTAGAGAAGTAAGAAAGAAGAAAGAAAGAAAGAAAGAAAGAAAGAAAGAAAGAATACATTTTGATTGATAGACAACTATGAAATAAAGAAAGAAAAAGTAGAAGAGTTTAAGATAGATAGATAGATAGATAGATAGATAGATAGATAGATAACAATTAAAAAGAAAGAAAGATAGAAGCTGATATTCATCAAAAAGAAGGAATGGAAAAAACTGAGAAACATAGAAATAGAAAGAAGAAAGAAAGAAAGAAAGAAAGAAAGAAGAAAAGAAGAAGAAGAATACATTTAGACAACTATGAAAATAAAGAAAGAAAAAAGAAAGCTTTTAGATAGATAGATAGATAGATAGATAGATAGATAGATAGATAGATAAACTATTAAAAAGAAAGAAAGATAGAAGCTGATAATTCATCAAAAAGGAGGAATCGAAAAAAACTGAGAAACATAGAATATAGAAAGAAAGAAAGAAAGAAAGAAAAGAAAGAAAGAAAGAAAGAAAGAATTGTGATAGATAGATAATTATGAAAATGAATAAAGAAAAAAGAAAGAAAGGTTTTAGATAGATAGATAGATAGGATAGATAGATAACTATTAAAAAGAAAGAAAGATAGAAGCTGATATTCATCAAAGAAGAAATGGAATTAAAATAAACAGAAGCATTGAAAATAGAAAAAAATAATGAAAGCTTTTTTCATAGATAGATAGATAGATAGATAGATAGATAGATAACATTCAAAAAGAAAGAAAAGTGATTTTCAAAGAAAGAATAAAAGATAGCTGATAAATACCACCATCACCACCACCATCCGTCAAAAAACGAAGGAACCGAAAAAAAAAATCGAGAAATCTATCAAATAGAATTAAAGAAAGAAACTAGAAGAAAGAAGGAAAAAAAATATTTTCAGAAAATATTTTTTTATTTTGTTTATCTACCTTCCAATATTTTCTGTCATTTATCAACAAATAATAAATATTCTGAACTCAAAAAAAAATGAACAAATAAATAAATAAATAAATAAAAAGAAAAAAAACTCAACGAACAGAATATTTCGGTCAGAAATATAACAAAGAAATATTAGCAAGGAAAATAAATCAAATCGCTTCAAACGCTGACAAAAAAAAAAAAGAGGGAAGCAAAAAAAAAAGAAAAAGAAAAAGAAAAAAACATCATTATTAACGCTATTGAAACAATGACAGACAATCAGATAAAAGAAGAAACGTTAAACAGGCAAAGAGAAAGTGGCGGTAGGAGGAGGTGAAGTACAATCAAATGTCCCGGATGATAAAATGGTCGGCAGCTGCAGATTTGTAATTGGTTGCTTTTGGACAACAGTAAAAAAAAAAAATTAAATAAATAAAAAGACACTGGATTCATATAAAAACAAAATGGATGACCAATTTTATAATTTCTTCTTTTTTTTCTTTCTTTCTTTTCCCGCCCTTTTCATGTGATGTCTCAAAAGTTAACTTCGTCGACCCCGAGGTAATTTTTAGTTGCGAAACGTGGCTCGATTTACGTGTGGGTTGAATCGAATTATGTAAAGTTAGCGCGTGAGTTTGTTTTGTTTTTTGTTTTTTTTTTTTTGGGGGGGGTCGACTTCATTTTTAAAAAAACAAAAAAAGATGTAGGATGTTTAGTATGCGATGAATTAGAAAAATTTCCTCATCTTACTTCCATATATATATATATATATATGAGAAAAAGTACTCGGGGGGTTCTATTTATTTATAAATCATAGAATATATATATATTATATATATATATATATATATATATATATATATATATATATAAGGTTTTGTAATTTGCTTGGTGCATTGTGTTTATATTGGTTTGTTGGTTGGTTTTGAAGGCTGTCACAATGCAAGTGTAAAGAAAAAAGAAGGTAACTATGATGTTGTTTGTTAACCTGTCATTTTATTCTTAATATTTCGAGATAAAAAATCCCCTCATCAGAAGATCACTAGAACTGTGCTAGTAGTTGCTCAATTTGTTCTGTCTCATGACTTCCAAATTCTGGAATATATATATATATATGAACTTATTTGCGGCATTTTGAATGCTTATGTTATTCAATGATATATGCAAAATAAAATAAAAAGCGCGCTTGTCAATATTCGCATTTTTAACGAAACTAACAGAAAAATATACCAACCAGTTCCTGTTTGTTTGTTTGTTTTGTTTTACGGCATATTAGCCTCGGTGGGTCATTTAATGCCGACAAAATTTTGAAAGATTCGTAGCGATAGTTTGGAAGATATTTTTAAACTCAATTCTTTTTTTGTAAACAAATTTTCTATTTAACCCATAGAAGGACCTTAACAGGTACTACCACTCCGGTCTGAGTGGACATTGGAGCTATGGTGATGATGGGGTATTCCTAATTCCCCAGACCTCCAGAACTGGAACCTCACCGTCAGATAGAGTTTAACGTCATTCCAGGACAATACCCTCAGTCACCGCCTTCTAGCATATATATGATAAAATGGGTTGTGGCTTGCCATAAGAGCAATAGGGTTGGGACAATCATATAGGTGCTAGCGCTTGACGTGACCAGCCGATTGATCAGAGGGGGCCTCTCTGACCGCCCGTCTAGCCTAAGTAAGGACCAAAGTGTTGCATATCATGGACTACTCATCCACCAGGATTCCATCCTTAAGCATCAAGGGTTTCTTGCACGGCCAACAGATGGTCCCTTTGATTTGTATGGCGCGCAGATTGGTGTTTAATGGTATATCAATCCTTGCGGGTTATTTGATGCCAGATATTTTTCTTATGTATATTTACCGACCCCACCGATCGAGCAGGATGCGATACAAGGTTAATTTCTTAAGCGGAGTTTAACAGGTTTGAATTCAAGTTTTCCTCTCTTTTAGACTGGATACCTTGCAAAGGTTAAAAGTCCAATCTTCTCAACTATTTACCTATAGCTGGAGGGAGAATAGTTTGATGCATACCTTTCCCAATATTTGAACTCGGGTCGACGAGTCCATTTCCTATGACTCTAACCATTACACCACGCACTTCCAACCACTTTTTTCTCAGAACTTCATGTATATTAATAGATTAGTCGATATAAAGTAAAGTAAAGTCGACGGGGCGGCCTAAAGTCGGTATCAGCCAGTCAGCGAGGGAGTCTATCCCCTTTTCAATAGCGCTAGACCAAGGAGATTGTATTTAGCATCTGAGGTGGAGCGCCACACCTACCACCAGCTCCTTACTTTACCGCACAGATCCCTGTGCTACTCATACGCTGAGTTGGCGAGGACCAGTATCGAACTAGGAACCTTGTAGTTTCTAGCCGAACACTCTACTGACTGAGCTAACCCGGCCCCTTCATGAATATTAATAATGTTCAATGTTTAGTATCGATGGCTTACTGTTACTGTGAACCCCTTATCCCCCAACGATGGGTTAAATAGTACCTACTTTGTTTTTTTTTCTTAGAATATGTCTGACATTAAAATTGGATAATTCCCCGATTTCCAGTAATTTTTTTCAATCTAGGGGGTTAAATTTAGTTTGTAAAATGCATATGTCACGTACCTATATTTCGTAGTTCAGTCTTCAGTATTTACCTTATCCTCCACCCTCATTCTTCCCCTGGGAGACGCCTTGGGCATTAAACTAGACCCTTGCATTCTTAGATGAAGAAGAAGCAAATGCATCCCTTCTGAAACCAAGATCTTTTAATTTAAATGCTGGAATCAAAGCTCGCGCTTTATTATTATTATTATTATTATTATTATTTAACCTTTAGTTCAATATTCTCCATTTTTGGGCTGGCCATACGGGCAATAGGGATTGACGTGACCAGCCGATTGATAGCCCGTCTATCCTGAGTAAGGGCCAAAGGGGCGTGTTACATGTTAGGAACTGCTCAACCACCTGGGTTCCATACTTAAGCATCACGAGCCGCCACCCACGGGCAACAGGTGGTCATATTGGGGAGGGGTCTTACCCCTCTGCAGAGGTGCAGTCGGAGTAATCTAAAGCCCCAGCCGACAGGGCTCTTAATCCCGGTCTGTGTCGAGATTCAGCACTAGACCCAATAATGCAAGTAGTAGTAGTAGTAGTAGTAGTAGTAGTAACAGTAGTAGTACCTTCTTTATTATTCTATTAGTTTTCTTCTTCTGTAATTATTCTTGATATATTTTGACGTTAGGCTCGCTTGTGTCTATCACAAACGTCTGGGTCGGGATCCTCGCGGGATTGTTGGCCACTTCAGCGCGTCTGATTCACGCATGCGTAAACGACTTGATCATATCATTGAACCAGCAGAGACCAAGTGAAATTGCTTGAAAAGACGCCTTCTCTCGTTAACGATGCCGATCAGGAACGTGAACGTTTTCTGAACAACGAACCGTAAGCGCTTTTGTGTGACTTTTGTGGCTCCGGCTTTGGGGTAAAGGCCTTTCGCCGCTGTTTGTACACCATGGTGCATTGTGTAGCGTTGGTGATCCTTTGCGGTATTCTTTTTTTACAGTTTTGACTGCGATGAGTACGCAGGCGCGTGCGTGTCGAGAATGGGGGGGGGGAGATAAATCGAATTTCTCAGCCGGCTGTGTTTGCGGCTATGGATATGAGCGAATGTGAGCCTCTGTGGGTGTGTTGTGCACTCGGCGTGCGCAGGCGCGTACTTTCTCTTTCTTTCTTTCTTTCTTTCTTTCTTTCTTTCTATTATTTCCTTCCTTTCTGTTGTTTCTGTTAATTTAGTATTGGCAAATCAATGAAGATGGATATATAAAAGTCAAGAAGGACAAAAAGAATACCGTAATTATGAACTTTTGTTTAGTAAATTAGGGTGACCCAGAAAAAACAGAACCCACATATTTTGTATTAAAACTGTTAATTTTAATTAGAGGGGTTTAGGGTTAGGGTTTAGGGTTGGGGTTGGAGTTAGGGTTAGGGTTAGGGTTAGGGTTTGGGTTCTGTTACAGAACCAAAATTATTTATTTATTTTCCCATTAAACTAATTCTAAACACTAAACCCCAACCCTAACCCTAAACCCCAACCCTAACCCTAATCCTAAACCCCCTAGTTAAAATTAACAGTTTTACTACAAAATTTGTGGGTTCTGTTTTTTTCTGGGACACCCTAATTTGTGTGACCTGAAAAAAATCAGAAAGTTTTGAAATAAGATAACTGATGCATTATAAAATTCATTCATTGCTAAATCAACACTGAAAATTTCATTAAAATCGGATAATTCCCTGATTTTTGGTAATTTTTTTTTTCAAACGTGAGGGTCAGAATTGTATTAAAAAAACATAGATTTTTCAACAAATTGGGTATATCTAGTTTGACCTAATTAAATAATTTAAATTTATAGAGAGGAAAAGAGTGATATGCAGTATGTAAAGACAGTGACGGGTCAGTTTTTGACTTAATTGCAAATTAAGACTAATTAGAACCAATTAAAATGGAATTTTTTTCAAACATTATGTAATCCTAAAACTAAGGAATAATTTAGTATAAATTTCGTGTCATTAAACTGACCATGAAAAAAACCTTTAGACATTAAAAGGTGAAAATCTCAGCTTTAGTATGATAATAGAATATTATTATATAGAATAAGGTAACGTGAACAAGTACCACTAGTGTTCTTCTTTAAGGATTGTTTTGGTATTGGCATTAAATAAGCCATCAAGGTTGATATGCCATTAAACAAAGAAGCCAAATCTCTTGCCTATGTACAACGGGTATTTCATCTAGTTGAAAATAATCTGGATGTTCCTAGCCCTGTCTGTTGGTTTAGAATACGCCGACTGTGTTCCCTGCGGAAGGCTAAGACCCACCCACCCCCAAAAAGTGTCCTGGGTATGATATTAACCTGAATCTGGCGGTGAGGCTCCAGTTCTGGAGATCTGAGGAGTGTGGAGTGTGCTCCCGGGTGCGCTCTTGTCCAGTGTGTTAGTGAACCCCTCATCTCTCTCGCTATGAGTTAAATAGTACCATTATTGTTCTTCTATAAGGATTGTTTGGGCATTGGCATTAAATAACTGTTATAGGTGATACACCCTATAAGACTAATGGAATGCGCCGATAGGTTACTATAAGTAACAGGGATAATTGTGGCTTAGCAGTAAGCCAATGCGAGCAAGCCAATACTCTATTGTCGGACGTAGTTTTCCACTTATCTCTATTGTATTTCTTTTAATACATCTTTCTGTTAATACATTTTTCTACATGTGTTACCCGTCGTTTTGTTCTTATTTGACCCCTTAAAACCTCACAACAATAACCCAGGAAGGTTAATATATCATTAAAAAAAAAGAATCTAAATCTCTTACCCGTGTACGACGGGTACTTCTGCTAGTTAAAAATAATCTGCATGTGGGACATAAGAAAGTGTACGCTTTAACCTTGCCTGCTGTACCCACGGTCAAGCTGCACCTACCCCGAAGATACTCTAGTTCTGCAATTGAATATTTTATACAAAGTAATTTACAAAGGTCTTCAAGGAACCATACGCAGAGGGGTTGGATTACAAAGGTTAGGGTTTTCAAAAAAGAAATTTAAAAAGTTAAAATGTAGGAGTTAATCTGCCGGCTGGGTGGCATGCGAATTTTGTACAGCAGGCGAGTACACTTACAGACCAGCCCTGTCGGTCGGGGCTTTAGAAATCCGACTGCACATCTGCAGAGATGTAAGACACCCCCCCCCCAATGGGGCTACCTGTTGGCCTTGGGTACTTAAGCCGATCAATTGGCTAGTCACGTCAAGCCAAAGCACCTATATTATTGTACAGCACGTGAGTACAATTACAGACCAGCCCTGTCGACCGGGGCTTTAGAAATCCGACTGCACATCTGCAGAGATATAAGACCCCCCACCCCCAATGGGGCTACCTGTTGGCCTTGGGTACTTAAGCCGATCAATTGGCTACTCACGTCAAGCCCAAGCACCTATATCATTGTCCCAAATCTATTGGCCTTATGGCAAGCCCCAACCCTTTTTATCATATATGCGCTAGAAGGCGATGGCTGAGGGTTTTGGTGTTCTGGGTATGGTGTTAAACTATATCTGATGGTGAGGTTCCAATTCTGAAGTTTTAGGGAATGTGGAGTGTCTATTCATCACCATTACTCCCAGATCCACTTTGATGGTCTTAATGTCCTGGGTATGATGTTAAACTCTATCTGATGGTGAAGTTCCGATTCTGGAGCATTGGGGAATGGGGAGTACCCCTTCATCACCATTACTCCCAGATCCACTTTGATGGTCTTAATGTCCTGGGTATGACGTTAAACTCTATCTGATGATGAGGTTCCAATTCTGAAGTTTTAGGGAATGTGGAGTGTCTCTTCATGACCATTACTCCCAGGTTCACTCTGAACCGGAGTGGTAGTACCTGTTAGGGTCCTATTTACGGGTTGAATAGAAAAAAATGAGTTTAATAAAAATATGTTTAAAAATTGATTAACCATCAAGAATGAATAAAACAAAACGTCTTCGGCATAAAATAACCCACAAGTGTTGACATGCCGTAAAATCCGACCAACCACTTACAGACCAGGATGTTGAACACTGATTTTCCAGGCAGTGTGTGTGTTTTGTTTTTGTTTTGTTTTGTTTTACGGCATATCAACCTCAGTGGGCCATTTAATGCCGATAAAGTTTTGAAATAAATCAATTCTTAATGGATAATACAATTTTTTTATAAATACATTTTTCTATTTAACCCATAGATGGGACCCTAACAGGTACTACCACTCCGGGTCAGAGTGGACCAGGGAGCAATGGTGATGAATGGTGCTCCACATTCCCCAAACCTCCAAAACTGGAACCTCACCATCAGATAGAGTTTAACGTCATTCCCAGGACATGTAGACCCGCAACCACCGCCTTCTAGCACCCATATGATAAAAAGGGGTTGAGGCTTTCCATAAGGGCAATAGGGTTGGGAAAATCATATAGGTGTTAGGGCTTGACGTGACCAGCCGATTGATCTGAGGGGGCCTCTCCGACCGCCCGTCTAGCCCAAGATAGGGCCAAAGTGGAGTATTGCATGTCATGAACTGCTCATCCACCTGGGCTCTATCCTTAAGCATCACGGGTCGCCACCCACGGCCAACAGTTCGGCCCATTGGGGGAGTCTTACCCCTCTGCTGAGGTGCAGTCGGTGCATTCTAACGCCCCAGCCGACAGGGCGTGTGTGTGTGTGTGTGTGTGTGTGTGTGTGTGTGTGTGTGTGTGTGTATGTGTGTGTGTGTGTTTCCAAGGGCAATACGTAAGTTACAGCTTCATATTGAATAAACTTTTTCTTTTCTTTTCTTTTGCTCTTAAAATGTATGAATTACTTTTTTGTTCTATTCTTAAATTGCAAGCATTCACCGCGGATTTTTTGCAAGTTGTTCAAAGTAATAATGAATACCATGTGCGAATGAAAGACTTTCATATAGCAAGGGTGCATATCATTTAACACCGCTTACTGAAGTGTATATAGTTGCTGGCCTAAGCTCACTCCGGTGCACAGTCATGTACAAGCATATACTCAGCAGAAAATGAATTCCCTGTGCCTGACTTGGCCACAAGTAATTCGTGGTTTGTTTGTTGTTTGTTTGTTTTTTTCTTTTTTGTCTGTAAGCTTCGTTTTTAACTGGCAAATCTTTTTACATTGATAATACTAGCAAATATATGCATCCTCCGGGTGCAAGTATTTAACTTTTAATGTAATAAAGTATTATATTCAATTAGAAAGGCTAATGAAACTAAATGAGAAAGCAGATAAAAAGATTTGAAACAGAGGAGGGGGTTATAATCGAAAAATAAAACAACTGAAACTTACTCTTTCATCACTTCTGTCTTTTATTGCTAAATTTTCCTAATTTAACTATTTAGTTAAAATATAAAGTAAAGAATAAAATTACAGTTATTTCTTCTTGTTAATGGATTTCTTTGAAGATTTATACCCGAGATTTTTGCTCATATTCATTCAGATAAAATCAAACAATTAGAAATCAAGAATACCAATCGCATTTTTACCAAAATAATTTTTTTAATATCAATATGCAAATTAGCCTTCCCGCACACACTGTAAACTGTTATTTTGTAGTATATATAAATACAATTGCATTTTATTAGTATGTAGATAAGGCCAACAGTGTTACTAATGTAAAACAATTTTAATGATAATTGAGGTTTAAATAAAAATAAAATCATGGAGTATGTGACGTAAATAACTCAGGGAATTGTGACTGGAGTAGTAATATAGTTTCGGTTACAGACAGAAAAACACACAATTTCCAGTATAATAAGATTAATATAGTACTCTTGTTCCTTAATCTTCTGACTGCTATCATCTTGCAACACCCTCTGGTTAAAAATGAGACTGTCAAAATTGTCCAAGATGAAATGCAATAATGTAAATCCAGAGTATCTGGTGTTGCTTATCCACCGAATTCTTACTTTTTGGAGTGCCGTCATCTCAGCTAGATAATGGACCATTCTGTTTTTATTATAAAAAAAGGGAAAATGGACATGCTACACAGAAAAAATATAATAAGAAGAAAGACAGAAGAAAGAAAGAGAGTTGGGGAAATATAGAGAGAGGATATGAGCGCGTGGAAGCGATAACGCTAATATGTTTCAATCGAATATAATGAAAAGATGAAAAGAAGGAAAGAAAGAAAAACAAGGAGTGAGAGAGTTAAATCAAGATTATTATACTTTTTACATATTGAACTATTTGGAATGGCTCTTAAGTAAAGATATCACACGCTGTAATAATTAAGTTATCACACTGTGATATATCCACAGGTCCTTCTAGTATTAATAATTCTCCTCACATTAGATAGAGCAAAACTTTACTTGTAAATTTTATCGGTCTTGGAGACAATTTAAACGTGTCCGGTTAGATATGTATTAAAGTAGATTTATGGTCAGTATAATTCCTACTAAAAGCCGCTCACAGTGACTCGCGTATCACACTCAAACAAAGTACTAAAACTGATGTTTAGTTCGTTAGAATTGAGTAGAAGGACACAGATTACAATAATAATTGGACTTTATTTGAATAGAATGAGTTCTGATGTAATTAGGTAGTGAACTTGGAAATATCCTATCATTCAGGTAAATATATTTCTGCTTGATAATTGCCGTGTAAAGACGTGTATGAAATCTAAGGTCACAAATAAGCATCCAATATAATCAAATATACATACAAAAACTAATATATATATATATATATATATATATATATATATATATATATATATATGTATTTGGAGGATATGTGCTTAATTATATTCCACTTTTTATTGACTGGCTACACGACAGTATGAGGTTAAGTAAACAAACAAATGTGTTTTTATTTTTATATGGCTTTAAGCCGACAATTTTTGGAGGATATGTGCTTAATTGAAGTCATACCTAATTTTGAAAATTAATTAGTTAATAATTAATGAATTTAGGCGGGCATATATGTTCAAATGTAAGGCTAAACAAATCGAGAAAATGTCAATCCCTGAATGTACATTTCGACCTATTAGGTCTCATCAGCAAGGTTATAGACATGGGAGACTACTCCGTGTGTGACTCGAAACCTCGACTGTCAAGCTAACAGGCGAGGCCTCTAACCGTTACACACGGAGTCACTCACGGAGCAGTCTCTCATTCAGGGATTGACATTTTCTCGATTTGTTTCTTTGAAAGTTAAATATTGCTCAGCATAATATTAATTTATTGGTTATTATACATTGAGCTCTCTTAGGGATTTATAAAATTCCATGTATGAATATATATGCTTGCACCTACAAGAGTATACAGTATGGTTGTACAGTGAGATTTCGATGATTCCAAATATAATCATCCCTTATTTACCAGTCATTTGGATGATCTTACATATATATATATATTGTATTTATATAGATAAAGGGTTACCGGTGAATATGGGCACGATCGTTGGAGGTCCACAAAATTCAGGGGTTAAGTCCGCGATAAAACAAATACAAAGTGCGCAATACAAAGTAGAGCAAATTTATAAAGAAATTGATTCAATAGAAACCTACATCGTAACATCTTATTCAACGAACACAGGTGTAATCGGCTGCAATTAATCGGTAACTCGATTAATTCAGTGGATTTAACCCTGATGATCCTAACGGTGAAACTCGAGTAGGTTTCTATTATATCCATTTCTTTAATAATAATAATAATAATAATAATATATATATATATATATATATATATATATATATATACCGCATTTAGTGTGCACAATAACCACCCCCGGACTAGGCTAAACACTCCCATACACCCGCACTTGAATTGCACTGAAATGTCGGTGTGGCCACTCAGTCGCTAAACACAGCGAAAATAACAATTACTTGAATATTTGCCGCGCGCACGCACACACACACACACACACACACACACACACACGTTCATTCATTTGACAATGTTTCTGAGATGTCATCCCCGAAAGTGGGTCGAGCAATTATCAATTATTACGACGAGAGACATGGGGGAGAGGTTGTCCGGGTGTAGGGCGCGAGTGAATGAGGAACCAGCTTATTCTAGCGCTAATAATGACATGGTTTCAATGCTTCGACTTTACATTATCTAATGACCTTTTTGAGACACAGTATACGTTCGGGTGGAATCTACGGTGCGAGACTCAATCAAAAAAGGGGTGGGTTGCCGCCCACGCCGCTCAAGAACTAGTCGTTGATTATTGCGCGGGAAAAATTTGTAATAATGAATAAATACAATTCCGAACAACATACCCGTAAGTACTTAATGATTTATTAGTAGCGAGACCCCGTGTAATTTTCACGAAACGGCACAAAAATCAAGAGGAGCTTTTTTGTTTTTTTTTGGTTTTGTTTTACGGCATATCAACCACAGTGGGTCATTTAATGCTAATAAAGTTTTGAAATAAATCAATTCTTAATGGATAATACAATTTTTTTATAAATACATTTTTCTATTTAACCCATAGATGGGACCCTAACAGGTACTACCACTCCGGGTCAGAGTGGACCAGGGAGCAATGGTGATGAATGGTGCTCCACATTCCCCAAACCTCCAAAACTGGAACCTCACCATCAGATAGAGTTTAACGTCATTCCCTGGACATGTAGACCCTCAGCCACCGCCTTCTAGCACCCATATGATAAAAAGGGGTTGGGGCTTGCCATAAAGGCAATAGGGTTGGGAAAATCATATAGGTGCTAGGGCTTGACGTGACCAGCCGATTGATCGGCGGGGGCCTCTCCGACCGCCCGTCTAGCCAAGATAGGGCCAAGGTGGAGTATTGCAAGTCATGAACTGCTCATCCACCTGGGTTCTATCCTTAAGCATCACGGGTCGCCACCCACGGCCAACAGGTGGACACATTGGGGGAGTCTTACCCCTCTGCAGAGGTGCAGTCGGTGCATTCTAACGCCCCAGCCGACAGGGCGGTCAAGAGGAGCTATTTAAGCAAGAAACGATGATTTACAATTTCATTACATATAAATCTTATTATTGTCTTTGCAAGAAATGATAGCAAAATAAAAGTGACATAAACACGACTCGGAAAAAAAAGTTGCGCTGGAAAATCGCCTGACGATGGTTCGAATGAGAGCATGTATCCCTGCCCCGTAAAATTCTCTTGACTGTTCTTTGAGCCACTTCTTCACTACAGATTTCACTTGCTCGTCACGGGAATGATGTTTGCCACTCTTCGGCCCCATGAAAGAGGGTTTGAGAGGTAAACATTATTCCAGTGAAATCTGTAGTGAAGAAGTGGCTCAAAGAACACAAAAGAGAATTTTACGGGGCAGGGATACATGCTCTCATTCGAATGTGGACATTTGCTATTGAGAGAAACGGTGACTATGTGGAGAAGTAAGGATGTGATCCACAGAGGACCAGCTTCATTTTGATGTATGATAAATGTTCGTGTGTTGGTAAATATACCTTTCCTAAACAAAATGGCATTACTTTTTGACACACCCTCGTACTAATTTATAAAACCAAATAAAAATATTTCCCTAGAAATTATTCGCTTAAAAACCATATACACACAAAAACGGTTATTTCCTATAAGTCTAACATGATCAAAGGGGAACCACTCTTGACTGATAAATTATTTATTTATTTTCCCATTAAACTAAACATAAACCCTAACCCTAACCCTAACCCTAACCCCGTCTTATTTTTTTCATAGGAGATCAATGAATAAATAAATAATGTATCAGTCAAGAGTGGTTCCCCTTTGATCATGTTAGACTTATAGGAAATAACTCAAAAAACAACCGATCAATGTTAAACCATAATAATATTGTGGCAGCCTTCTCACCCCAATAAAATTTGTGACCTTCTATGTATTCCAGGGCGCTTCTCTTCTGTTATATATATATATATATATATATATATATATATATATATATATATATGTTCTGGGTATATAAATGGTGAGAGTTTTTGTGAAGAGATGAGAGACATTTGTATATATCTTCCGAATATTTAAATCTTTTCTCATTTGAGTAGCTCGACTGGTACCTTACTTCCTGTAGTCTGTTTTTCTTCATTTCTTCTAACGGGTCTGATTCTGTAGTCTGTAAGATGCTGGTCTGATTTTAAGATGCTGCCAAGGTTGCCATTAGTTTCACAAGACACAACCAAGACTTATATTTTATGTGATCATATTTCTTTATTCAGATCTAGACTTTCTCAACTGCGGCCGAGTCGAAGCAGAGACGTTGCTTACACCATGGTGTCTCCCGCTTAACTGACTAAGCTCTGGGCCTCCGTTCCCTGAACAGTTTGTGTATAACCTGAAAGAAGGTTACTTAAAGGTTATTACCTATCAATCATCTAATTCTATGGATTCTGAATTTCAACCACTTTTAATTCAAAATCTAACTTCACTAACCATCCAAACACAACGGGTGATCAATGTACAACAAAGCAGCTAATACGCGGCTTTAAAACCAATAGTAACAAACGCCTATTAATCTTATAGTATACCATAACAATATATGGCTCTTACATCTGTAATATATATATATATATATATATAAGATAATATAGTTTTCTATATTGATAAATAAATAGAGCCCAATATCATTGATAGAGCATGTGTATCTAAGCTCGGGTAGCCAGACATGAAGTCAACGGCGCTTGGTAACTGACAGTTCCTCAGCTATGCGATTATTATATATATATATATATATATATATATATATATATATATATATATATATAATAAGTCATCCACAGACACGTGTTTCGGCGTTTCACGCCTCTTCAGTGTGGCTAGACACAACTATCCTTAGGTAGGGTCGAACTCAGACTGACCGCATGGTAGTCCGATATCATATCCCCTCGCCTACTGACAGCTGATGCGGGGAGTGGTGTTTTTAAACTATTAAGTACATAGGAATGTATTTTACGGTCACTGAGAGATCAAATTTCCGGAGAAATGATCATTGCTTATTTGCTTAGTAGTGAGAGTTAATTTAAATTACCAATTAGAGAGCTCATTACCAAATTTATGGGAGCATATATTAATAAGTCATCCACAGACACGTGTTTCGGCGTTTCACGCCTCTTCAGTGTGGTTAGACACAACTATCCTTGGGTAGGGTCGAACTCAGACTGACCGCATGGTACTTCTAAACTCTACCGCTGTGGAAAAACCCAGATAACTCAATTTTTCAAAATGGAAAAATTTTAAAAAGAAAAGACCAGCACATCCGTATTTTCTGAAAATAATCATCAGTATCTTATGTGGCTAAAAGAAAAAAAACAGGGGACTTTTTTAAGTTATATATGTAAAAAGTGCTCAATACTCTAAGTAAGTAGAGCAGAATTATCCTGAAGAACCGTTCGGGTGAAACCTGGGTAGATTATATCTGACTCATATAGGTCCTTATATATATATACACACATACGCACAAACAAAAATACGCACACGTAGAAGAAAAAAAACATTCCGCATCACGTAAACACGCAAACACGAGAATACAGTTAAAAAAAACGCACACATTTGACCATTTACACAATTTCTGTCATTTTTAAAGGAACTTTTCGTATTACCCGATGAATGCTCTAAGCAAGAAACCGCTGGTCGTAATACCGTTCCCGTAATTGAATAAATAAAAGCAAAAACTTTTATTTGTTTTGATTTCTCATTGAACTATATATATATATATATATATATATACACATATATATACACAACACAACACACACACACATATATATATATATATTATATATATATATATATAGAGAGAGAGAGAGAGAGTGTGTGTGTGTGTGTGTGTGTGTGTGTGCGTGCGTGCGTGTGTGTGTTCAGTACTGTAGCCTGATAATTAGGATGTTGGAATGTTTGAGAGCTTTGCCTCTTTGTTTTGTTGTTGTTGTTGTTGTTGTTGCGCTTTTTTTGTGGGGGGTCGGTTGTCGGGATATTAACAGTCTACAACTAATGCTCCCGTAACTAACTTTACCGCCATATTGAGAAAAGTTAGGTCAGACGCTCCAAAAATGTCGGCAGCTTTCAAATCGCTGCGTCTAAGGCGCGAGCTGCAACCACTCAACGTCGGTATTGTTAACGGAAATTTTGCCGCTCTCATCATAAATACCAAAAATGACATTTTGTTTTGTGAAAGCAGACCCCTATTCCCTTTCATCCATGTGGGGCAGTGAGCTGGGTAATTTTCTCTCTACATTAAAGGTTGGATCAGGATTTGGTTTGAAGGAGAAAGAGAGAGAGAGGGAAAAAAGGTGGGTTGGGGGATGAGGTGGCAAAGAAAGAAAGAAAGAAAGAAGAAAAAGACGGAAGGAAAAAAGGAAACGAAGAACATTGTTGGGGTAAGAAATAAAGGAAGAACAAACAAACAAAAAAGAATTAAGGAAGGAACAATTAGAAAAGAAAAAAAAACTGTAGCGATTGTCTGCCCCTGTTTGGTCTGGAAGAGTTATCCTTTCGGCTAGAAACCACAAGGTTCCTAGTTCGAAACCGGCCCTCGCCAACTCAGCGTATGAATAGCACGGATATCTGTGCGGTAAAGCAAGGAGCTGATGGTAGGTGTGGCGCTCCACCTCAGAAGCAAAAAACAATTTCCTTGGTCTAGCGCTAGTGAAAAGGGGATAGACTCCCTCGCTGTACGGCTCATACCGACATTAGGCCGCCCCGACGACTTTTTACCGCTAGGGGTGATGAGTATTTAACCAGGGAAGCGCCAAGTATGAACTCTCTTCTCTCCAGGACAGCAAACAGCACACATGGGTTAGACATCACGTCTATACCTTTTATGTGGAGTGGCTTCGCCCCCAGCCTGTCATAAGTAAGTGACATTCCTTCATGGACTCTTCATAACTTCTTTAGGACGAAAGCCTACGTCCTACTATCTTTATAATACATTTATGTATCTTCTTTATACACCTCGTTTTCATTGTCTCATTATGTATCTCTTTTGTGTATACCTTTAATTTGTATATGTATTCTTGTTAAATGTGGTTCTATGTGCTTATGTATGTTACATTTCACAGGGTTATTTCCTAGTTGAGTAACATGATATTACAGAGTGACCCAGAAAAAACAGAACCCAAATTATTTATTTATTTTCCCATTAAACTAACCCTAAACCCCAACCCTAACTCTAACCTTAACCCTAAACCATAACCCTAACCCTTGTTGGACTTAAACTTTTAAAAAAATTTAATTAAAATTAACAGTTTTATTACAAAATTTGTAGGTTCTGATTTTTCTGGGTCACCCTATAATATTGTTACTCAATTGGGGGTGGGTAGGTTTAGGGTTAGGGTTAGGGCTGGGGTTTAGGATTAGTTTAATGGGAAAATAAATAAATAATTTTGGTTCTGTTTTTTTCTGGGTAACCCTGTAATATCATGTTACTCAACTAGGAAATAACCCTTCACTGTTTGTTACACTTCACTGCTTCTTTGAATATTTCTGGTACTTTTAGGTACCCACGTGGAAAGTCCCTAAGCCTTCCAACTAATTATAATACCCTTTAAACCTAACAAAACTATAGAATTGGAAAAGAAAAGAAAAAGAATACGTAGAAATGAAATAACGAAGCGCCGAGAGAATAAGCTAGATGGGAGCTGTGTGTTGTCTTAAATAAATCGGGGAAACAACATCCCTCAAGAAAAAAAACTGTACGGCCACCTGCCCCCCCCCCCCCCGTCAAACAAACCATCCGAGTAAGACGAACACGACACGCTGGATACTGCTGGAGAAGCAAGGACGAACTCACAAGTGACGTTCTCTTGTGGGAACCTGCTCATGGGCACACTAGCAAGGGCCTGCATAGATCAGTTCTGCGCGAACTTTAGATACTGCGCGGAGAACTTCCTGCGCGGAGAACCTCCTGAAGGACGATGACCCATAAGGACGGTCTTGGATAGCTATGCTGTCAAAAGACTTGATGATCATGATGATCTAATAAATAAATAAAGTTGAAATGTATGGCGTACAAGTTAGGTAATATATATATATGGAGGCGCGTGTATGATAAACAACATTTTTGGTTATATATTTCGCTCGATTTCTCAAGTAATTTCGATTATTCACAAAATTATTTCCAAGTTATAAAAATCGTTATCGTAGAAAAAAATTCGTCGCAAAAAGATTTTCACACGGAGTCAACCTGATTCCAAAATGGTATATGTTAGTTTACGGCCTCAAGGAGTAAAGTTGAAAAAAGATTACACACTGATACACTGACGTTTGTATTCACTATCAGCTGGTTTGCATTTATTGGCGATTCGGGAAGCTTAAGGATGGAACTCCGGTGGCTGAGCAGTCCGTGGCATGCAACACTTCCCTTTGGGCTTTATTTAGGCTAGATGGGCGGTCAGCGAGGCTCCCTCCGATTAATCGGATGGTCATGTTAAACCCTAGCACATATATGATTGTCCCGGTCTTATTGCCATTATGGCAAACCAGCAAACATTTTTATCATATATGTGCTAGAAGGCGGTAGCTGAGGATCTTAGTGTCCTGAGTATGACCTTAAATTGAAATTCCAATTTTGGAGCTCTGGGGATTGAGGAGTACACTTCATTGCCTTACTCCCAGTCTACTTTGATCCTGAGAAGTCGTGCCTGTTAGGATCCCATGTATCGTTAAATAGATAAAAAAATGAGTTTGAAAAAAAAAACATGTTTATATTTTTTTTTGAATATCCATCAAAAGGGAATAAAACGAAACGTCTTCGGCATAAAATAACCCAACAAAGGTTGACATGCTGTAAAATCCAACCAACCATAATGGCTGAAATATTGGGCTGCGAGATCGTAGTAACCATATTCGAACCGCGGGTCAGCTATTACGTTCACTTTTTGACTAATACCCCTTGGAAAAAGCATGAACAACCTCTTACCAACTTTGGGTTAAATAGTACCACTACTGTCTTCTACAAGGATGTCTTTGGCATTGGATAGCCCACGAGAGTTGATATGTTTTTAAACAAAGAAACCAAAACAAACCAAATTTAGGTTCTACTTAATATAGAAACTATAATTCCTGCTAATTGTTTTTTTAAAGACTGGGCTTCGAATATACTGACTGTATCCTCAGCATAGGAGTAAAAACTATTTCACATTTTGAAAAAAAATTATTGAGCAATAGAAACATTATTTTGTGAAAAGTAAATTATTGAAACTAAGGTAAAGTTCTAAACTATAGGATTTGGCCCCTATATATTTACATGCATGTGGAATTAAATACATTAAAATAATTAAGTTTTTTTTAAACAAGTAATTTTACAATTATATAAGCTAAGTTTAGAAATATGTAAACAAAAGAGAATCAAATAAATATTAGTTTAGAAATATCTTACCAACAATAGAAACAATGGTTTAAATTCATCCGATAATTTATGTCACCAGAATTCCACAGATACCAAAATCATTCAATATTGCATCATTGCAAATCATCTGATATTAGCTTAATGATCACGTAGACAATGACAAAAAGAAAATTATAAAAAGGCCCATAGAGCTGAAAAACGACAGACAGTGGGAGCTTACGCTCTTCCCGACTCGACAGAGTTGGGGCGAATGCCCCCTGACTCGACAGTAGGAGCGAAAGCTCTCCCTCAACATCGACACAATGGGGAGAAGTCGCTGCCCAAAGACACACGCACAAATATAAACAATACATGTCACACTTGTCACACACAACTACGTACAGACACATACAGTCTGCAACATCGCTAAAAGAACAATTGAATATACCAACTGTAAATTAATGTATATAAAGTTTGTTTCCTTTATCAATTTTGTCTTCTTCTTTTGTTACCTATGGAAACTTCATTTCCGTAGTCTTATACATTTAAATTGTGGGGACCCATAACTCTGATCTTCTTCAACTCCTCGACTAAACACTCACCAAACAACCACGGTCCCTACACATTCTGATGCTCCTAACTCGACAGTAGGAGCAAAAGTTCTCTCCCAACATCGACACAATGAGGAGAAGTCGCTGCCGAAGACACAAAATGATATATCAGGTTGGTATTTTCGTTTCCAAATTTTCTCTCTCTCTCGCTCAACAACAACAAATTTCAATCACAATTTTCAATCACAAACAAAACTGCTACAATTTTGACAACCAATCATACAAACATAAACAATATATGTCACACTTGTCACAGACAACTATGTACATACACATACAGTCTACAACAACACTCAAAGAACAATTGAATATACCAATTGTAAATTAATGTATATAAAGTTTGTTTCCGTTATCAATTTTGTCTTCTTCTTTTTGTTACCTATGGAAACTTCATTTCGTAGTCTTATACATTTAAATTGTGGAGACCCATAACTCGGATCTTCTTCAACTCCTCGACTAAACACTCACCAAATAACCACGGTCCCTACACATTCTGATGCTCCTAACTCGACAGTAGGAGCGAAAGTTCTCCCCCAACATCGACACAATGGGGAGAAGTCGCTGCCCGAAGACACACGCACAAATAGAAACAATACATGTCACACTTGTCACACACAACTACGTACAGACACATACAGTCTGCAACACCGATGAAAGAACAATTGAATATACCAACTGTAAATTAATGTATATAAAGTTTGTTTCCTTTATCAATTTTGTCTTCTTCTTTTGTTACCTATGGAAACTACATTTCCGTAGTCTTACACATTTAAATTGTGGGGACCCATAACTCTGATCTTCTTCAACTCCTCGACTAAACACTCACCAAACAACCACGGTCCCTACACATTCTGATGCTCCTAACTCGACAGTAGGAGCGAAAGTTCTCCCCCAACATCGACACAATGAGGAGAAGTCGCTGCCGAAGACACAAAATGATATATCAGGTTGGTATTTTCGTTTCCAAATTTTCTCTCTCTCTCTCTCTCTCTCTCTCTCTCTCTCTCTCTCTCTCTCTCTCTCTCTCTCTCTCTCTCTCTCTCTCGCTCAACAACAAATTTCAATCACAATTTTCAATCACAGACAAAACTGCTACAATGTTGACAACCAATCATACAAACATAAACAATATATGTCACACTTGTCACAGACAACTATGTACATACACATACAGTCTACAACAACACTCAAAGAACAATTGCATATACCAATTGTAAATTAATGTATATAAAGTTTGTTTCCTTTATCAATTTTGTCTTCTTCTTTTGTTACCTATGGAAACTTCATTTCCGTAGTCCTATACATTTAAATTGTGGGTACCCATAACTCGGATCTTCTTCAACTCTTCAACTAAACACTCACCAAACAACACCGGGTCCCTACAAAACCAAGAACATAATTTGTAATTCTACTGGTATTCATGTATTGTCTTCTTTGCCTACAAAAATATTCGAACCGCGGATCTGCTATTACGTTCACTTTTGGACTAATACCCCTTGGAAAAGGCATGAACAACCTCTTACCAACTTTGGGTTAAATAGTACCACTACTGTTCTTCTACAAGGATGTCTTTGGCATTGGGTAGCCCACGAGAGTTGATATGTTATTAAACAAAGAAACCAAACCAAATTTAGGTTCTATAGATATATAGATATATAGAGAATGAAATAGATATGGGGAGAATTAGCTAGCTAGCTAGCTAGCTAGATAGATAGATAGAGATAACTATAATTCCTGCTATTTTTTTTTAAGACTGGGCTTTTTAATATGGGGGGTCCCAGTGGCGTAGTGGCTAACATGCTTGGCGAGTTCGAACTCCAGTCACGCTATTACGTTCACTTACTGACTAATAATACCCTTGGAGAATGTTATAAACCTTCCTCATCCCCCAGCTATGGATTAAATAGTACCCCTACTGGTCTTCTACAATGATGGCTTTGGCATTAAGTAACATACGAAGGTTGATATGCCATTAAACAAAGAAACCGAAAGGGAATGCTGTTTAATGTCATAGCCAGGACACTCCTTTGAAAGGGATGCAGTTGACCTATTCCGAGTCTTGCCGACAGAACGGCTGATGTTTGTGGCGGGTAAACAATAAAGCAAAATGTTATTTGTGCTGCAAGTAGAAAAGTAGAATGAATGCATTAGAGAAGGCCATAAAAAATATTGTGGTCAATCGTTGCTTCCATAGCAGTTATAAAATAATTAAAAAAATAGGATGAAACATTTTTTTTTTTTAATTGTTTGTTGAAGTTACTAGGCGACTCGATATTGTATATTTGTCTTAGACTAGACCAAAGGTAGTTAAACGATTTTCTCTCTCTCTCTCTCTCTCTCTCTCTCTCTCTCTCTCTCTCTCTCTCTCTCTCTCTCTCTCTCTCTCTCTCTCTCTCTAGTTTGTTTTATTTTATCTTATTTGCACTTTAATTCTCTCTATATGGTTCTCTTTCACGTTATCTCTCTCTACTCCCCACCTATCTCTCTCTCTCTCATTTTTCCATTCTCTCCCTCTCTCTCTCTCACACACATTCACTCTCTCCCTCTCTCTCTTGTTCTTTAATTTTATCCCCCCCTCTCTCTCTCTCTCTCTCTCTCTCTCTCTCTCTCTCTCTCCCTCCCTCCCTCTCTAGTTTGTTTTATTTTATCTTATTAACACTTTAGTTCTCTCTATATGGAACTCTTTCACTTTATTTCTCTCTCCCCTCCTCTCTCCTCTCTCTCTCTCTCTCTCTCTCTCTCTCTCTCTCTCTCTCTCTCTAGTTTTATTTTATTTTATTTTATTTGCACTTTAATTCTCTCTATATGGTACTCTTTCACTTTATCTCACTCCCCCCTTCTCTCTCTCTCTCTCTCTCTCTCTCTCTCTCTCTCTCGTTTTATTTTTATTTTATTTTATTTTATTTGCACTTTAATTCTCTCTATATGGTACTCTTTCACTTTATCTCTCTCCTCCCCCCTCTCTCTCTCTCTCTCTCTCTCTCTCTCTCTCTCTCTCTCTCTCTCTCTCTCTCTTCTCTCTCTAGTTTTATTTTATCTTATTTGCACTTTAATTCTCTCTATATGGTACTCTTTCACTTTATCTCTCCCCTCTCCTCTCTCTCTCTCTCTCTCTCTCTCTCTCTCTCTCTCTCTCTCTCTCTCTCTCTCTCTCTGTCTCTCTCTCTAGTTTGTTTTTGTAGATATGATGAATTTTGTGTTCTCCTCCGTACACAACAACACACACACACAGACACACACACACAGACCACCTGTGTGTGTGTATGTTAGTACGCGTAGAATAATAAGCATCAAATTATCCTTTATTATATAAGTTTGTAATTACAGGTCTTATTAACATGGCTATTATTAACTGACTAGGTTTACATTTTAGGAGGAGGGACTCGCCCGTATATTCTCTTCACCACACAAGTTTGTTTTTTATCGACTGCATTTACAAATCCATGTGAACGCAAATATTTATTTGCTAACAGACGACACAGCTAAGGTAAGATTTGAACGATAAAATAAGGAAGATAGATATTGAGGGAATGAGATAGATAGATAGATAGATAGATAGATAGAGAGAGAGAGAGAGAGATGAGATAAGATAGATAGATGAATAGATAATATTGTAGAGAAATGAGATAGATAGTAGATAGATAGATAGATAATGAGAATAGATAGATAGATAGATAGATAGGATAGATGAGAATGGATAATAGATGATAGATAGATATGTAGAGAGAATGAGATAGATAGATAGATAGATAGATATGTTAGAGAATGAGTAGATAGATAGAATAGATAGATGATAGATAGATAGATAGATAGATTAGATAATGAGATGATACATGATAGATAGATAGATAGATATGTAGAGAATGGGATAGATAGATAAGATGATAAATAGATAGGAGAATGAGAAAGATAGATAGATATGTGAGAAAGAGATAGATGATAGATAGATAGTGAGAAATGATATAGAATGGATAAATAGATAGATGGATAGATATGGGGAGAATGAGATAGATAAGATAGATAATTTGATAGATAGATAATAGAGTATGTAGTGAATGAGATAGATAGATAGATAGATAGATAGATAGATAATAGATAGATATGTAGAGAATGAGATAGATAGATAGATAGATAGATACGATAGAGAATGAGAAAGATAGATATGTAGAGAAAGAGATAGATAGATAGATAGATAGATAGTAGATTATATATGTAGAGAATGAGATATAGATAGATAAATAGATAGATGGATAGATATGGGGAATGGCGATAGAGATATATAAGATAGATAAATTAGATGAGAATGAGAAAGATAGATAGATATGTAGAGAAAGGAGATAGATAGATAGATAGATAGATAGATAGATAGATATGACAGATGTAGGAATGAGATAGATAGATAGATAGATGATATTGTAGAGAATGAGATATAGATAGATAAATAAATAGATGGATAGATATGGGGAGTAATGAGATAGATAGATAGATAATAGAATAGATAGATGATAGATATGTATGTGAATGAGATAGATAGATAGATAGAGATAGATAGATATGTAGAAGAATGAAGATAGATAATAGATAGATAGATATGATAGATAGATAGAAGAATGAGAAAGATAGATTGTTAGAGAAGAGATAGATAGATAGATAGATAGATAGATAGATAGATATGAGAGATGGAGATATAGATAGATAAAGATAGAATGGATAGATTATGGGGAGAATGCGAATAGAATATACGATAGATAGATAGATAGATAGATAGATAGATTTGAAGAGGATGAGATATAGATAGGGTAATCCAAAGTTAAGTAAGTAAGTAAAGTCGTCGGGGTGACGCTAAAGGAAGTCCGGTACCAGCACCAACAGCGAGGGAATCTATCCCCTTTTCAATAGCGCTAGACTAAGGAGATTTGTTTTTTGCCGTCTGAGGTGGTGGCGCCACACTACCATCAGCCCATTACTTTTACCGCACAGATCCCTGTCTACTCATTACGCTGAGTTGGGGCAGGACCGGTATTGAACCAGGAACCTTGTGATGCCTAGTCGGACACTCTACCCGACTGAGCTAAAATCCGGCCTGAATCCCAAAGTTAAGGTCTCCAAATATTTTTTCTACTTCTCCATTAAATTTCAACAACAGAGTACCGTCCCAGCTATGCCAATTGAATTATTTTTTTTAAATGTTAGAGCCACGATCCTGATTTTAAAAAACTATTCTGAACGGATTTGGCTGTAATAATTAGCCCAACCAGCAATGTACAGAGGCCGAGGACTGCTTGGGCATACTCTATTTAGAGCCATTTTTTTGCTTGGTTGAACACAAAAAAGCAGCGAATTAGAGTTTGATATCTCTTAATGGGAGTCTGACTGGAACGGAGGGGGGTATTTATGTTGGAAAGACCCCGAAACCCGCCCAATGAAACCCAGTTAATAACATAACTGACGACGCTACCAGTCGTATCTCGAACAACAGAAATACAGAAAACTTTTGTTATTTTTTCAATGATGTTTATATCATTTTAAAGTTTCAAGATGTATGTATTTTTCTACATAATCCGCATTTCGGTCGATAACCTATTGTAGGCACTGTGGAAGTTTTCGTATGCCCAGCTTTCCGGCATGTCCTGAAAGAAGCGTTGAACCTCGTCGTCGTTTCAAACTCCCTACACCACTCGCTATACAAACAACTCCCTACACCAATTTCCAATCGGTTTTAATGCTTTTGTATATCAAAATCCGAATAACTGCGCGAACTTCCCATTTGTCGATAGTTGTCAGTTGGCAGCTGTCAGAAAACGACTGCCATGCCAAGGCAAACACTGAGGGTAGCAGCGAGGCACGCGCAGAGAACAGTGACAGACGCGCAAGCACAACAAACACAGCAGTGTTGCCAATAGCCACACGAATCATTTCTCTGCGTCCCCGGTGCTTTGGAGACCTTACTTTTGGATTATACTTGTAGATAGTGAAGCGAATGAGATGAATCAATAAATATGAAGAAGAAGAAGAGAGATAAGAGAATGAAGAGAAACAAAGAGTGAGAGAGAGAGAGCGAAGAGAATGAGAGAGAATAAATATGGAAGAAGAGAGAGGGAGACGAAAGAGAATGAGAGTGAGACGAAGGAATGAGGGAGAGAAATATGGACAGAAGAGAGAGAGAGAGAGAGAGAGACGAAGAGAATGAGAGAGATAAATACGATAGAGAGAGAGAGAGAGAGAGAGACGAAGAGAATGAGACAGGATAAATATGGACAGAAGAGAGAGGGGAGACGAAGAGAATGAGAGTAGAGACGAGAAGAGAATGAAGGAGAGAAATTATGGACAGGAAGATATATATATATATATAGTATATATATATATATAATATATATATGAGAGAGAGAGAGAGACGAAGAGAATGTGAGAGATAAATACGATAGAGAAGAAGAGAGAGAGAGAGAGAGAACGAGAGAATGAGAGAGATAAATCATGGACAGAAAGAGANGAATTTGTTCTCCTCCGTACACACACACACACCACAGACACACACCACACAGACCCACCTGTGTGTGTGTATGTTAGTACGCGTAGAATAATAAGCATCAATTATCCTTTATTATATAAGTTTGTAATTACAGGTCTTATTACATGGCTATTATTAACTGACTAGGTTTACATTTAGGAGGAGGGACTCGCCGTATATCTCTTCACCCACACAAGTTTGTTTTTTATCGACTGCATTTACAAATCCATGTGAACGCAAATATTTTGCTAACAAGCTTAAGGTAGATTTGAAACGAATAAGGAAGATAGATATTGAGGGAATGAGATAGATAGATAGATAGATAGATAGATAGAGAGAGAGAGAGAGAGAATGAGATAGATAGATAGATTATAGATAGAATGTAGAAGAATAGATAGATAGAATAATAGATAGATAGATAAGAGATAGATAGATAGATAGATAGATAGATAGAGAGAGAATGAGATAGATAGATAGATAGATAGAATATGTAAGAGAATGAGATAGATAGATAGATAGATAGATATGTAGAGAATGAAGATAGATAGATAGATAGATAGATAGATAGAATAGATAGGATAGATAGATAGATAATGAGATAGATACATAGATAGAGATAGATTAGATATGTAGAGAATGGGATAGATAGATAGATAGATAAATAGATAGAGAATAAGAAAGTAGATAGATATGTAGAGAAAGAGATAGATAGATAGATAGATATGTAGAGAATGAGATATAGATAGATAAATAGATAGATGGATAGATATGGGGAGAATGAGATAGATAGATAGATAAATAGATAGATAGATAGATAGATATGTAGTGAATGAGATAGATAGATAGATAGATAGATAGATAGATAGATAGATAGATATGTAGAGAATGAGATAGATAGATAGATAGATAGATAGATAGAGAATGAGAAAGATAGATATGTAGAGAAAGAGATAGATAGATAGATAGATAGATAGATAGATATATATGTAGAGAATGAGATATAGATAGATAAATAGATAGATGGATAGATATGGGGAGAATGCGATAGATATATAGATAGATAAATAGATAGAGAATGAGAAAGATAGATAGATATGTAGAGAAAGAGATAGATAGATAGATAGATAGATAGATAGATAGATAGACATGTAGAGAATGAGATAGATAGATAGATAGATAGATATGTAGAGAATGAGATATAGATAGATAAATAGATAGATGGATAGATATGGGGAGAATGAGATAGATAGATAGATAAATAGATAGATAGATAGATAGATATGTAGTGAATGAGATAGATAGATAGATAGATAGATAGATATGTAGAGAATGAGATAGATAGATAGATAGATAGATAGATAGATAGATAGAGAATGAGAAAGATAGATATGTAGAGAAAGAGATAGATAGATAGATAGATAGATAGATAGATAGATATGTAGAGAATGAGATATAGATAGATAAATAGATAGATGGATAGATATGGGGAGAATGCGATAGATATATAGATAGATAGATAGATAGATAGATAGATAGATTTGAAGAGGATGAGATATAGATAGGGTAATCCCAAAGTTAAGTAAGTAAGTAAAGTCGTCGGGGTGACCTAAAGTCGGTACCAGCACAACAGCGAGGGAATCTATCCCCTTTTCAATAGCGCTAGACTAAGGAGATTGTTTTTTGCGTCTGAGGTGGTGCGCCACACCTACCATCAGCCCATTACTTTACCGCACAGATCCCTGTGCTACTCATACGCTGAGTTGGCGAGGACCGGTATTGAACCAGGAACCTTGTGATGCCTAGTCGGACACTCTACCGACTGAGCTAAACCGGCCCTGAATCCCAAAGTTAAGGTCTCCAAAATATTTTTCTACTTCTCCATTAAATTTCACAACAAGAGTATCGTCCCAGCTATGCCAATGAATTATTTTTTTTAAATGTTAGAGCCACGCGATCCTGATTTTAAAAACTATTCTGAACGATGATTGGCTGTATAATTAGCCAACCAGATGTACAGAGGCCGAGGACTGCGTTGGCATACTCTATTTAGAGCCATTTTTGTTGGCGTTGAACAAAAAAGCAGCGAATTAGAGTTTGATCATCTCTAATGGAGTCTGACTGACGGAGGGGGGTATTATGTTGGAAGACCCGAAACCCCCCAATGAAACCAGTTAATAACATAACTGACGACGCGCTACCCAGTCGTATCTCGAACAACAGAAAATCACAGAAACTTTTGTTTATTTTTTCAATGATGTTTATATCATTTTAAAGTTTCAAGATGTATGTATTTTTCTACATAATCCGCATTTCGGTCGATACACTATTGTAGGCACTGTGGAAGTTTTCGTATGCCCAGCTTTCCGGCATGTCACTAAAGAAGCGTTGAACCTCGTCGTCGTTTCAAACTCCCTACACCACTCGCTATACCAAACTCCCTACACCAATTTCAATCGGTTAATGCCTTTTGTATTCAAATCCGAATAACTGCCGCGAACTTCCACATTTGTCGATAGTGTCAGTTGGCAGCTGTCAGAAACGACTGCCATGCCAAGCCAAACTGAGGGTAGCAGCGAGGCACGCGCAGAGACAGTGACAGACGCAAGCACAACAAACACAGCAGTGTTGCCAATAGCCACACGAATCATTTCTCTGCGTCCCCGGTGCTTTGGAGACCTTACTTTTGGGATTATACTTGTAGATGTGAAGCGAATGAGATGAATCAATAAATATGAAGAAGAAGAAGAGAGATAAGAGAATGAAGAAGAAACAAAGAGTGAGAGAGAGAGAGACGAAGAGAATGAGAGAGATAAATATGGACAGAAGAGAGAGGGAGACGAAGAGAATGAGAGTAGAGACGAAGAGAATGAGGGAGAGAAATATGGACAGAAGAGAGAGAGAGAGAGAGAGAGACGAAGAGAATGAGAGAGATAAATACGATAGAGAAGAGAGAGAGAGAGAGAGAGAGAGACGAAGAGAATGAGACAGATAAATATGGACAGAAGAGAGAGGGAACGAAGAGAATGAGAGTAGAGACGAAGAGAAATGAAGGAGAGAATATGGACAGAAGATATATATATATATATATATATATATATATAATATAGAGAGAGAGAAGAGACGAGAGAAATGTGAGAGATAAATACGATAGAGAAGAGAGAGAGAGAGAGAGAGCGAAGAGAATGAGAGAGATAAATATGGACAGAAGAGAGAGGGAGACGAAGAGAATGAGAGTAGAGACGAAGAAATGAGGGAGAGAAATATGGACAGAAGAGAGAGAGAGAGAGAGAGAGAGAGAGAGGAGAGAGAGAGAGAGAGAGAGACGAAATGAGAATGAGAGAGATACATACGGAGAGGAAGAGAGAGAGACGAAGAGAATGAGAGATATAAATATAGAGAGAAGAAGAGAGAGAAGAAGAGAGAGAAGAAGTGAATCAGAAAGAGAGGGGGATATCTATACATATATAAAGGGTAGTTGTGTGCATGTATGTATGTCCGGAGGAAATTACGAAAACAAATCAGTTACAGACAAAGTAAATACATATATACATTCACAGTTACTGAGTCTAGATTTTTATGCAAAAATTATGAAGATTTGATTTATATTCGCGAAGATATTTAAAAATTAAAATTCTACTTAAAATGTCTGTGAATCTCAAATCAATATGGAAGCGCGAAACAATTATTTTTTTCAGGTTGGATTGTCTTTTTACGTGGGGATTTTCATGGGGCATCCAGCGAGGATTAAACATGTTAGCCTTGTGCCGCAATTTATGTATATTTTATTTATACGTATAAATATATATATATTATATATATATATTATATATATATATATATATGATGAAAAGGGTTGGAGCTTGCCATAAGGTAATAGTGTGGGACAATCATAAGTGCTAGGGGCTGACGTGACCAGCCGATTGATCGGGGGGGCCCTCTCCAACCCCTCCCCCGTCTAAAGCCTGTGACGGGCAAAGTGTGTAGCGTTGCATATCATGGACTGCTCAGCTACTAGGATTCTGTCTTTAAGCATCACAGCTTGCAAACTATTATACCACTTTTTTTTTTGGTTTGCTTTTGGATTAAACTCACTATTCAGGAGTAACGGATCTGCAAGTCTAGATTGCAAACCATTATACCAATTTGTTTTTGTTTTGTTTTTGTTTTGTTTTTTGGGGTTTTTTGTTTTGCTTTTTTGTTTTTGTTTTTTTCCTCCTCTACCCAGTTGACGCCGGGTAGTCCTCTTTTAGTTTGTAATAAATCATTGTTCAATTCGTAAGAAGAATGTATGCAGAACATTCTTAAGTATAAATTATCTCTGGGTGGCGTAAAAATTAATTTTGCCACGCTCCTTTGTAAAAAATGTAAACAGATCTTTGAAATCTTGTATTTTTTTAATAGTTCTACTGTCATAATTGAAATAAATATGTTTTCTTTCTAATATAACTATTTTTAACAGTTAAATACAAATTAATTCAAATATTTAAGGTTTATCTTTTGGCGGCGTCAGAACCGACTGTTTTGAAATCATCTATCGTCAAACAAAATTTTACGACAGACGAAATTTAATTTAGAAGAAGATTATTTGATTATTTCTTGTTTGTAAATAATTTTCTCATAAAACTCTATAAGTTAAATTACTTTATATATATATATATATATATATATATATATAATATATATATAGAATAAAACAAAACTATATATAAATCAATAATTCCGGGCATGT
This sequence comes from Doryteuthis pealeii, assembly GCA_023376005.1. Classification (NCBI taxonomy): domain Eukaryota; kingdom Metazoa; phylum Mollusca; class Cephalopoda; order Myopsida; family Loliginidae; genus Doryteuthis; species Doryteuthis pealeii. The sequence goes on from CM042154.1 coordinate 25,450,616, forward strand.
ATTGATTAAAACTTATTTTAACAAATAGTGTGGACCGTTCAATGTTGCATACTTAATTTCTGAGTATATATAACAAATTCCTATATTGTGACATGAGCAATGGCGTAGTTTCGGTTACTGACTGACATACACCGAATCCCCATTGATTAGATAGGAATATCTGATATCATATAACTAAATTATTTGTATTAAGAATAGTTACTTGAAGGTATGATTATTTGGGTATTGTAATATATTGTCTGATCAGTGCACCCAAGGACCAGGCTGAATAGGATGTGCATGGGGGTCAGGTGCAGCCTGGAAACGAAAACAGGATGTGGCCCTGACCTGACCTTTTGCACCTGGAAATGCAGGTGAACATTTGACATGATTTAGGTGCAGAAATCTGTAGGCGTAGCCCAAAGCCAATGAAAACAGCCTGCGTGGGCGGAGAGGCGTGTCTACAGAAAAACTGCGTAGGTGTCACGAACAAAGAGGGGGTCAGACTACAATAAAAGAAGCCCGTAGAGATCGATTAGACAGACAACGATCAGGTTCGAGATCACGTGAAAAGAACTCCCGAAGGCTCCACGTTTGCGTAATCCTGCCAACGACTCTCAGCTGTACACAACTGAGGGAATAAACATCTCATCTTATATTTTCCTAAATACAAGTGTTTGTGTTCTTTGACGGGTCCAGTGTGTAACGGTATGACGTTAAATTGCATCTAATGGTGACGTTCAAATTTGGAAGTTCTGGGGAGTGTGGAGTACCTCTTCATCACCATTACTCCCAGGTCCACTCTAACCCGGAATGGTCTTCGGCATAGAATAACGCAACAATGGTTGACATGCCGTAAAATAAAAAACAACCAACCAATTGAAGTCAGTAAGTCTACTGTTGGTTTGAATAACAGTAGCTAACTAAGTACCACTTAAGCAGTGTCCAAGACAGTTGGTATATATAGAAATCAAGAATGACCCATTCATGAATTTGGGTGATTTGGGTCATTCCATTCCTTGAGTTCTGATTGGCTGCTTGATTTGAATGACATTGTGGAGTCATATATATCCTGTCATTCTGCAGTAGACTTTGTGACATTCGGGTTTGTATTTAAGTTACAGCCGTTTGTTGCCTTGTCTTCCCAGTTCGACGGTAATTGGAACTTTAATTATTCTTCAGTTTACAACCAGATATGCGAGTTGTTTGATATATGTTGACCTTGAAGGGCTTCTGATATCAACCCTACGTTGCCATGGAACAGGTGGAGTGTCCTCATGCCAAACATTAAGTAATAGTCATCCACAGACACGTGTTTCTTCAGTGTGGCTATACATTTGTGAGCTACCTACAGCCGTCTGTATGTAGGTAAAGGCCACCATAGAGTGCTCCATCCCTTTTATAGGAGAGCGTTGCGTTTACGCTTTAGTTGGCGGTCGTCAGCGAAATCCCCTCCAAAGTGCTCAACCCCAGGGGGATGGGGAGCATATATATATATATATATATATATATATATATATATATATATCATCCACAGACACCGTGTTTCGACGTTTACGTCTCACCAGTATGGCTAGACTTAACAGCTACTTCTAGCTTCATCAGTCCGACCCCTTTCCTCTCGGTAGTCCGTAGCTGTCTGTAAGAGACGAACATTTAACTGATAAATGCATACATCGGTAGATGTATGTTACGATCACCAGAGAACTCAAGTCTGTAAACAACAGAATGAGTATTGCCTTACGCTAAAGCGGTTCGTTAAAGTCCCTTCTAGAGAGCTTTACCAAGTTTTGGAAGCATATACTAGTCATCCACAGACACCGTGTTTCTTCTCATCACTGTGACTAGACTTAACAGCTCCTTCCATATACTGGGTTTATCGAAGCATGAAAGAAGAAAAAAAAATAAAGTACATTCTAAAATAGAAATTTTAAAATGTACCATGAGAAACAGAATTATTTACCGACCACGTCTAAGTCATATTCGGAATAACATGATTTTAGGAGGCCTTAAAATGTAGTGATAAGTATGAAATTAATATTTAGAAAGAACAAAAACATGATGTTAAAATTCGCTGACAGAAATCTGTTTCGACCCTTTATTGAAGTGGTCTTCATCAAGAGCGATGTGTGTATGATGGAGAAACAGTGTGAGTGGACCGTTATAAGACGAAAGTGGTACAGATGAAACGTTCTAGTTCAATAGCCGGAATTTTTTTATTTAAAAAATTTGAAAATGCATATTTCTGTTTTTTGAAAACAAAATAAAATAAATTTTATTTTATTTTAATAAATCAGAAGCATTATAGTCCAAAAAGAAAACTCAAAAAGAGTTTGCATGTAATATGTATAAAATGATAAGAAAGTATCAAAAAGTTCAAAAAATCCCAGCAATGCAAACCACGATAGTCACCGAAGATGTAGATATCCAGTTATTTTGTTTTTTCAGTTTTCTGTTGAGATTTTAGTGAATTTTGTGTATCTTTATTTTATGTTTCGATAAACACAGTTTTTTTTCTATATCTATCATTTAATACCTGAAGCGTACGCGGTTCCCTCATATTTTTAAAATCTCTCTCTCTCTCTATATATATATATAATATATATATATATATATATATATATATATATATGTGTGTGTGTGTGTGTGTGTGTGTGTGTGTGTGTGTGTGTGTGTGAATGAGTGAGTGAGTGTATATATACACGTGTTGGCGGTTTGGATTGTTGTTTAACCAATGTGTGTGTGTGTTGTGTGTGTGTGTGTTGGTGGTGTTGGATTGTTGTGTACTGTTTTATATATATGTGTATATATATATATATATTTATATGTGTTGTCTACCTGGTTTTATGTGTGCGTGTATCATTGTGCATGTGTTTGAATGCTAATGAACTTGACAATAGGCTTACTTGTTTGAGCTTATATGTTTGGGTTGACCTAAAGTGAAAGTTGTAACACAAAGACATCCATTTATTACAATATATGCAGTCAACGACGAAATTATTCGTACACCCAAGGAATATTGAATATTTTGACCCGTTTCTTAGAATTTGATATCCGTATAATGCCAGACTTTATATGTTTTATTAAGTACAAAACAAAGAATATAAAACTTAATTTTGAGAAGTATAGGTTGAATTTACTAGATATGAGAAGAAAAATAAACAAAAGAGGAAAAGACTGAATTATTCGTACAGTATAAAAAAATTGAAAAATTTACAATATCAACAGTCAATATATATATTTACCAACCCTGGAGGGAGAATTGGATTCATACCTTTCCCAAGGGTATTAGCGTCATATGAAATGCCAACAGCTTCGTCCAGGAATTGAACTCGCGTTGAAAAGCCCAATATTAACAGTCAATAGCATAGCCTCTATGTTACACAACAAAAGCCAAAAAAAATCGACGTCTGTAAGGGGTGTTGCATGCTTGTTGTCAAGGCAACATGTTTTCTTGGCTCTGTTTATATGGCCCAGCGACCGGAATAGAACCCATTCAAATTCAACTGTTGCATATTTCGGACCATATTACCTTTAGGCACCCCTTTTTGATCTCGATTAAGAAAGGACATGTTTTTCATTTACATCGTCAATATCCGGTTGTTTGTTAGGTTAGGTTAGGGTTAGGGGTTAGGGTTAGTTTTATAATTTTTTAAAAATCAAAAATCGTCTGTTAAAACAACCGGGTATTGACGGTGTAGATGAAAAACATGTCCTTTCTTAATCGAGATCAAAAAGGTGTGCCTAAAGGTCATATGGTCTCATATTTCTGCTGATTTCGCATTAGCGCAAATGGCTTCTCGTTTCTCGCTTTGAGAAAGTGTGAAATCTCGCGGTATTCTACGTGAGCAGATGGCTGACACCTGGCCGCGTCGGCGTTACGGCGCAAAGGCCCCGTTCAAAGCTACGAACGCTATACACTTACCACGCACACGTGCTCAGCCCCAATTGACAAATATGTGCACTTGCATACAAAAACACATGTGCACAAAAACAAAAAAGTTTTTTTTTAAAAACAGAAAGAAAAACAGAAAAAAAAAAAGAAAAAAAAAAAAAAAAAAACAGAAAAAACACGATGCAAGTTATTAAAAGAAAAGAAAAGAAAAAGCCCATATAACATTTGTTGCTCTTTTGGTTACTTTCTAAGTACTTTGTTGGTCATTTATTTTCGGATATCTAACAGAAGAATCTCCTTCACAAAGAGGAAATGCTTATGCTGATTTCGGTCCCTCGGGATTCTGCGACTTACATCTAAAATGATTTCGCACAAGGTGACCCCCATTAAACAAATTATCGTTAGTCTCTGGAGGTCAGTGTATTTGCTTATAAGACAATAAATCCGCTTTTTTCTTCCTCATTTTTTTTTTGTATTTGCCCAACCCCTCTTTCACGGGCAGTATGCGACACAAAGGCAATTTTTAAGCAGAGTTCAGCTAGTTTGAATTCAGAGTGCTCCTTCTAGACTAACTAACCCTCTTTAGAGAAGTGGACCGCATGAAATGTGGCTCCTCATCAGGCGGGATGCAAAAGTAAAATAATTCAACATGTAACATGTAACTTCTACACGGGTTGCTTTGGCATTAAATAACCCATGAAAGTTGATATGCAGTTAAACAAAGAAACCAAACCAAACCAATTAAAACGCGAGTAATGTTATCATCTCGTTTTAATTGTATATAATGATTAAATCAAAGCCATGAATCTAATTATTCTCCTTCCGGCTATGAGTAAATAGTAGGGCAGACTGAATTCTTTAGCTTTGGAGAAGGAAAACTCTGAATTCAAACCTGTATACTCCTCTTAAAAAATTGACCTCGTTTCACATCCAACTCATGTGGAGTGGTTGATATATATATATATATATATATATATATATATATATATATATATATATATATATATATATGGGAATAAAAAAGAGAAATCAATCCGACAGTATGTGGAGAAAAGTAGACAACACGGGATGTTTATTATTGGTGGCGATGTCGACGCTATAACATTTCGGTTAACCAGACCTTTTTCAGAACACGAGAATCCTTCAATACAAGGACTCAGCTTGTGTCCTGAAGAAGGTCTGATAGACCGAAACGTTATAGTGTCGATATCACCACCAGTATTAAACTTCCATCAAGTACAACATCCCGTGTTTGTCTACGTTTCTCCACACACACACTCACACACATTATATATATATATATATATAATATATATATATATATATATATATATATAATATATATATATATATATAAATTTAGATTAAGCTATTAACTGAATTTTCAGACTATAGGTTATGATAAAATACTAACAAATTATTGAATGCGGCCTTATTAGCAGACAATGCAATTCAATGTAGGCTGGTTCGAAATAAACCTTCACCACTTCAAACAAATCACCTGTGTAAGCATTCTATCGGCTAACATCTTTAGCTGAAGAGCTTTTGAGCACTCATACAACGTTATCTAAGCCATAACGCTACATTTGAGCACCTTCATATGCCAATACTTTTCTCATTCATTATCTATTCTCTCTCTCTCTCTCTCTCTCTCTCTCTCTCTCTCTCTCTCTCTCTCTCTCTCTCTATATATATATATATATATATATTATATATATATATATATAGCCATCCACAGACACCATGTTTCGACGTTTAGGTCTCATCAGTGTGGCTAGTGTCAGCTACTTCTAGTCGGGAGCGAAACCCGGCTGAATTTTCACCAGTCCGACTCCTTACCTATCGACTGTATTATATATATATTATATATATATATATATATATAGAGAGAGAGAGAGAGAGAGAGAGAGAGAGAGAGGGAGAGAGAGAAGAGAGATTGTAAAAAATCTGATCGGTAAAGTGGAGAGCTCACGCTCCACCTCAGCAAAACAATCTCCCTGGTCTAGCGCTAGTGAAAGGAGATAGACTTCCTCGCTGTTTGGCTGATACCGACAATAGGCCACTCCGCCAACAACTTATAAAGATTGTAAAAAAAAATTAAAGTAAAAATGAAATGAATGAAATAAAAAATAGAATAACGGATAGAAGTGAAAAGGAGAATTGTTTTTAAATAGACAAACATCATAAGAAATTCAAATTCAAACAAAAAGTAATTTCACCCCTCCCCCTTCGCTACATGTTCAAAAGTCTATTTCGAAGCGCGCCAGTCACACATGTTTTAATATGGCTTATTTATCTCGTCTGGGTTCTTCATTTGGAAGAGAAAAGTAAATCTTACCGCCATTATTGTTAAAAAGAAAACCCCGGCTTCCCTCTTGAAACATGTGCCAAACAGCGTTTCCTCTTTACATCCTCCCACCCAGTGCCGCCAGGTATTTGAACTCCTCACAAAAGAGGCTTCAGTAAGCCCCCCCCCACCCCGCTCTCATTACACGAGAAATAGTGATTTGCTGTTGCCTGGAGAGGGCGACGGATGTCCGACCCATATTTTCTCATAACTTATTTCTGGAATTCTTTTATTCGTTCATAGTCATGTGCTAAAGATGTCGAACCCACAGCACAGAGGAATCTAGCACTGTCAAAAATCATCGAAAGATCTTCAGCAGCATTTCTGTCCTTAGTATCCTTTAGATCAGGGTTTCTCAAACAGGAGCCATGAGGCCATCTTTTGAGCAATGAGATTTTTTTGGAGCCACAAAACCAAATTTGAAAAATGGAGGGCCAAAGAAAATTTAGAACCCACAAAATATATTCATGGTGTATTCTTTAATGAATAATTATTATCTAAAAAAAGAATAAGCTTATTATTTAGTTAAAATGTTAAATAGACCTAAGCCATTTTGTTAACATAAATATTTATTTATTGTATTTTTTCAAACTGATCTATGTAAGTAACCGTTCTTAGTTTTCATTTTTTAAATTTTGAAACTCTTAATTTATTCTTTAAATTAAGGTATGGAAAGGTATTCAAAAAGTTGAAAGAAAGTTGGTGAAAAATCACCAACTTTTTCCATCTTTCTGTTCTTTTTGTAATTGTTTATCTTCTGTATAATTGATTAATAGGGCCGGTCTCGCTCAGTCGGTAGAGTGTTCGGCTAGGAATCACAATGTTCTTGGATCGATACCGGCCCTCGCCAACTCAGCGAATGAGTAGCACAGGGATCTGTACGGTAGAGTGAGGATCTGATGTTAGGTGTGGCACTCCACCTCAGATGCTAAAATAATATCCTTGGTTTAGCGATATTGAAAAGGGGATAGACTCCCTCACTGTCTGGCCGATACCGACATTAGGCCGCCCCGACGACTTTACTTACTTTTTACTTATCTTCTTGCAATTTTTATGTGCCACGTAAAAACGAGACCTTGTGTCCAGCCCTCATAAGTGGGATGAGCAGGCAAATACCCTTACCTTCTATACCGGCCTCGGCTGGGGGTCCAGTGTGCTTCGGCCTCTGGACCGGTAAAGTACAATTAATAGCATCGATCCAAGGGGGCTATGCCCCCCAGATCCTTGCAATTTTTATGTGCCCACGTAAAAACGATACCTTGTGTCCAGCCCTCATAAGTGGGATGAGCAGGCAAATACCCTTATCTTCTGTAATTGACACATTAAATTGTAATTCACTTGTTTGCTAATAAATCTTTCGCGTATATTGGCTGATTTTTTTAAAGTTTTAAAGTAAACATATCAGTGAGGATCGAAATTGCTGCACTAGAGAAGAAGAAGAAGAAGAAGAAGAAGAAGAAGAAGAAGAAGAAGAAGAAGAAGAAGAAGAAGAAGAAGAAGAAATACATTGTATTACATTCTGCTCGTACGGAGAATTGGTAAATGCAAACTGTCTGTCTGTCAGTCTCTGTCTGTCTCTGTCTGTCTCTCTCTCTCTCTCTATATATATATATATATATATATATATATATAATTTGAAATCGTTATTTTTCCTTTAAGTCTCCTTGTGTCGCGAAATTCATCTCGCCTTGCCTATTTTGATGGAGTCTCGGATATCAATTTAATGACTTCTTCTTCAAGTCGATTTTCATCGCAGATACAGCGAAACAAAGCCGAAACAGAAAACCAATAGTTGTTTTTATTTTGTTGCCATAAAAGTTGTTTGTAAAAGTTTGGCAATAAAAAAAACGGAAATCTAATCTGAGGAACTATTTTCTTAAGTATTTAACTCAAGAAAAAAGAAAAGAAAAGAGGATTAAAAAAAGTTTTTCTTTTAAGTTTTCCTTTGATGTAATCCGACATAGTAATATCAAGAAATGCTTTTCAAATTTCCATGATTCCATGTTGGTCACATGGTACAATAGGGTAGGTCGATTTTGGAACTGTTGTTGTATACCACTGTTGCATACCCTTCTTCACTTCACTTACTTCTTGTCGTATTTTCTATTCTGGCCGGCTGCTATTCTGAGCGTCTTTGGTATTTCTATCATCTATCTTGACTTGGTCTGGAATCTTCTAAGGTCTGGACTTTCTTGGGGACTTCGGGTCTGGTCTTCTATTGGGGATTTCTATTTATCAGAAGCCCTGTGTCATTGTTAGTTTTTTAGGTAATAACACAAGACTTCGATTTACTTTGATCTTCCTTTATTTTTAAGAAAAGAAAAGAGGATTAAAAAAAATGTTCTTTTAAGTTTTCTTTTGATGTAATCCGACATCGTAATATCAAGAAATGCTTTCTCTTACTATGATGTCGCAGTAGAGCACGTTAACCACTACGCAATGAGGACTCTTCAAGCATTTGGTTTAAAGACCACAGATTGGAAGTTGTACCACTTGGACTCATTTGTTTAATGGGGGTTACATTGTGCGAAATCATTTTAGAACAAAGTCTTAGAATCCCGAAGGACCGAAATCAGCATTAGTATTTCCTCTCTGTGAAGGAGATTCTTCTGTTAGATATCCGAAAACACCTGGAAAAATGATAGATGGGAACTACACAAAAATGTAGCGTGCCTGAAGCAGAATTCTACAAAACAGTAGCTATGTGGAGGCGCGTAGCATAATGGTTTGAGTCGTAGGAAATGGACTCGTCGATCCGAGTTCAAATTCAAGACGAAACTACTTGCATTTCATATGGCGCTAATACCCTTGGGAAAGGTATGAATCCAACTATACTCCCTCCAGCTACGGGTTTAATAGCAGGGCAGACTAGGATCTTCAACCTTGATGAGGCAACCTGTCTAGAAGAAGGAAAACTCTGAATTTAAACATGTTAAACTCCGCTTAAGAAATTGACGTTATGTCACATCCTGCTCGTGCGGAGGGGTTGGTAAGGCGCTAATACCCTTGGGAAAGGTATGAATCCAACTATACTCCCTCCAGCTACGGGTTTAATAGCAGGTCAGACTAGGATCTTCAACCTTGATGAGGCAACCTGTCTAGAAGAAGGAAAACTCTGAATTCAAACATGTTAAACTCCGCTTAAGAAATTGACGTTATGTCGCATCCTGCTCGTGCGGAGGGGTTGGTAAATATATTTTGCATCCCGCCTTATGAGGAGCCGCATTTCATGCGGTCGGCTTTTCAAAAGAGGGTTAGTTAATCTCAAAGGAAAACTCTGAATTCAAACTAGCTGATCTCTGCTTTAAAAATTCAACCTTGGTAAGGCAACCTGTCTAGGAGAAGGAAAACTCTGAATTCAAACTTAAGTAATTGACCTTGTGTCGCATCATGCTCGTGCGGAGGGGTTGGTAAATATATATACGGCCACTTATCTCCCATCTCACAAACCATCCAAGACGACAAGCTGGGTACTGCTTTGATTGGGTGTAGCTTCGAGATCTGTTCCTCTTATTGACTTTAAAAATGTACTCTTATAACTTCTCCTCTTTCTTTCAGCAATTCACTTCTAGCTTTGCTTTCTTTCTTCATTTTCAACAGCGATTCGCTTCCAATAACACAAAATGAATTTGTTATAAAAAAGGGGGCGTTATTTATTCATTCATTTTAACCAAAAGATGAAAGGAATGACTCCATTCTTTTGTTCTATTTTGTAAATACCCAGTTCATTAATTTGTGTTTTATAACAGTTACATGTTTTCATCACTGTGTGAAATGTTCCGACCACGATGACTCACCCTAATCTTTCGGTCACCCATTTAGGGAGAGGGTGGTAACGCCTCTGGGGGGTTGTGACGTCATGTAATATATCCCGTTAGGTCATGTCCCGGGTTATTGTAAAATACAAAAAAAATGCCTGGATTCTGGGAGATGTTTTGAATACTTGTTTAAAAGCACTCATACGTCGTTTGGTTTCGTCGTTTAAGGGCATATCAAACTTCGTGGGATATTTTATGCTAAAGCCATCCAAGTTGAAGAATTTTAGTGGTACTATCTTGCCCATAGCTAGAGGACGTGGGAGATCATACCTTTCACTAGGGTATTAGTCCGAAAGTGAACGTAATAGCCAGACTGGAGTTCGAACTCGCTTACTATGGTGTTGTATCCACTACGCCACGGGGACTCCCTCTGCGTACACTGAAAGCAGAGCAGGTTTTCAATCAAATATCATATATGATGGTTTTAATATCTCGTTACTATTAGTTTCATGCTTACTGCAATCATCAGACGAGACTGTCAAAATGTTAGATTTAAAAAAAAACGCTGGTTTGTTTAGCGTGTTCATTATATATACAAGCAAATATATGCACCCTCCGGGTGCAAGTATTTAAGTTTTAATGTAATAAAATATTGTATTAAATTAGAAAGGCTAATGAAACTAAATAAGAATACAGATAAAAAGATTTGAAACAGAGGGAGTATAATAAAAGATTTGAAACAGAGGAGTATAATAAAAAAATGGAACAACTGAAACTTACTCTTCCATCACTCTCGTCTTTCATTGTTATTTTTTCTAATTTAAGTATTTAGTTATAAGAGGAAGTAAAGAATAAAATGACAGTTATTTTATCTTGTTAATGGATTTCATTTAAGATTCATTGAAGAGATGTTTGCTTATATTCATTAAAATAAAACCAAACAGTTAGAAATCAATAATACTAAGCACATATTTATTAAATTCGATTTTTTAATATTAATATGCAAATTAGCCTTCCCGTTCACATTGTAAAGCGCTATTTTGTTGTATATATAAATATAATTGCATGTTCTTAGTATGTAGACATAGTTAACAGTATTAATAATGTAAGACAATTTTATTAATAATTGAGGTTTAGATAAAAATAAAATCATTGAGAATGAGATGTCAATAACTAAGAGAATTGTGACTTGAGTAGGAATATAGTTTCGGTTACAGACAGAAAAACACACAATCTCTATTATAATAAGATGGTAATTGCCACTTCTTCGCAGAAGAAAGCCATTTCTACAAGTAATTCGGTTGTGAGCTTGCAGAGGGCCCAAATTCAATTTTTTAAAAATGTTCCCTGTCACACATGACCCTTTTCACGGCTTCCCCTCGCATGCGACCGTACGTGACTGAGAAGCCTAGCCCTCGACAGGCAGGCCCTGCCACACAGGTCACATATATTGTCAGTCTTTACTGTAGGAAATGTGTACGTGCCGTCCGTCATGATCCGCTTATGTAGAGGCCGCTTCAGGATGGGGTGCTCGAGCTAACTTACCTCAAATCCTTACAGCTACCATCGGCCTGCCTTTCCAAGAGAATGTATACCGGCCCCGAATTCTGTCAATTGGTCCTCATCGCTAAAGCGGACTTCTGAAAGGGTCACGATGTCTGCTCCATATCGAGAGTTCTTTGACACGATACCAGTTCGTTGTTCGGGGTTTCAAGATCCCTCAAGATTGGGATGTATCTGAACATTCCAGGTGGCTATTTAGCCTAGGTTTGTTGTTGTAATATTTTCTTGTTTCGGCCCTGATAATGTAAACAGCCGCCAGCCTCCGGTTGCTCGCCAGCTTAATAGGGGAAGAGGCATTTGTTTAGTTTGTTTGGTGTCTGGGTGGGCAGTACTACCCAAGGGGCTACTCAGTCACTCACAACCTCACCATGTGTAGATTCACAGCTGTGTGCTTCCAGCCCGTCAGGCCTGCACACACCACCATTTCTCCATCACCGTGGGACTTGTAAAAAATATATGCACATGTTGACATGTTGTGCGCTTGTGCGACACGCACTACATGCTCTCCTTCCCCAAAGTCTAGTATCAGTGACAAGCCGAGGCAAGATGACTGAGATACTTTGGGGAACGCAGGTGGATGATCTTACAAGATCTACAGGTCCACCGGAAAAATCCTTAGTATTTTCTAAGTTTTAACTTAGTATAAGTCCACATGTACAGTTTTCTATTAAACAAATGACATTCATACAATTTTATAATTATATAAAACACAAACAATAAGACCTATTCAAATATTGAAAAGTAAATGAACAAGTAAATTAGATTATTATTCTTAAATGTCAATGAAACGTTATGACAATTTAAATCACTAAATAATAATAAAAATAATATTATAAAACGCAAGGAGTTACACAATTAAAAAAGTAAAGTTTAACTTAACAATGAGTCCACATTCTCTTGTAGCCTTCAAGCTTCAAATATACTGGCCTGACAGGGTCGATATATATATATATATATATATATATATATATATATATATATATATATATATATATATATGTATTTGTGTTAGAACCTAGAAGCACCATATTTCGTGTTTAACGAAGAAACAATCGCACAACAGATATAGATATCAATGTACAAAGAAGCCGATTCCATAACTTCTACACATGAAATACTCCGAGACCGGTTGACATGCCGTTAAGATCTATCAGTCACTCAATCTAGATTCCTTGGAAATGAGAGGTATGCATGAACGCCTCCGTGTTTAAGCTGCTTTCCAAGTGAAACCTACAATTCATGGCCTCCAACATTTTATAGTCCAATTTTCCTGGAACGACTCGGCTGTGTCAATAAGGAAATTGGGTTAAGTTTCATTTGCGTATTTTAGATAAGTTATGTATGTAATTGGTCCATTTACTAAGTTGTAATTTTTTTAGTTTCGGTTTATTTGTCCTGAAGTAATTAATCCTTCCAAAATTGGCTATAATGGTCCAATTACTTGAATTACCTTTTATATTAAAGATGCGTTGATATTTACGAAGCTTATTGTAGAATGAGTCCAAATGAGGGGGCGGGCTGGAAGTTTAAATTGCGACGATCTGCAAAGTGGGGAAAGCCGCTTATATTTGAAAATCTGCGTAGGAAATCCCGGATTTTTTTTATCTAAACTCTAACAGTGACCTAGGGTATCCACAACAAATGTACAGTGTAATGAGATAAAAAGCACGAAGCAGTGGTGGTATTGTTTCTATTATTTACTCCTTTTGAGTTTTCACATCAGCATCAGCTGATGGTCTTTCACTGGAGTCTGAGTGACAGCAAGTCTCCTCAGGTCTCCAGGACTCTTCTGAGTATTCTGGCAGATAGCAGCAGTGCAGTGTTCTGAATGGTTTCAATCCTTCCTCTGATTTCCAAACTTTCCAAACCCTTTTCTAATCCTTTTGGGACTGTTCCAAGTGCATCAACTACAATTGGTATCACTTTCACTTTCATATTCCATAACTTTTTCAGTTCTCTGGCAAGGTGAAAGTTGATACAATTGTATTGAACAAAGAAAGTAGAATTTACAGAAGGAAAGTGAAGTTATGTCCGACAATACAGTCTAGAACTGAATCGTGTCGCTTGTTCCCCAAGCTACAATTGTCTTTGCTACTTATAGTAGTAATAGGATTATTCCATTATGTAAATAGGTTATATCACCTATAACAGTTATTTAATGTCAAAGCCATCCTTGTAGAAGAACGGGGAGAGTCCTCGTGGCGTAATGGCAAACGTGCTGAACTACGACATCATAGTAAGCGAGTTCGAACTGTAGTCGCGCTATTACGTTCACTTTCGGATTGATACCCGTGAAAAAGATATGAACCTCTTCATCCCCCAGCTATTGGTTAGATAGTACCAATACTGTTCTTTTACAACGATGGCTTTGGCATTAAATAACCCACAAAGAATTATATGCCATTAAACCAAGAAACCGAATCAGACCTAAAGAACCCCTTTGTAAACAACATTGACTGTGATGTATTTGTTCGTCTTGATTGAAAATCCCTCTCCCCCCTCTCTCTCTCTCTCTCTATATATATATATATATATATATATATATATATATATATGTGTGTGTGTGTGTGTGTGTGTGTGTGTGTGTATGTGTCCCTCTCATTATATATGTATACGTCATTAAAGAAATAATTGTAGAAGAATAATAGAGGTACTGTTTAACCAATAGCTGGAGGTGGCTCAGGAGGTTCGTACCTTTCCCAAGGGTATTATTGCGAAAGTGAACATTATATATATATATATATATATATATATATATTTACCAACCCCTCCGCACGAGCAGGATGTGACATAAGGTCAATTTCTTAAGAGGAGTTTAACAGGTTTGAATTCAGAGTTTTCCTTCTCCTAGACCGGTTGCCTAACCAAGGTTAAAGAGCCCAGTCTGCTCTACTATTTACCCATAGCTGGAGGGCGAGTAGAATTCATACCTTTCCCAAGTGTATTAGCGCTAAGTGAAATACAATTACCACGTCCAGGATTTGAACTCGGGTCGACGAGTCCATTTCCTATGACTTTAACCATTACACCACGCGCTTCCTTAAAGTGAACATTATAGCACCAGTTACTACAATATCGCAGTACACTACGCCACAAGGACTTTCCCAGCCTTTGGTTTAATGACTACTTCTTTGAAGAACTGGGTAGTTGCACCACTTGGACTCTAACGAAACACCTGGAGAAAATATTGGATGAGAACTGCACAAGAATGCTGCGTGTTGTTTTGAACACATCCTGGAAGCAGCACCTTACAATACAGCTGCTATACGGCTACTTACCCCCCATCTCACAAGCCATTCAAGACAAAGAAGACATGAAAACAAAGAAAAAAGATTTACTCAAAATCTGAAACATGAAATATATAATTATGTTTACAGTATCCGCCCGGTATTCGCGGGGGTTACGTTCCTTCCCCTTCCGCGAATCCCGAAAATCCGCGAATTATTGATGCAGGTCTTTTAAGCCCTTATGGCAAGCCCCAACCCCTTTTTATCATACGGGTGCTAGAAGGCGGTGGCTGCGGGTCTACATGTCCTGGGAATGACGTTAAACTCTATCTGATGGTGAGGTTCCAGTTTTGGAGGTTTGGGGAGCACCCCTTCATCACCATTGCTCCCTGGTCCACTCTGACCCGGAGTGGTAGTACCTGTTAGGGCCCCATCTATGGGTTAAATAGAAAAATGTATTTATAAAAAAATTGTATTATCCATTAAGAATTGATTTATTTCAAAACTTTATCGGCATTAAATAACCCACTGATGTTGATATGCCGTAAAACAAAACAAACCAAAAAAAACAAAAAAAAACGCTCTTTTAATGCGCACTAGTATTGTTAAAAAATATTTGAAAACGTCAATAGAAAATGGAAAATTAACTTTTTAATGTTTTATTTTACGTTTAATATTAAGAACAATTCCAAGTGCTGAACTAAGTGTTATAAAAAAGAAAAAACAAACTTCTCTTACATAAAACCTAAATTTTTGCATTTGAAAGTAAATTCCCGTAAAATCCCGCCATTTCTTAATCTTTGTTGACAAAATTATCGCATCTTGACGTGTGCACTATTTTTTGTATGGAGGATTATACGTAAATGTTTTCAAACAAATAAAATAATAAATTTCTTCAAACACTGTTTGTTTGAGTTGTACAAAGTATAATTATACTAGCGTCACGGATTTGAACCTATTATCGCTGAAGCAAAAAATAACAGCAACAACAATACCCAAAAAACAGATTTTTTTATATCCTTTAGCGCCGCCATTAATAAAAATTACGACAATTTGTAATTCAAACATTATTTTCAATTTAAAAAAAAATAAAAACCGAAATATGTTATGTCATTATTTTTAGCTAGATATTTTTTATACAATATTTTCTTTGATCAATGAATACGATTTTGATATCCGCTAAAGAAAAGTATTTATTTTACATTTTATAAATTTTTTAAAATCCCTGAAAAAAAAAATAAACAAGTAGACAATAGGAACTTTTAATATAAAATTCTTTAGAAAATAACCTAACAATTTAGAAAAAAGAAAAAAAAGATACATATTTTTTTTTATTTACGAGATTTAAATTTCAATGTTAAAGATACCCTATTACCAAAATCGAATTAGTAGCGATTTAGGTTTTTTTTACATATGTTCCGTCATTAAATTATCTTTCCAAAAATGTAAAAATCATTTATATCCAAAAAAAAAAAGATCTTTGTACGGAGGATCAATGCGCGAAACAAAAACTAACGAAAAAAAATATTAACCTTTTCAATTTAGTAAGCATTTATTTATAATAAAAGTTCGTCTTTTATTACTTCATATACCGAAAGTTTTATTAAAATCGGATAGTTAGTTTATTTTATATGATTTTTAGAAGAATTTCCTGTGATCACCCTTTTTTAGAGCCAGCGATAATTTGCACACCGCTATTATATACGCTAAAATATGCTTCGCAGACACATTCTAAAGACAGTCTTACTCATTAATACAGTAATAATGTAAGTAATATGTAGAAACGAAAGCTCGTAACTGACATTATTATTTTAAAATTATTTACCAGTTATACTGTATCATCTCTCTTTTCTAATTTTTTATTTTATATTAACTGACATTGTTATTTTAAAGTTATTCACCAGTTAGGGTGAATGTGAGCGTTTTCTGTTAAAGAATGGCCTAAGAAATTCACGAAATTGCCGAAATTATGAAAAACAAAACTTTGAGAGCAGAATCCGCAAGTATGCGGGGTCGCGAATGTTGAACCGCGAATGGGTGAGGGTATACTGTACATGATATAAAACTCAAAAAAATAAAAATTGAAAATTTGAACCCAGACCTCGTTAGTCTCAATTACCCCCACTTAAAGTGAAATTGTCCCCCTTTAAAAATGAAATTGGCCTCCCTTTGGGGCATACGCCTTACATTCGGAACCACCGCACTAGATGTTTTCATTATCAAAAAAATGTTTGCGACGAGCCGTTTCCACCATGAAAAACATCAATAATGTGATCATATTACAGAGTCTGTGGCACAGACTTTTTCAGTTGACAAACATAACTAATGAAGATGTCATCCATCATTGTAGATCTGTGAAATGTTTTAATTAGTTTCACTTTGCTAAAACCTTTTTCCCCGCGCTTTTTTTCCCGCGCTCGCAGACATGTTAATAAACTGGCAAGAGCAATTGAAACATTTGCAAAGATATCTTATAGAAGTTTTTGCACTAATGTAATTAGGAAAATGTAATTATTTTTGAAACTTTCTTTTTTTTTCTACTAGAAGTGGCTACCCGGCCGGCGTCGCCTGGATAGAGGGGGGGGCAAAAAAAGTTAGTCTCACATTATTACTGAATTGCAAGTAGGATCCTCACAGGATACCCCATTAAAATCCCTATGTAAAAACACCTTGCATTGATAAGACAGAATTCCATGCTGTTACTATCTAAATTTTATTGTTTAATTACAAATTTAAATTAATTTTTCATTAGTTTTCAAAAAAAGCAAGATATGGTGATGGTGAATGTGTATATATTAGATATATCCAATTTGTCGAAAAGTATGAATCCTACTCTCCCTCCAGCTATGGGTAAATAGTAGGGCAGACTGGGCTCTTTAACCTTGGTTAGGCAACCGGTCTAGGAGAAAGAAAACTCTGAATTCAAACCTGTTGAACTCCGCTTAAGAAATTAACCTTGTGTCACATCCTGCTCGTGCGGAGGGGTTGATAAATATATGTATATCCAATTTGTCGAAAAAAAATTTTACAAAACAAATTTACCCCACACACCCCCACCCCCCATTTAAAAAAATTACTAAAAATCAGAGAATTATCCGATTTTAATTAAATTTTAAGTGTTGATTTATCAATGAATGAATTTCATAATGCGTGTGTGTTAATGGTTACTGTCGAAGGATGTGGACAGGGCGAGAGGGGTTCAATCATGGACGAGGCTTTTTGCATTTCATATAGCTAAAACCCTTGGGAAAGGTATGGATCCAACTGTTCTCTCTCCAGCTATGGATAAATAGTAGGACAGACTAGGATCTTTAAACTTAGTAGGGTAGACTGGGTTCTTTAACCTTGTTTAGGCAACCAGTCTAGGGGAGGGAAAAATGAAAACCTGTTAAACTCCACTTAAGAAATTGACCTTGTGCAACATCCTGCTCCGAACTAACAGATTCTGCCGCTACGTCCACGAGTTTCATTTTTGTATAGTTGTTTGTTTAGAGGGGATTTTTTTCTGACAACTATATGATATTAAGTATTCTTATCTAATACAAATAATTTGCACACAGTTGTATGATTTCAAGTATTCCTATCTAATACTAATAGCTATAGACTTCAAGTAATTATTCCTATTTAATAATAGTCATTTGTTTGTACAGTTATGTAATTTCAAGTAACTAATAATAATAATCATTAATAAACATTGATAACTCCAAGTAACTACCGTATTGACGGCATATAAGACGCACGGGCATATAAGACGCATCCCCATTTCAGCAGTTCAGATTCAGGAAAAAATTGTTTAGTGTATTTAAGCTTATATTGTTGAAAACAGCCTAGCTGTGTATTACACAAGCAGAAACATAATTGTATAAAAGTAATTTGGTAGTTTAGGGTAGGTAAAATTACTGAGCGTAAGCTGGGTTAGTGAGCATCATAGAGAAGATTAGCCTAGGCCTACAAGAGGTTTCAAACTTCACCTACAATGACATTGTTATTTTAAATTTAATTTTTTTAGCCAAAATTTTGATGAAAAAAGTGCGTTCTATATGCCGTCAAATACGGTATCCATAATACAAATAATTTACAGCTATATGGCATCAAAAAGATTTTCCTTTTTACCTGTGTTGTCCTAACAGGTACTACCACTCCGTCTCATCGTGGTGTATGGTTAGCAATTAGTCTCGCAGATCCATTACTATTGAATAGCAATTTCGATTCTCGCTGAATGCTCCATACTTGCGACCTCGTGTCACATCCTACTCGTGGCGAACGGGTTAGGTGAATACTTACAACTCCGGGTCAGAGTGAACTTTGGAGTATTGGCAAAAAATGGGTACTTCACACTTCCTAAATCTCCAGAACCGTAGCCTCACTATCAAATACAGTTTAATGGCATAAATAGAACACTCCTTTTGGTGTGGGGTGGGGTCTTACCGCTCTGTAGGGGATACAGTCGGCGTGTTCTAAGCCCTGCCGACAGGGAGAATCTTATTTATGTTGCTTGTTTGCACCTAATAACAATAAAATGTGATAGTTTTATATTGTCGAGATTTATTTGATGAAGTATATATATATATATATATATATATATATATATATATATAAACATATTATATATATATGTGTGTGTGTGTGTGTGTGTGTGTGTGTGTGTGTAAATGTATATGCATATATATGTATATATGCTATGGAAACGGTGAGGAAATTAATCCGATGTTTTGATATTTTTAAATATAACAAACACAGGATGTTATGATCAGCGGAAACAATTTTATGTGTCAATACTTAAGCATTTCGGTATCTTGTACCATCTTCAGGACACTGTTAAGTAATGTTCATGTGAGGGACAAAATGAAAGATGTTAAGTGTATAATGAATGTGTGAATATGATGTTATTAACTGTTAATTTTTATATGCGCGTTTGTTTACGAAAGCCAATGACGTGATCATTGCATGTGCATTTGCTTTTCGTAATCAAACGCGCATATAAAAATTAACGGTTAATAACATCATATTCACACATTCACTATACACTTAACATCTTTCATTTTGTCCCTCACATGAACATTACTTAACAGTGTCCTGAAGATGGTACAAGATACCGAAATGCTTAAGTATTGGCACATAAAATTGTTTCCGCTGATCATAACATCCTGTGTTTTTTATATTTTTAAAATATTTTCTTCTCATATATGCATATATATATATATATATATATATATATATATATATATATATATGTGTGTGTGTGTGTGTGTGTGTGTGTGTGTGTGTGTGTGAGTTAATAGTAAGGAAATGAATATGTATAGATAGAAGGGTATGAAAAACACACTTTGTTGTTAAAATGAATATATTTTTTGATATCCTTTTTCATTGCTGATATTGACAATATTTCGATTTAATAAAAATCATCATCAGATCATAATGATAGTTAGGTCTGTTTTTAGATGTAAATGCTTTTAATCCGGATTCATCGAGAGAGAAACAGAAAATAATTTGAATTCAAACTAGAAGTATTGTTTTTATGTGTAAAAATAAAAGAAAATCGGACCCGTGGGCCACCTGCGTGCTCACGAGCGAAATACTTGTAGAAATGGCAATCACTATATATATATATATATGATGAGGCCTAATAGGCCGAAATGTACATACAGAGATTGATTTTTCTCGATTTGTTTAGCCTTACATTTGAATAGGTGTTCCCGCCTAATTAATTCATTATTAATTAATTAACTTTCAAAATTAGGTACGACTTCAATTAAGCACATATTCTCCCAAAAATTGTCGGCTAAAAAAAGCCATATCAAAACACATCGTTTGTGTATTTACTTCTCATATATATATATATATATATATATATATATAGAGAGAGAGAGAGAGAGAGAGAGAGAGAGAGGGGGAGAGGGAGAGAGATTCTGTATGTCAGTCTCTACAACGACCGAACGCAATTCCTTTTATAAAGGAAAAATTGGTGGAGACCAGCAATGACCGAACTGCAATAAAAATCCACACCCGAGAGGGGATTAAAAAACGCATTGTCCCTCATTTTTCATTTGAAAGGCTAAAAGAAATATACCAAGGTTACAAATGATATATTAAAAGAATAATTTTTAAAATGATTAAAAAATGAAGCCAATTGATAAAAGTTGGTTGGATATTACGGCATGTCAACCCTTGTTGGGTTATTTTATGCCGAAGACATTTTGTTTTATTCATTCTAGGTGGGTATTGAACAATTCTTTTAAATGTTTTTTAAACACATTTTTTAAAACTCTTTTTTTCTATTTATTGGGACCCTACCAAGTAATACAACTCCGGGTCAGAGATGACCTAGGAGTAATGGCAATGAAGGGGTACTCCCCACTCCACGGAACTCCGGAATTGAAACTTCACCATTAGATGATTGATAAAGGATAAAAGATATTAAAAAGCAATTTTAAAAAAAAACGAATAGAAGAAAAAAATACTAATATGAATGATAATTTGGGTGACCATCTAAGCGACAACAGTTACTGGTTGATTGAAAAGGGTTGATATTTCCGCAAAACGAACCAACCAACCAACCAAGAATAATAATAATAACTAGCAGGACTTACCACAGTATGTTAATCTAATTATTACAACGTTTGATATGTTTAATTAAGAACTACTGCAAATAATTCAATATGTACTAAGTATTTAACTCCCTCTCACTCTTTATTTTTCCTTCTTTCCTTCTTTTCATCTTTTCGTTATGTTCGATTGAAACACATTATCGTTATCACTTCCGTACAATCACATCCTCTCCATATAATTCCCCTACTTTCTTTTTTCTTTCTTATATTTGTGTGTGTGGCATGTCCTTTTTCTTACCTTTCTTTCTTTATGATAAAAACGGAATGGTCCATATATTTGGATTTGTGTAGTAAAGTGGGGAGCTTCGTGTGGCTCCCCACCTCAGACGCAAAAACAATCTTCCTGGTCTAGCGCTAGCGTAAAGGAGATAGACTCCCCACTGTCTGGCTGATACCGACAATAGGCCACTTCGCCTACTTTACTTGTTCTTTATTATTGTAATCTAATTCATCCTGTTCAATTATAATGAAGTAACCATCAGTTTTTGTACTTTGTTTGGATGTGGTGGGAGAGCCGCTGTAAGTGGTTTAAAGTAGGCAAATAATTAAATAGCTTCTCGTTTTAATTTTGTTCATTTAGCTGTGTTTTTTTTATTGTAGCAATTTTTTAGCATTTCGACAAGATCTACTTAAAAATTATAAACACTAGCAAATATATGCACCCTCCGGGTACAAGTATTTAAGTTTTAATGTAATAAAATATTATATTAAATTAGAAAGGCTAATGAAACTAAATAAGAATGCAGATAAAAAGATTTGAAACAGAGGTGGGTACAATCGAAAAATAGAACAACTGAAGCTTACTCTACCATCTCTCATGTCTTTCATTGCTAAATTTTCCTAATTCAACTAAAGAATAAAATTACAGTTACTTTTTCTTGTAAATGGGTTTCTTTTAAGATTTATCCCCTAGATTCATCAAGATAAAACCAAGCAATTAGAAATCAATAATACTAAGCACATATTTATTAAAATCATTTTTTAAGATCAATATGCAAATTAGCCTTCCCGTTCACACTGTAAACCGCTATTTTGTTGTATATATGAATACAATTGCCTGCTTTTAGTATGTAGGTAACGCCAACAGTATTAATAATGTAAAACAATTTGATTTATAATTGAGGTTTAAATAGAAATGAAATCATGACGTAAATAACAAAGGGAATTGTGACTCGAGTAGCGATGTAGTTTCGGTTACAGACAGAAGAACACACAATCTTTATTATAACTAGCAAGTATTTAAGTTTTAATGTAATAAAATATTGTATTAAATTAAAAAGGCTAATGAAACTAAATAAGAATACAGATAAAAAGATTTGAAACAGAGGGAGTATAATAAAAGATTTGAAACAGAGGGAGTATGATAAAAAATGGACAACTGAAACTTACTCTTCCATCACTCCCGTCTTTCATTGTTATTTTTTCTAATTTAAGTATTTAGTTATAAGAGGAAGTAAAGAATAAAATGACAGTTATTTTATCTTGTTAATGGATTTCATTTAAGATTCATTGAAGAGATTTTTGCTTATATTCATTAAAATAAAACCAAACAGAAATCAATAATACTAAGCACATATTTATTAAATTCGATTTTTTAATACTAATATGCAAATTAGCCTTCCCGTTCACACTGTAAACAGCTATTTTGTTGTATATATAAATATAATTGCATGTTATCAGTATGTAGACATAGTTAACAGTATTAATAATGGAAGAAAATTTTATTAATAATTGAGGTTTAGATAAAAATAAAATCAGGGAGAATGTGATGTAAATAACTAAGGGAATTGTGACTTGTGTAGGAATATAGTTTCGGTTACATACAGAAAAACACACAATCTCCATTATAATAAGATAAGAGATTGAATTTTCAATGAATTTCATTATTTCATGTTCGGTAAGATAAGTAAAGAAGAATAATAAGAAAGGAGAGGAAAAATAGGATTTGTGGTTCACAAAATGGTTTAACAATCATGGTCTTTACGAGAAGAGCCTCGTGGACACCAAAAAACTGGAATTTATTTGAAAAGCAAATGTTTAATTGTTTTTCTCTTGTAAAATTTTCGGGCTTGTGTCTTTTGAAAGCGGCCCGGTTTAATGTGCGCCGCTACAAGCTGAGTTGGGGGAGGAAGCGTCGGTGGTGGGGGGGGGAGAGGCAGAATAAGGCGTCAATAAACGTCAAGGGCAACCGGCACAGCAAGCACTGAATTACCGTAAATTGGTCATAATTAGAGCGGAACCACCACCAATATCTACAGACACTCACAATCACATAGTCGTAGTAAAAAAAAATAAAAGCAAAGAAAACTCTCACTCCCACAACTCCCTCTCTCTCTCTCTCTCTCTTATATATATATATATATATATATATATATATATTATATACACTCACACACACACACACACACATATATATATATATATACTTTGGGGTATTCAAATGAGAGTTCAGACATATACACAACCTCACATAATATACAGGCAAAGAGAAGATAAAACATACACTCCTCCTTGTCTAGGCGCCAGCGTAGGGAGATACTGTGCGACTTTGACTCACAAGACATTATTACAGTTGTATGTTTTTTAATTGATGCTCCATGTTTGTACCAGACTTAGCCTCACAATGGTTAATATGCTATTAAACAAAATAACCAACAAACTAAAATAAAAATCATTTCTACCAATTTATTAATACACTTAAAGTTAAACAAATTATAGAAAAGAAAAAGAAGATTTTGCATGAAATAACATACAAGGATTGATATGTATTATCTGCGTTATTCGGACTATTGTCCTCATCTTCATTGTTATTTGTACAACGTTTCGGCCGATATACTCTCCGGCCTTCTTCAGGTATTTCTTGTCGGACTCGGGAACCTTCTTTTCGAATCGGGAACTTTCTTGTCGCATTCGGGAGCCATCACGGAACTTTGAACCTAACCTTTATTTATTCCACGGGGTTATGCTGTTCTCATTCCGCTAACCATAGCTGGGGTAGCGGAATGAGAAAAGAAGGGTCCCGAGTCCGAGAAGATTCCCGAGTCCGACAAGAAATACCTGAAGAAGGCCGGAGGGTATATCGACCGAAACGTTGTCCCCATCTTCATTGTTATTTGTACAACGTTTCGGCCGATATGCCCACCGGCCTTCTTCAGGTATTTCTTGTCGGACTCGGGAACCTTCTCGGGCTCGGAAACCTTCTTTTCGGACTCGGTTAGGTTAAGACAGTTCTAAGTGACAGTTATCTCTGGAACCCGAGTTCAATCCTGAGTGAAAGCAGTTAGAAAAATAATTAATTAACACAACTCCTACCCCAGCTATGGTTAGCGGAATGAGAACAGGATACCCCCGTGGACTAAATAAAGGGTTAGGTTCAAAGTTCTGTGATGGCTCCCGAATACGACAAGAAAGTTCCCGAGTTGGAAAAGAAGGTTCCCGAGTCCGAGAAGGTTCCCCGAGAATCCGACAAGAAATACCTGAAGAAGGCCGGAGGGTATATCGGCCGAAACGTTGTACAAATAACAATGAAGATGGGGTCAATAGTCCGAATAACGCAGATAATACTAATCTTCAAGCCTCATTTCAAACATTCAGAGAAAAAGGATTGATATGTCATCAGATACCAACTGACAAGGATAACATATTGTTAAAAACGTTGACTATAAATGTATAAATATATGTATTTACCTAACCCCTCCGCCCGAGTAGGATGCGACACAAGGTCAAGTTTAAGCGAAGTTTAACATATTTGAACTTAAAGTGTTCTTTCTCCTAGACCAGGGTTCCCCAAAGTATGGTACGCGGGCGGGATCCGGTCTGCAAAGACATTTTATCAGACCCGCCAACGGTACTTGAATTTGTTTGTTAAAACATTCTGATACCATTTAAGACGTTCTGATACCTTTTAAATTAAAATATATTAAGCTTACGAAATCTTCATAGACGTAACTACGGAATCAACCCATCGAACGAAGTTGACTGATAAACATTTGAAAGCAATTCTCTTGATTGGATGTAGCAATTCCAAACCAAACATTGACGATATCTTGAAAGGCAAACTTCAGTTTCACAAATCTCACCAAACATTTCTGCTAATGTTGCGTTCTTTGATAATGTTTTGAAAATAAATATGTTGGTTAAATTTGTTTTTGTGCATCTTACGCCACTCATCCATGAATATAACATGGAAAGATGAATTTTGTTTCACATCTTTTTCTCAGAGGTTTCGTTCTAGATAGCAAGTATTGAACACAATAATAATGTGGCCCACGCTAGTTAACTTTTCAATTATCCGGCCCACCGTGAAAAAAGTTTGGTGATCCCTGTCCTGGACCGATTGCCATATCAAGGTTAAGGAACCCAGTCTGCCCTACTATATACCCATAGCTGAAGGGAGAAACACTTGCATTTATTATTAGAGATAAGTAGCTTTTATTCGAGGCATAATTGTATTGAAAGTACCAGTACTTTATTAAACTTTAAGTACCTTTTATTCAAGATATAAGTACCCTTATTCAATACGTAAGTACTTTTATTAAAAACCTAAAAACGTTAATCATTACTGCTACTGAATTAGATTAAGCGAATTGAAATTCAATGTTATTAACCATTGGGCCCCAGTAAGCACCCTTCATAATTATTTTCTGAGATTAGTTTAATCCTTGACAAAGCCATAGTAATGTCTCATCCAATGTGCATTGAACTTGCTACGCTAGTCATAGGGACTGCAAAGTGACCTTGCTACCCATAATGCTACAATATACCCAATTTTGATTCATATATATATATATATATATATATATAAAATGGACTCTCTTGTCGATTTTCGACGCATGAGTGTTCATCCGGTGAATCAACCAACACAGTGATTTTGTTTTAGTGGTGAACGGTGAAGGCTTGTGTATGACATTCCACACTTTTTGGCACTGATGATAGGAAATGAATTGGTGCATCAAGGAATGCAGACACCAATCAACGACTGGACTCGAAGAAAGTTTGAATTCAGAGTTATCCTCTCCTAGACTGGTTACCTACCCAGGTTAAAGGGCCAGTCTGTCCTTATATTAATCATGGTGAGGAGAATATATGGATTCATACCTTCCCAAGGGTATTAGCGCTATATGAAACGCTAACAGCTTCGTCTAGAAATGAACTCGAACCGATGAGTCCATGATATATATATATATTTTATGGAAACTGCAATGTGGGAAGCGTCCGAGGCACAAGCCAAAAAAGCGTTTTAGGGATGCTATCAAAAACATCAAACATCAACATAAACGTTCATGAGTGGGAGAGAATAGCTACGAATCGTGCGGCTTGGAGAAGACTTGTTTACGATAACTGCAAGGGGTTTGAGGTAAGACAGCTCGAACATCATCCTGAAGCGGTCTCTACGTTAGCGGCACATGACGGGCGTCATGACACATTTCCTACATTTAAGTTGGACTACATATGTGACGTGTGTGGCAGGGCCTGTCTGTCGAAGGCTGGGCTTCTCAGTCACGTACGGTCACATACGAGAGGAAACCGGGGAAGGGGTTCATATGTATATAGTGAGTAAAACAAGCTGGACGCCTGAGCCCCGCGTGCTCACAACCGAACTTGTAGAAATGGCCCTATTCTGTGAAGAATTGGCAATCACCATATATATTCATCGTGTTGAGGGTACGAATTCCCATGATTTCCTTTTTCTCGAACCCGCCTCCTACGTTAACTCCTGGCAAGTCCCAGCAGGCATGCAGTATTTGCATAGAGCTATCAATGTAAGGTTGTGGTGGTCGACAAACTGATGTGTCCATGTGTAGTTGTTCATAACATTACAAGTTTGATAAATTGTACAGCTGTTTCAACTTTATTAAGTACACCGCTTAATAAGTTGAAACAGCTGTACGGTGTTCCACGTGGCGCACTTTATTCCCGGGTTTGCTTGTTATGATTATTTCAATAATTTCGAATTTTATCGATATACACATTGTAATTGCCTTAAAAATATATCTAATAATAATAATAATAATAATAATAATATAATAATTATATATATATTATTATATATATATGTGTTGTGTGTGTGTGTGTGTGTGTGTGTTGTTGAAAGATAATGGAAAGAAAATGTATGGATAAAAATTATTTATTGGAATGCGACACGTGTTTCGACCAAGTGTTTGCATTAGATGCATTGTATTCCATTCACTGTTATTTTGAATAAAAATAAAATAAAATGATAATAATAGAGAAACATAAAGTTTTAGATATACAAAAAAACGTTTTCTTCTAGGTATGATATTTTGATATTAAATATCAAAATCAATATATATATATATATATATATATATATATATATATATATATTATATAAAAAATATTTACTATATTCAACGTATTTTTCAACGTTCTTTTTTCAGACTTCAAATTTTAAACAGACTGATAAACAAGGACTATCACTTGCTTTTCTCGTTATTCTGTGATAAATTTTTTTATCACTTCCTATACAACAAATGCCTGAAGATGATCTAATTAATAGATCGAAACACTGCAGCGTCGGCCAATAACTTACCACTTAACTCATTCAAACCTGTGTTTTTTCAATTTTTTCTTATTATACTACATACGTTGGATTCACTTCCTTCTCTCTCTCTCTCTCTCTCTCTCATATATATATATATATATATATATATATAATAAGATTTTTGGATGTTTGTTTATTTTAGAAGCATTGTTGAATAAAGTATATATTAAACTTTTACTTGAAGGCACTTACAATGCATGTATCGCATAAAATTCGTTACTTTTTCTTATAGAAAAGAACTTGACAAGTGTAATCCGGCAAGGTTGCCGGTGTGTAGAATATCGTACAGACTGTTTCGACTTTTTTAAGTCTCATCAGTGATACATACTAACGACTTCCTCGACAGAAATCAATTTCATTTTCTATAAGAAAAAGTATCGAATTTATGCGATACATGCTTGTAAGTGCCTTCAAGTAAAAATGTAATATATTATATATATATATAATATATATTATATATATTATTATTGTCAAAATAAAAAATAACATGAATAAAATAACTTACACGATAAAATATACTAAATTCTTTAAATACTAACGCACTACCTTAGCAACCCTTCAACAATTGACATCCTAACTGAATAAACACCACAAAAAATTCCAAATGAATAAAACTCGCATCAAACAAACAATCACTACAAAATAATCCCTGAGAACGACCAGTGAAATGGTTGAATGCGCTGAGTAAAAAAATTGGGGCATTTGTCAACGATGTACGGAAACAGTAAGAAGACTCGAAGTCTACACTTGAAAATTATAAAGAAGACTATTCCTTTGTCTTTAAAACCTGAATTAAACAATATATATATATATATATAATTAATATATATATAAGTAATACACAGACATGTGTTTCGAGGTTTCACTCTCATCTGTGGTTATACTTGAACAGCACACCTGGCGGGTTTGAGACCCGAATGAACTTTTCGTTCGCCAAGCCTCTTACCCGTGCGTCAGAGCAGCTGTCAAATATAGGAGAATAATACACAGTGAGAAAGGAGAATGTTAAGGAAAAGTGTGAACAGCTCAGAGGAGAAAGAAGGAATGAAACAGAAAGGGAACTCGATGTAGACAACTATTTTTATTACTTGAAATGGTGAGGAAATATTTCAATGTTAGAAGCATAATCACCGAAACAAACTGCTGTAAGTATATATATATATATTATATATGTATATATAATATATTATATATGCTCCCATCTACCAGGGGTTGAGCATTTGGAGGGATTCGCTGAGACCGCCAACTAAACGTAAACGCAACGCTCTCCTATAAAGGGATGGCGGCTTTACATACATACAGATGTGTGTAATAAACAGTTAAAAATCTCCTTCCCATTCTGTAGGTGACGATAACCGAGGGTTAAGCTATCCGACTTATGCTGAATCGATAGGGTTTCAATCCCGGTTGTAGGTAGCTTACAAATGTCTTGCCACACCGAAGAGACATATACGTCGACACGGTGTCTGTGGATGACATTATATATATATATTATATATATATTATGTCATCCACAGACACAGTGTTTCGACGTTTACGTTTCATTAGTGCGGCTCGACTTTTTTACAGCTAATTCTAGCCGAGAGCAAAACCGACAGAAAATTCGTTTGTCAAGCTCCTTACCTCACGGCCGTCAGAAACTGTCAGTCAGGGCGAACAATATTGGTGCATACTTACGTAGATTATGTTTTTACAATCACCAGAGAATCAAATCTGTAAACAATATTATACACACACCCAAACACACAACACACACACAAATATATATATATATATATATATATATTTATATATATTATATATATCAACAATATCAACCTGTTGGGTTATTTTATGCCGACACTTTTTATATTTTGATGGGTATATCAAATTTTTTATAAACTCATTTTAAACACGTTTTTATCTCTCTATTTTCTATATAGATGAGACTAACATGAACTACATCGGTCAGAGTGTAAGGGAATAATGCCACGAAGGGTTTCCACACTCCAGGCTCAAAATAGAAATTCACTATTAGATGCAGTTTAAACGTCATACCAGGACATCCAGAATTAAAATCTCACAATTAAAAGTTGAAAGTGATTTTCAAGACATCTGAAATTATTTGAGATGTAAATATTTGAGTAACAAATAGTTTAGGCAAGTGAAACTAAACAGGTTTAACGTTGAGAAAAATAAGATTTATTCATAAAATTTGAATGAGAAATTCAAAGGTATGTGGTTTTCATGAATGAGTTCACAAGTTTTTAATATGTGCACCGCTACGACAAATCCGTCTACCTGCACAGACAGCATTCCTCTCTTTTTTTCTTTTTTTTCTTTTTTTTTCTTTTTTTTTTTTGCGCCATGTCTATATCTGCACTGTAGATCATACATTTTTTGAGAATTCTCTCACAAATGCAGGCTGCACAGTCTTGTTCGATTATGTTCGAGTCACCTTCCCATCTACCAAGGCGAATGCCGGGTAGCCGCTGCTAGTAATATATAAAGGGCAGTTGGTGTGTATGTATGTATGTATATGTAGATCGGCAACGCCGGGGTCCAGTGGCTTCGGCCCTGGATCTTTACGAGTTAATAGCGTCGATCCCAGGGGCCATCCCCCCAGCAACACTTCCCCTTGATTTAAAGGGGCAGGGTGGGTTTATTGCCAGTGCTGAGGGCCCTTGAGGGGAATGCGACGGGATCGACGCAATTTTTCACCTGCCACTCCATGAGCTTCGGCTTGTGGGTGGTCCCAGTTAATAGGGATTTGTGCCTGACCCGTACAAGTGGGGTACGCGGTAAATACTATGTATGAGGCAAGCGTTTGGCTCAAGGCCCAAGATGAGATACAAGATTGCCTGAGGTCGACCTTGAAAAATGTAACATCGATGAGAAGACCTGGGAGAGTAAGGCTTTGGACCGTGGCAGTGGGAAGAGCTGTACAGGAGGGCACAAAAATTTGAGACCAACCGTATACAGCATGAGTAGTGAAACGAGATATTCGCAAGAATAAAAAAAGTAGACAACCAAGGGCTTCAAATCGGTCTCTATGTGACCAGTGTGGAAGGCTATTATGAGCAAGGCTGGGCTGATAGTCACAATCTGTGTCGCGGGATGGACTAATAAAATACCTGTGCTCCCTGGAATTACCTGTAAATGAGGGAGATGCGCAGACTTTGGCAGGACTAAAGAGCCACTTTGTCACTCATTGTTAAACTTTTTGAGCTCACCATTATATTCTTGACTGTTGAACATTTTTTTAATA
Source organism: Doryteuthis pealeii (assembly GCA_023376005.1). NCBI lineage: Eukaryota > Metazoa > Mollusca > Cephalopoda > Myopsida > Loliginidae > Doryteuthis > Doryteuthis pealeii. Next base: position 25,481,805 of record CM042154.1, read on the forward strand.
TAACAATGCAATTGAATATTGAAGAGTTTGCTCATCATGTATAGGATGGGATTGGAAATTTATGAAATCCAGACAGCATGGTAATAAGTGCGAGTGACAGCGTACAGCTGTTGTCAATTAATAAGCGGTGTACTTATAAAGTTGAAACAGCTGTACGGTGTTCACGTGGCGCACTTTATTCGCTGGGTTTGCTTGTCATGGTTATTTTCAATAATTATCGAATTTTATACGTATACGCACAACACCCTTTTCTTTTCCAGTAATGGCATTTCTATACTGTAAGGTGGTGGTAATGGTTAAAGTCATAGGAAATGGTCTCATCCCCGAGTTCAATCCTGGACGTGGTAATGCATTTCACTTGGGAAGGTATGAATTCTACTCTCCTCCAGTATAGTAAATAGTAGGGCACTGGGCTCTTTAATTGGTTGACAACGGTCTAGAGAGGAAACTCTGAATTCAAACCTGTTAAACCGCTAAAAATTGACCTGTTGTCACATCGCTCCGTGGGAGGGGTCGGAATATATATACCCTGTAAAAAAACAACAAATTAAACATAGAATATTTAGTTGTTTTTACACACGCTGGTAAAATTTGAGATAATTTAAACAAGAATTGAACTGGATATTTGATTACAAATTATATCAATTTTTTTTCCGAACACCTTGTACGTAGGTGGATGATCTGACAAGATCTACGGGTCACTCACACCGGAAAAAAAGTTTTTCTAAGTTTTAACTTCGTATAAGTCACAGGTACGATTTTCTATTAAATAGGTGACCTTGATACAATTTCACTTTATTTCATTTATGACATAAAAGACAATTACAATATTCAAAAGTAAGATAAACAGGTAATACAAAGATATTTTACATGTCACTGAGTTAAGTGGGTTAAGAGTAGTATTCATAGAAAACAAAGAAATAATGTGTTAAAGACAAAAAGTTTTGCAATTCAAACATATAACAGTAATAGCCAGAATGGCCTTCTCTGCACGCTACACTATTATCTTCATATTCTCAGCGTGTCTTGCTGAAGGATTTTTTTTGGGTGGAGGGATTTTGACCGTACTGGCAGAGGGGTGGGAGGAGTGAATAAAGTTTAAGGAGTCATTGCTTATTTAAACAAAAATAAACGAATTAAAATTATATTTTTTACATATCAATGGAATAGTGGGTTAAGAGTACACATTCATAGAAAACAAGAAATAATGTGTTAAAGACAACAAGTTTTTGCAATTCAACAATATAACGTAACTTAGTCAGAATGCGTCTTCTCTGCTAACACTATATATATATATATATATATATATATATATATTGTGTGTGTGTGTGTGTGTGTGTGTGTGTGTGTGTGTGTTAATAATATAGTTTTCTATATTTGTAAGGCCAGTATCAAAGTACTCATATCATTGGTAGAGCATTATATATAAGTTATGGTTGCGAAGCTTAAAGAAACGGTGCTGACAGTTTATCACTATGCCATTTTCAAATTGTGCCAATAATATATATATATATATATTTGTGTGTGTGTGTGTGTGTGTGTGGTGTGTGTGTATGTGTTTGTTCTTTTTAGGAGAGCCTAATACGGCGATAGAACATATATATTAATTTAGTTGGAACAAAATGAATAAAGCTGGAATGTTCTACTATTTTCAAGGAGCGATATACTAATAATGTAGTTTGGTATATTTGGAAATAAAGACGCTAATATCAGTGAAAGACTATATATATATATATATATATATTATATATATATATTAAAGATATATATTTTGACTTTTAGAATTACTTTGGACTAATTTTGGAATATAATATCCTCAAATGCTTTCCGTTTTCAGCTTCACAGGGCTTTATTTTTTTTCAAACAGTGACTTTTGCGCCAACATTATATATATATATATATTATATATTATATATATATATATTATATATATTATATATATGCGTATGTGTGTGTGTGTGTGTGTCCTTATGCGTAAATATTAATTTATTGATTGTGGATGTGCGTGTGTGGAAAGCGCGGCCAAAGTCTTTGATGTTAAAACATTAACAGAACCTACATCCTTTCCAGCGCCTTGCCAGGAAGCTTGCCCTCGGCTCTATGGTTATCTTTTAGCAGTAACGTAAACTCGGACTTTAAATACAAAAAGGAAGAGGCAATTTTCAACACACACACACCACACGCGCACACACGCAACACAACAACACACACATTGTACGCGCACACACACGCCACACACACGCACAAGCACACACACACACACACACACCTTCTCCGGAAGAGCATGGTAGCTCCTGCGGTAATGATGCTGGTTCTAAAACTAGTTCAACTGTTTTAACAACTGAGCTTTCGAGCGGGTATCTAGAACCCGTTATATCTATCAGGGTGCTGTTGGTACGCCTTTCGTAAATTACGCTAAACAATATCACTGAGATCTGAGAGTTTTAAAATCTAATCTCCAACCAAGTCGCGGCGGTTGATGCGCCAACTTTATCTCCTGCAGAGGATTTCAAAAGCAAAAGAATGAATGTCTGGTGTAGACAGTAAACTATTCGGTAATAGACTCCATATCTGGATCATAAGGGAGTGTGGATACACCTCTTCGTTGCCATTATCTCGCAAGTCCACTCTGCTACTGCACGTTTACATTTTTTATTATTATTAAGATTTATAAATACTCTCAAAGGTGAAACTCCTAATATTGTAGTGGATAGCCAAAGCGGTTTATCTCATTTACTATATGTATTACAGCAGGAGATAATAGAGACAGTCTAGAGGACTGGAAGAAATAGCCACTTGCTAAGACTGAGCTACGATTACGCTCGAAGAATTATTGATACTAACAACAGAGAATACGAAACCACACCTCACAACAATTACATACCCAAAACAAAAGACGTTTTGTACTAATGTTAGGGGAGCTATGTATTGAAATTATTTTTTTTAACTTTCCTGTTCAATTCCTATGAATATTTGTATAAAGAATGCAAGAAATGGTTTGGTTTGTTTGTTTTGTTTTAACGGCTATCAACCTCAGGGGTCATTTAATGCCGATAAAGTTTTGAAAATAAATCAATCTTAATGATAATACAATTTCTTTTAATAAATACATTTTCTATTTAACCCATAGATGGAGACCCTAACAGGTACTACCACCGGGTCAGAGTGGACCAGGGAGCAATGGTGTGAAGGTGCTCCACATTCCCAAACTCCAAAATGGAACTCACCATCAGATAGAGTTAAACGTCATTCCAGGACATGTAGACCGCAGCCACTGCCTTCTACGCACCCATATGATAAAAAGGGGTGGGCTGCCATAAGGCGAATAGGGTCGGGAAATCATATAGGTGCTAGGCTTGACGTGACAGCCGATTTGATCGGAGGGGCCTCTCCGACCGCCCGTCTAGCCAAGATAGGCCAAAGTGAGAGTATTGCATGTCATGAACCTGCTCATCCACCTGGGCTCTATCCTTAAGCATCACGGGTCGCCACCAGGCACAGGTGGCCCCATTGAAGGTGCAGTCGGTGCATTCTAACGCCCACCGACAGGGTCGGGCAAGAAATGAATGCTTGTGGGAAACTGCATAATGTTTCAACATATTCCCCTTTGCAATCCAACACTTCTTCCATTGTGTTGCAGTGCTTAGATCTATTGGCAAAAAAAAGTCACAGCAGATATGACATTATCACATAAACTTTTCAGCCTCCCCTCTAACATTTTGGCTATATATACCAAACTAATCCTGAAAGTTTTTCATTTGTATTTGATTTACAATAAAGAAACTTATAAAATAATATGTTCATATCTATATTTACAATATGAATATTTTGATTATGTTTTACATTTAAAGAATAAAATCAGTCTAGGGTCTGTCTACTGAGTCAACTAAATCTGTTTGAAAATTATAGTATTAGCAAATATATGCTCCTCCGGGTAAAGTATTTAAGTTTCAGTGTAAATTAGATATTATATAAATTAGAAAGGCTACTGAAACAAATAAGAATGCAGATTAAAATATTTGAACAGAGGGGGTATAATTTTTATAAATAGAACAATTGAAACTTACTCTTCCATACACCCCCGTCTTTCATTCTCATTTTTCTAATTTAACAAATAGTTTAAATTAGGAAGTAAAGATAAAATACAGTTATTTTTCTTATTAATGGATTTCTTTTAAGATATATACCCGTGATTTTGCTCATATTAATTAGATCACAAAGGAGTGTGGATACACCCTCGTTGTCATTACTCGCAAGTCCACTCTGAGTCAACTAAATCTGTTTGAAAATTATTAGTACTAGCAAATATATATGCATTCGAAAGTGAACGTAAATAGCGTAACTGGAGTTCGAACTCGCTTACTACAATTCGCTGTTAAACACGTTTAGCCACTACCCACGGCGACCTACCTACCCCGATCAGTAAGCCATACTTTTGCAAAATGAGAGTGTATAATGTATTCTTCTGTTCTTTTGAGAATTTGAGCCAATCTTTAAGAATTGCCAACTCAGGCGTTTAGTGTTTTGGTGAGTATTCCCTAAGACCAGTGATTCCCAACGTGGGGCCTACGCCCAATGGGGGGGACATTTTTAATAATAATGTGGGGGGGGCAATATGAAGAAATAGAATTNGACGTCATTTAATATATTCCCGTTAGGTCATGTTCCGGGTTATTGTAAATAACAAAAAAAAAAGCCCGGATTCTTGGAGATTTTGAATACTTGTTTAAAAGCACTTCATTACGTCGTTTGGTTTCTCGTTTAAGGGCATATCAAACTTCGTGGGACTATTTTATTGCTAAAGCCATCCAAGGTTGAAGAATTTTAGTGGTACTTATCTTGCCCATAGCTAGAGGACGTGGGGAGATATACCTTTCGCTAGGGTATTTAGTCCGAAAGTGAACGTTAATAAGGCCAGACTGAGTTCGAACTCGCTTTTACTATGGTTGTAGCCAGCTACGCACGGGACTTCCCTCTGGTACACTGAAGCAGAACAGGTTTTCAACCAAATATCATATATGATGGTTTTAATGATCTCGTTACTATAGTTTCATAATACTGCAATCATCAGACGAGACTGTCAAAATACGTTAAATTTTTAAAAAAAACGCTGTTTGTTTAGCGTTTAAAAACGTGAAGGTTGTTTCATTTATATATATAGTATTGCCCACTTCTCGCAGTAATTTCTACACGATAATATCGGTTGGAGTCAGCAGAGGGCCCAAATTCTATTTTTTTTATTTATGTTCCCTGTCACACATGACCCTTTTCTCGGCTTCCCCCCCCCCCCATCGCATGCGACCGTACGTGACTGAGACAGCCTGAGCCCTCGACAGGCAGGCCCCTGCCACACAGGTCACATATATGTCAGTCCTTTACTGTAGGAAATGTGTACGTGCGCTCCGTCATGATCCGCTTATGTAGAGGCGCTCAGAGATGGGTGCTCGTCAGCTGAACTTACCTCCAATCCTTACAGCTACCATTCGGGCCTGCCTTCCAAGAGAATGTATACCGTCCGCGTTCGCTGCATCGTAGGGATCATAAAAAAAAAAAAAAAAAAAAAAAAAAAAAAAAAAAAAAAAAAAAAAAAAAAAAAAAAAAAAAAAAAAAATTTCTCAAAAACAAAAAAAAAAAAAAAAAAAAAAAAAAAAAAAAAAAAAAAAACACTAAAAAAAAAAAAAAAAAAAAAAAAAAAAAAAAAAAAAAAACAAAAAAAAAAAAAAATGAAATGGTCACGTGTCTGCTCCCATATCGAGAGTTCTTTGACAGATACCAGTCGTTGTTCGGGGTTTCAAGATCCCTCAAATTGGATGTAATTGAACATTCCAGGTGGCTATTTAGCCGTAGGTTTGTTGTAATATTTTCTTGTTTCGGCCCTGATAAGTAAACAGCCGCCAGGCCTCCAGTTGCTCGCCAGCTAATAGCGGAAGAGGCATTTGTTTAGTTTGTTTTGGTGTCTGGGGGCAGTACTACCCAAGGGTACTTCAGTCAACTCACAAACCTCCCATGTGTAGGATTCAAGCTGTGTGCTTCCACCCGTCAGCCTGCACACACCACCATTCTCACATCACCTGGACTTGTAAAAATATAATGCACATGTTGACATGTTGTGCGCTTGTGCCGACACGCACTACTGATGCTCTCCTTCCCAAGCTAGTATCAGTGAAAGCCGAGCAAGATGACTAGATACCTTTGGGGAACGCAGGTGGAATATCTTAGCAAGTCTACAGGTTCACCGAAAAAAATCCTTAGTATTTCAAGGTTTAACTTAGTATAATGTCCACATGTACGTTTTCTAATAAAAAATGACATTCATACATTATTATTTCACGTAATTATTATTAAAAAACACAAACAATAAGACCTATTCAAAATTGAAAGTTAAATGAAAATATAATATTAGATATATTATTAATTAATATTAATGTCAAGAAATTAAACTTATGACAATTTAAATCACTTAAATTAATTAAAAATAAAATAATATTATAAACGCAGGAGTTTACACAATTAAAAAGTAAAGTTTAACTAACAATGAGTCCACAGTTCTTGTAGCCTTCAAGCTTCAAATATACTGGCCCTGGAACAGCGGTCGTTATTATATTATATATATATATAATATATATATATATATTATAGATATATTATATGTATTTGTGTTAAGAACCTAGAAGCACATAATTTCGTGTTTAACGAAAACAATCGCACAACAGATATAGATGATACAATGTAAAGAAGCCGATTCCATCACTTCTACACCATGAAATACTCCGAGACGGTGGACATGCCGTTAAGATCTATCAGTCACCAATTCTAGATTCCTTGCGAATGAGAGTATGCATGAACGCCTCCGTGTTAAGCTGCTTTCCAAGTGAAACCTACAATCATGCTCCTCTTAGCCAATTCTGCGCTCGCTTGTGTCATAGGAAATTGTGGTTAAAGTTTCATTGTGCGTATTTTGATAGTTATGTATGTAATTTGTCCATTTACTAAGTTGTAATTTTTATTGTTCGGTTTATTTGTTACCTGAAGTAATTAATCCTCCCAAAATGGCTATAATGGTTCCATTACTTGAATTACGCTATATATTAAAAGATGCGTTGATATTTACGAAGCTTATTGTAGAATCGAGTCAAACTGAGGGGGCGGTGGAAGTTTAATGCGAGATCTGCAAAGTGGGGAAGCCGAACTTATATTTGAAATCTGCGTAGGAAATCCCGGATTTTTTTTTATCTAAACATCTAACCAGTGACTAGGTATCCACTACAAATGTACAGTGTATCGAGATAAAAAGCACGAAGCAGTGTTGGTATGTGTTCTATTATTTACTCCTTTTGAGTTTTCACGATCAGCATCAGCTGATGTCATTCACTGGAGTCTGACAGCAAGTCTCCTCAGGTCTCCAGGCTCTTCTGAGCTCACGCAGATATGAAAGCAGTGCAGTTTTCTGAATGGTTTTCAATCCTTCTCTTATTCCAAACTTCCAAAACCCTTTTTCTAATCCGTTTTGGGACTGTTTCCAAGTGCATCACTACAATTGGTATCACTTACTTTCTAATTCCAGTAACTTTTTCAGTTCTCTAGGCAAGTGAAAGTTGATACAATTGTATTGAACAAAGAAAGTAGATTACAGAAGAAAGTTGAAGTAGTCCGACAATACAGTCTAGAAACTGAAGTCGTGTCGTTGTTCCCCAAGCTAACAATTGCTTTGCTACTTATAGTAGTAATGGATTATTCCATTATGTAAATAGGTTATATCACGCTATAACATTATTTAATGTCAAAGCCATCCTTGTAGAAGACGGGAGAGTCCTCGTGGCCTCAATGCGCAAACGTCGCTGAACACTAACATCATAGTAAAGCGAGTTCGAATGTAGTCGCGCTATTACGTTCAGCTTTCGATGATACCGTGAAAAAGATATGAACCTCTTCATCCCCCAGCTATTGGTTAGACAGTACCAATACTGTTCTTTTACAACGATGGCTTTGGCATTAAATAACCCACAAAGAATTATATGCCATTAACCAAGAAACCGAATCAGACCTAAAGAACCCCTTTGTAACAACATTGACTGTGATGTATTTGTTCGTCTTGATTGAAAATCCCTCTCCCCCTCTCTCTCTCTCTCTCTCTATATATATATATATAATATAATATATAATATATGTGTGTGTGTGTGTGTGTGTGTGTGTGTGTGTATGTGTCCTCTCATTATATATGTATACGTCATTAAAGAAATAATTGTAGAAGAATAATAGAGGTACGTTGTAACCATAGCTGAGTGGCTCAGGGTTTCGTACCTTTCCCAAGGGTATTATGCGAAAGTGAAATTATATATATTATATATATTATATATATATATATATTTCCAACCCCCTCCGCACGGCAGGATGTGACATAAGGTCAATTTCTTAGAGGAGTTTAACAGGTTTGAATTCAGAGTTTTCCTTCTCCTAGACCGGTTGCCTAACCAAGGTTAAAGAGCCCAGTCTGCTCTACTATTTACCCATAGGGAGGGGCAGTAGAATTCATACCTTTCCCAAGTGTATTAGCGCTAGTGAAATACAATTACCACGTCCAGGATTTGAACTCGGGTCGACGAGTCCATTTCCTTATGACTTTAAACCATTACACCACGCGCTTCCTTAAAGTGAACATTATAGACCAGTTATACAATATCGCAGTACACTACGCCACAAGACTTTCCCAGCCTTTGGTTTAATGACTACTTCTTTGAAGAACTGGTAGTTGCAACCACTTGGACTCTAACGAAACACCGTGGAGAAAATATTGGATGAGAACTGCACAAGAATGCTGCGTGTTGTTTGAACACATCCTGGAAGCAGCACCTTACAATACAGCTGCTATACGGCACATTACCCCCATCTCACAAACATTCAAGACAAAAGAGACATGAAAACAAAGAAAAAGATTTACTCAAAATCTGAAACATGAAATATATAATTATGTTTACAGTATCCGCCCGGTATTCGCGGGGGTTACGTTCCTTCCCTTCCGCGAATCCCGAAAATCCGCGAATTATTGATGCAGGTCTTTTAAGCCCTTATGGCAAGCCCCAACCCCTTTTTATCATACGGGTGCTAGAAGGCGTGGCTGCGGGTCTACATGTCCTGGAAATGACGTTAAACTCTATCTGATGGTGAGGTTCCAGTTTGTTTGAGGTTTGGGGAGCACACCCCTTCATCACCATTGCCCCGGTCCACTCTGACCCGGAGTGGTAAGTACCTGTTAGGGCCCCATCTATGGTTAAATAGAAAATGTATTTATAAAAAAATTGTATTTATCCATTAAGAATGATTTATTCAAAAACTTTATCGGCATTAAATAACCCATGATGTTGATATGCCGTAAAACAAAACAAACCAAAAAAAAAAAAAAAAACGCTCTTTAATGCGCACTAGTATTGTTAAAAATATTTGAAAACGTCAATAGAAAATGGAAAATTAACTTTTTAATGTTTATTTTTACGTTTAATATTAAGAACAATTCCAAGTGCTGAACTAAGTGTATAAAAAAGAAAAAAACAAACTTCTCTTACATAAAACCTAAATTTTTGCATTTGAAAGTAAATTCCCGTAAATCCCCATTTCTTAATCTTTGTTGACAAAAATTATCGCATCTGACGTGTGCACTATTTTTTGTATGGAGGATTATACGTAAATGTTTCAAACAAATAAAATAATAAATTTCTTCAAACACTGTTTGTTTGAGTTGTACAAAGTATAATTATACTAGCGTCACGGATTTGAACCTATTATCGCTGAAGCAAAAAATACAGCAACAACAATACCCAAAAAACAGATTTTTTATATCCTTTAGCGCGCCATTAATAAAAATACGACAATTTGTAATTCAAACATTATTTTCAATTTAAAAAAAATAAAAACCGAAATATGTGATGTCATTATTTTTAGCTAGATATTTTTTATACAATATTTTCTTTGATCAATGAATACGATTTTGATATCCGCTAAAGAAAAGATATTTATTTACATTTTAAATATTTTCTAAAATCCCTGAAAAAAAAAATAACAAGTAGACAATAGGAACTTTTAATATAAAATTCTTTAGAAAATAACTAACAATTTAGAAAAAGAAAAAAAGATACAATTTTTTTTATTTACGAGATTTAAATTTCAATGTTAAAGATACCCTATTACCAAAATCGAATAGTAGCGATTTAGGTTTTTTTTTACATATGTTCCGTCATTAAATTATCTTTCCAAAAATGTAAAAATCATTTATATCCAAAAAAAAAAAAGATCTTTGTACGGAGGATCAATGCGCGAAACAAAAACTAACGAAAAAAAATATTAACCTTTTCAATTTAGAAGCATTTATTTTATAAAAGTTCGTCTTTTATTACTTCATATACCGAAAGTTTTATTAAATCGGATAGTTAGTTTATTTTATATGATTTTTAGAAGAATTTCCTGTGATCACCCTTTTTAGAGCCAGCGATAATTTGCACACCGCTATTATATACGCTTAAAATATGCTTCGCAGACACATTCTAAAGACAGTCTTACTCATTAATACAGTAATAATGTAAGTAATATGTAGAAACGAAAGCTCGTAACTGACATTATTATTTTAAAATTATTTACCAGTTATACTGTTATCATCTCTCTTTTCTAATTTTATTTTTTATTAATAACTGACATTGTTATTTAAAGTATTCACAGTTAGGGTGAATGTGAGCGTTTTCTGTTAAAGAATGGCCTAAGAAATTCACGAAATTGCCGAAATTATGAAAAACAAACTTTGAGAGCAGAATCCGCAAGTATGCGGGGTCGCGAATGTTTGAACCGCGAATGGGTGAGGGTATACTGTACATGATATAAAAACTCAAAAAAATAAAAATTGAAAATTTGAACCCAGACCTCGTTAGTCTCAATTACCCCCACTTAAAGTGAAATTGTCCCTTTAAAAATGAAATTGGCCTCCCTTGGGCATACGCCTTACATTCGAACCACCGCACTAGATGTTTTCATTATCAAAAAAATGTTTGCGACGAGCCGTTTCCACCATGAAAAAACATCAATAATGTGATCATATTACAGAGTCTGTGGCACAGACTTTTTCAGTTGACAAACATAACTAATGAAGATGTCATCCATCATTGTAGATCTGTGAAATGTTTTAATTAGATTTCACTTTGCTAAACCTTTTTCCCCGCGCTTTTTTTTTCCGCGCTCGCAGACATGTTAATAAACTGGCAAGAGCAATTGAAACATTTGCAAAGATATCTTATAGAAGTTTGCACTAATGTAATTAGGAAAATGTAATTATTTTTGAAACTTTCTTTTTTTTCTACTAGAAGTGGCTACCCGGCCGGCGTCGCCTGGATAGAGGGGGGGGGGGGCAAAAAAAGTTAGTCTCACATTATTACTGAATTGCAAGTAGGATCCTCACAGGATACCCCATTAAAATCCCTATGTAAAAACACCTTGCATTGATAAGACAGAATTCCATGCTGTTACTATCTAAATTTTATTGTTTAATTACAATTTAAATTAATTTTTCATTAGTTTTCAAAAAAAAGCAAGATATGGTGATGGTGAATGTGTATATATTAGATATATCCAATTTGTCGAAAAGTATGAATCCTACTCTCCCTCCAGCTATGGGAAATAGTAGGGCAGACTGGCTCTTTAACCTTGGTTAGGCAACCGGTCTAGGAGAAAGAAAACTCTGAATTTAAACCTGTTGAACTCCGCTTAAGAAATTAACCTTGTGTCACATCCTGCTCGTGCGGAGGGGTTGATAAATATATGTATATCCAATTTGTCGAAAAAAAATTTTACAAAACAAATTTACCCCACACACCCCCACCCCCATTTTAAAAAATTACTAAAAATCAGAGAATTATCCGATTTTAATTAATTTTAAGTGTTGATTTATCAATGAATGAATTTCATAATGCGTGTGTGTTAATGGTTACTGTCGAAGGATGTGGACAGGGCGAGAGGGTTCAATCATGGACGAGGCTTTTTGCATTTCATATAGCTAAAACCCTTGGGAAAGGTATGGATCCAACTGTTCTCCCTCCAGCATAGGATAAATAGTAGGACAGACTAGGATCTTTAAACTTAGTAGGGTAGACTGGGTTCTTAACCTTGTTTAGGCAACCAGTCTAGGGGAGGAAAATGAAAACCTGTTAAACTCCACTTAAGAAATTGACCTTGTGCAAATCCTGCTCCGAACTAACAGATTCTGCCGCTACGTCCACGAGTTTCATTTTTTGTATAGTTGTTTGTTTAGAGGGGATTTTTTTCTGACAACTATATGATATTAAGTATTTCTTATCTAATACAAATAATTTGCACACAGTTGTAGATTTCAAGTATTCCTATCTAATACTAATAGCTATAGACTTTCAAGTAATTATTCCTATTTAATAATAGTCATTTGTTTGTACAGTTATGTAATTTCAAGTAACTAATAATAATAATCATTAATAAAACATTGATAACTCCAAGTAACTACCGTATTGACGGCATATAAGACGCACGGGCATATAGACGCATCCCCATTTCAGCAGTCAGATTCAGGAAAAAATTTTTTAGTGTATTTTAAGCTTATATTGTGTGAAAACAGCCTAGCTGTGTATTACACAAGCAGAAAATAATTGTATAAAGTAATTTTGTAGTTAGGGTAGGTAAAATTACTGAGCGTAAGCTGGGTTAGTGAGCATCATAGAGAAGATTAGCCTAGCGCTACAAGAGGTTTCAAACTTCACCTACAATGACATTGTTATTTTTAAATTTAATTTTTTAGCCAAATTTTGATGAAAAAAGTGCGTTCTATATGCCGTCAAATACGGTATCCATAATACAAAATAATTACAGCTATATGGCATCAAAAGATTTTCCTTTTTACCTGTGTTGTCTAACAGGTACTACACTCCGTCTCATCGTGGTGTATGGTTAGCAATTAGTCTCGCAGATTCATTACTATTGAATAGCAATTTCGATTCTCGCTGAATGCTCCATACTTGCGACCTGTGTCACATCCTACTCGTGGCGAACGGGTAGGTGAATACTTACAACTCCGGGTCAGAGTGAACTTTGGAGTATGGCAAAAAATGGGTACTTCACACTTCCTAAATCTCCAGAACCGTAGCCTCACTATCAAATACAGTTTAATGGCATAAATAGAACACTCCTTTTGGTGTGGGGTGGGTCTTACCGCTCTGTAGGGGATACAGTCGGCGTGATTCTAAGCCTGCGACAGGGAGAATCTTATTTATGTTGCTTGTTTGCACCTAATACAATAAAATGTGATAGTTTTATATTGTCGAGAATTTATTTGATGAATGTATATATATATTATAATATATATATATATTATATATATATTATACACGCGACAAACCACCATTCATAAACACATAAAATGACAGTGCTTTTTTCGATAACAAACACTTAACATTCTAATACTCACACGAAAAAAAATATTTGAGTCATATTTAAAAACGTTCATTTTTCAACGTTCTTTTTCTCAGATTCAATTTTTAAACAGACCGATAAGCAAGGGACTATTAACTCGTTTTCTTTACTGAATTTTAAAAAAAAAGTTATACCTTCCACATACAAACAAACCTGAGAGATCTAATTTAATAGATCGAAACACTGCAGCGTCGGCCAAAAACTCACACTTAACTCATTTAGACCGTGTTTTTCATTTTTTTATTTATACTACATATATATATTATATATATATAATATTATATATATATATTTGTGTGTGTGTGTGTGTGTGTGTGTGTGTGTGTGTGTGTGTTGTAATGTATATGATATATATGTATATATGCATATGTATTATTTTTGTTATAATGATGTATAGTATGAGTTAAGAGTAAGAAATGAATGATGTATATGTATAGATAAGGGTATGAAACACACTTTGTGTTAAAATGAATATATTTGTGTATCCTTTTCTAGCTGATATTGACAATATTTCGATTTAATAAAAATCATCATCAGAGCATAATGATAATTAGGTCTGTTTTTAGATGTAAATGTTTTAATCCGGATTCATCGAGAGAGAAACAGAAAATAATTTGAATCAAACTAGAAGTATTGTTTTTATGTGTAAAAAAAAAAAAATCGGACGACCCGTGGCCACCTGCGTGCTCACGACCAAATACTTGTAGAAATAGCTTGAAAATGGCAATCACTATTATATATATATATATGATGAGGCCTAATAGGCCGAAATGTACATACAGAGATTGATTTTTTCTCGATTTTGTTTAGCCTTACATTTGAATAGGTTTCCGCCTAATTAATTATTATTAATTAATTAACTTTCAAAATTAGGTACGACTTCAATTAAGCACATATTCTCCCAAAAATTGTCGGCTAAAAAAAGCCATATCATAAACACATCGTTTGTGTATTTACTTCTCATATATATATATATATATATATATATATATATATATAGAGAGAGAGAGAGAGAGAGAGAGAGAGGGGAGAGGGAGAGAGAGATTCTGTATGTCAGTCTCTACAACGACCGAACGCAATTCCTTTTATAAAGGAAAAATTGGTGGAGACCAGCAATGACCGAACTTCAATAAAAATCCACACCGAGATGGGATTAAAAAACGCATGTCCCTCATTTTTCATTTAAAAGCTAAATAGGATATAACAAGGTTACAAATGATATATTAAAAAATAATTTAAAAAATGATTAAAAAATAAAACCAATTGATAAAAGTTGGTTGGATATTACGGCATGTCAACCCTTGTTGGGTTATTTTATGCGAAGACATTTTGTTTTATTCATTCTAGGTGGGTATTGAACAATTCTTTTAAATGTTTTTTAAACACATTTTTTAAAACTCTTTTTTCTATTTATTGGGACCCTACCAAGTAATACAACTCCGGGTCAGAGATGACTAGGAGTAATGCAATGAAGGGGTACTCCCCACTCCACGGAACTCCGGAATTGAAACTTCACATTAGATGATTGATAAAGGATAAAGATAAAAAAGCAATTTAAAAAAAAAAACTAATAAAAGAAAAAAATACTAATATGAATGATAATTTGGTGACCATCTAAGCGACAACAGTTACTGGTTGATTGAAAAGGGTTGATATTTCCGCAAAATGAACCAACCAACCAACCAAGAATAATAATAATAACTAGCAGGACTTACCACGTATGTTAATCTAATTATTACAACGTTTGATATGTTTAATTAAGAACTACTGCAAATAATTCAATATGTACTAAGTATTTAACTCCTCTCACTCTTTATTTTTCCTTCTTTCCTTCTTTTCATCTTTTCGTTATGTTCGATTGAAACACATTATCGTTATCACTTCCGTACAATCACATCCTCTCCATATAATTCCCCTACTTCTCTCTTTTTTCATTTCTTATATTTGTGTGTGTGGCATGTCCTTTTCTTACCTTCTTTTCTTTATGATAAAAACGGAATGGTCCATATATTTGGATTTGTGTAGTAAAGTGGGGAGCTAAATGCGTGTGTGGCTCCCCACCTCAGACGCAAAAACAATCTTCCTGGTCTAGCGCCTAGCGTAAAGGAGATAGACTCCCCATTGTCTGGCTGATACCGACAATAGGCCACTTCGCCTACTTGTTCTTTATTATTGTAATCTAATTCATCCTGTTCAATTATAATGAAGTAACCATAGTTTTTGCACTTTGTTTGGGTGTGGTGGGAGAGCCGCTGTAAGTGGTTTAAAGTAGGCAAATAATTAAATAGCTTCCGTTTTAATTTTGTTCATTTAGCTGTGTTTTTTATTGTAGCAATCTTTTAGCATTTCGACAAGATCTACTTAAAAATATAAACACTAGCAAATATGTGCACCCTCCGGGTACAAGTATTTAAGTTTTAATGTAATAAAATATTATATAAATTAGAAAGGCTAATGAAACTAAATAAGAATGCAGATAAAAGATTTGAAACAGAGGTGGGTACAATCGAAAAATAGAACAACTGAAGCCTACTCTACCATCTCTCATGTCTTTCATTGCTAAATTTTCCTAATTCAACTAAAGAATAAAATTACAGTTACTTTTTCTGTAATGGTTTCTTTTAGATTTATCCCTAGATTCTTTAAGATAAAACCAAACAATTAGAAATCAATAATACTAAGCACATATTTATTAAAATCAATTTTTTAAGATCAATATGCAAATTAGCCTTCCCGTTCACACTGTAAACCGCTATTTTGTTGTATATATGAATACAATTGCATGCTTTTAGTATGTAGGTAACGCCAACAGCATTAATAATGTAAAACAATTTGATTTATAATTGAGGTTTAAATAGAAATGAAATCATGGAGAATATGACGTAAATAACAAAGGGAATTGTGACTCGAGTAGCGATGTAGTTTCGGTTACAGACAGAAGAACACACAATCTTTATTATAACTAGCAAGTATTTAAATTTTAATGTAATAAAATATTGTATTAAATTAGAAAGGCTAATGAAACTAAATAAGAATACAGATAAAAGATTTGAAACAGAGGGAGTATAATAAAAGATTTGAAACAGAGGGAGTATGATAAAAAATGGAACAACTGAAACTTACTCTTCCATCACTCTCCTCTTTCATTGTTATTTTTTCTAATTTAAGTATTAGTTATAAGAGGAAGTAAAGAATAAAATGACAGTTATTTTATCTTGTTAATGGATTTCATTTAAGATTCATTGAAGAGATTTTTGCTTATATTCATTAAAATAAAACCAAACAGTTAGAAATCAATAATACTAAGCACATATTTATTAAATTCGATTTTTTAATATTAATATGCAAATTAGCCTTCCCGTTCACACTGTAAACAGCTATTTTGTTGTATATATAAATATAATTGCATGTTATCAGTATGTAGACATAGTTAACAGTATTAATAATGTAAGACAATTTATTAATAATTGAGGTTTAGATAAAAATAAAATCAGGGAGAATGTGATGTAAATAACTAAGGAATTGTGACTTGTGTAGGAATATAGTTTCGGTTACAGACAGAAAAACACACAATCTCCATTATAATAAGATAAGAGATTGAATTTTCAATGAATTTCATTATTTCATGTTCGGTAAGATAAGTAAAGAAGAATAATAAGAAAAGAGAGGAAAAATAGGATTTGTGGTTCACAAAATGGTTTAACAATCATGGTCTTTACGAGAAGAGCCTCGTGGACACCAAAAAACTGGAATTTATTTGAAAGCAAATGTTTAATTGTTTTTCTCTTGTAAAATTTTCGGGCTTGTGTCTTTTGAAAGCGGCCCGGTTTAATGTGCGCCGCTACAAGCTGAGTTGGGGAGGAAGCGTCGGTGGTGGTGGGGAGAGGCGGAATAAGGCGTCAATAAACGTCAAGGGCAACCGGCACAGCAAGCACTGAATTACCGTAAATTGGTCATAATTAGAGCGGAACCACCACCAATATCTACAGACACTCACAATCACATAGTCGTAGTAAAAAAAAATAAAAGCAAAGAAAACTCTCACTCCCACAACCCCTCTCTCTCTCTCTATATATATATATATATATATATATATATATATATATATATACACTCACACACACACACACACACACATATATATATATATATATATACTTTGGGGTATTCAAATGAGAGTTCAAGACATATACACAACCTCACATAATATACAGGCAAAGAGAAGATAAAACATACACTCCTCCTTGTCTAGGCGCCAGCGTAGGGAGATACTGTGCGACTTGATTCACAAGACATTATTACAGTTGTATGTTTTTTAATTGATGCTCCATGTTCCTGACCAGACTTAGCCTCATAAGGGTTAATATGCTATTAAACAAAATAACAACAAACTAAAATAAAATCATTTCTACCAATTTATTAATACACCTAAAGTTAAACAAATTATAGAAAAGAAAAACAAGATTTTGCATGAATAACATACAAGGATTGATATGATTATCTGCGTTATTCGGACTATTGTCCTCATCTTCATTGTTATTTGTACAACGTTTCGGCCGATACCTCCGGCCTTCTTCAGGTATTTCTTGTCGGACTCGGGAACCTTCTCGACTCGGTAACCTTCTTTTCGAATTCGGGAACTTTCTTGTTGCATTCGGGAGCCATCACGGAACTTTGAACCTAACCCTTTTTATTCCACGGGGTATCCTGTTCTCATTCCGCTAACCATAGCTGGGGTAGCGGAATGAGAAAAGAAGGGTCCGAGTCCGAGAAGATTCCCGAGTCCGACAAGAAATACCTGAAGAAGGCCGGAGGGTATATCGACCGAAACGTTGCCCCATCTTCATTGTTATTTGTACAACGTTTCGGCCGATATACCCTCCGACCTTCTTCAGGTATTTCTTGTCGGACTCGGGAACCTTCTCGGGCTCGGAAACCTTCTCGGACTCGGTTAGGTTAAGACAGTTCTAAGTGACAGTTATCTCTGGAACCGAGTTCAATCTGAGTGAAAGCAGTTAGAAAAATAATTAATTAACACAACTCCTACCCAGCTATGGTTAGCGGAATGAGAACAGGATACCCCCTGGACTAAATAAAGGGTTAGGTTCAAAGTTCCGTGATGGCTCCGAATACGACAAGAAAGTTCCCGAGTTGGAAAAGAAGGTTCCCGAGTCCGAGAAGGTTCCCGAATCCGACAAGAAATACCTGAAGAAGGCCGGAGGGTATATCGGCCGAAACGTTGTACAAATAACAATGAAGATGGGTCAATAGTCCGAATAACGCAGATAATACTAATCTTCAAGCCTCATCTCAAACATTCAGAGAAAAGAAGTTGATATGTCATCAGATACCAACTGACAAGGATAACATATTGTTAAAAACGTTGACTATAATGTGTAAATATATGTATTTACCTAACCCCTCCGCCGAGTAGGATGCGACACAAGGACAAGTTTAAGCGAAGTTTAACATATTTGAACTTAAAGTGTTCTTTCTCCTCGACCAGGGGTCCCCAAAGTATGGTACGCGGGCGGATCCGGCTTGCAAAGGCATTTTATCAGGCCCGCCGACGGTACTTGAATTTGTTTGTTAAAACGTTCTGATACCATTTAAGACGTTCTGATACCTTTTGAATTTAAATATAATGTTAACTACGGAATCAACCCATCAAACGAAAGTGACTGATAAACATTGAAAGCAATTCTCTTAATATGTATTGTAGCAATTCCATAATCAAACATTGAGATATCTTTGAAAGGCAAACTTCAGTTTCACAAATCTCACCAAACATTTCTGCTAATGTTGCGTTCTTTGATAATGTTTTGAAAATAAATATGTTGGTTAAATTTGTTTTTGTGCATCTTACGCCACTCATCCATGAATATAACATGGAAAGATGAATTTTGTTTCACATCTTTTTCTCAGAGCTTTCGTTCTAGATAGCAAGTATTGAACACAATAATAATGTGGCCCACGCTAGTAAACTTTTCAATTATCCGGCCCACCGTGAAAAAAGTTTGGTGATCCCTGTCCTGGACCGATTGCCATATCAAGGTTAAGGAACCCAGTCTGCCCTACTATATACCCATAGCTGAAGGGAAAAACACTTGCATTTATTATTAGAGATAAGTAGTTTTTATTCTAGGCATAATTGTATTGAAAGTACCAGTACTTTATTAAACTTTAAGTACCCTTTATTCAAGATATAAGTACCCTTATTCAATACATAAGTACTTTTATTAAAAACCTAAAAACGTTAATCATTACTGCTACTGAATTAGATTAAGCGAATGGAAATTCAATGTTATTAACCATTGGGCTCCAGTAAGCACCCTTCATAATTATTTTCTGAGATTAGTTTAATCCTTGACAAAGCCATAGTAATGTCTCATCCAATGTACATTGAACTCGCTACGCTAGTCATAGGGACTGCAAAGTGACCTTGCAACCTATCATGCTACAATATACTCAATTTTGATTCATATATATATATATATTCTATGGAGAACTGCAATGTGGGAAGCGTCCGAGGCACAAGCCCAAAAAGCGTTTTAGGGATGCTATCAAAAACATCAAAACTCTCAACATAAACGTTCATGAGTGGGAGAGAATAGCTACGAATCGTGCGGCTTGGAGAAGACTTGTTTACGATAGCTGCAAGGGGTTTGAGGTAAGACAGCTCGAACACTCCATCCTGAAGCGGTCTCTACGTTAGCGGCACATGACGGGCGTCATGGACACATTTCCTACATTTAAGTTGGACTACATATGTGACGTGTGTGGCAGGGCCTGTCTGTCGAAGGCTGGGCTTCTCAGTCACGTACGGTCACATACGAGAGGAAACCGGGGAAGGGGTTCATATGTATGATAGTGAGTAAAAACAAAGCTGGACGCCTGGGTCCCGCGTGCTCACAACCGAACTTGTAGAAATGGCCCTATTCTGTGAAGAATTGGCAATCACCATATATATATATATATATATATATATATATATATATATATATATATATATATATCATCGGGTTGAGGGTACGAATTCCCATGATTCTCTTTTTCTCGAAACCCGTCCCTACTGGTTAACACTCCTGGCAAGTCCCCAGCACGGCATGCAGTATTTGCATAGAGCTAATCAATGTAAGGTTGTGGTGGTCGACCAAAACAGTGATGTGTCCATGTGTAGTTGTTCATAACATTACATAAGTTGATAACATTGTACAGCTGTTTCAACTTTATTAAGTACACCGCTTAATAAAGTTGAAACAGCTGTACGGTGTTCCACGTGGCGCACTTTATTCACCGGGTTTGCTTGTCATGATTATTTTCAATAATTATCGAATTTTATACGATATACACATTGTAATTGCCTTAAAAATATATCTAAATAATAATAATAATAATAATAATAATAATAATAATAATATTATATATATATAATATATATATTATATATATATATATATCTGTCGGATTAATTTCCATTTATTTACATATATATATATATATATATATATATATATATATATTATGTGTGTGTGTGGTGTGTGTGTGTGTGTGTTGAAAGATAAATGGAAAGAAAATGTATGGATAAAAATTATTTATTGGAATGCTGACACGTGTTTCGACCAAGTGTTTGCCTTGTATGCATTGTATTCCATTCACTGTTATTTTGAATACAAAATAAAATAAAATGATAATAATAGAGAAACATAAAGTTTAGATATACAAAAAAACGTTTTTTCTTCAGGGTATGATATTTTGATATTAAATATCAATATCAAAATCAGTATATATATATATATATATATATATATATATATATATATATATATATATATATATACTTTTTTCAACGTTTCTTTTTCAGACTTCAAATTTTAAACAGACTGATAAACAAGGACTATCACTTGCTTTTCTCGTTATTCTGTGATAAAAATTTTTTATCACCTTCCCTATACCAACAAATGCCCTGAAGATGATCTAATTAATAGATCGAAACACTGCAGCGTCGGCCAATAAACTTACCACTTAACTCATTCAACCTGTGTTTTTTCAATTTTTCTTATTATACTACATACCGTTGGATTCACTTCCTTTTCTCTCTCTCTCTCTCTCTCTCTCTCTCTATATATATATATATATATATATATATATATATATATATATATATATATAAGATTTTTGGATGTTTGTTTATTTTAGAAGCATTGTTGAATAAAGTATATATTAAACTTTTACTTGAAGGCACTTACAATGCATGTATCGCATAAAATTCGATACTTTTTCTTATAGAAAATGAACTTGACAAGTGTAATCCCGGCAAAGGATCGCCCGGTGTGTAGAATATCGTACAGACTGTTTCGGCTTTATTAATTCTCATCAGCGATATATACTAACGACTTCCCTCCGACAGAAATCAAGTTCATTTTCTATAAGAAAAAGTATCGAATTTTATGCGATACATGCATTGTAAGTGCCTTCAAGTAAAAATTTTATGTATATATATATATATATATATATATATATTATATATATATATATATATATTAGTCAAAATAAACAAAATAACATGAATAAAATAAACTTAACACCGATGAAAATATACTAAACATCTTTAATAACTAACGCACTAACCTTAGCAACCCTTCAACAATTGACACTCCTAACTGAATAAACACCACAAAAAAATTCCAAATGTATAAAACTCGCATCAAACAAACAATCACTACAACCAATAATCCCCTGAGAACGACCAGTGAAATGGTTGAATGCGCTTGAGTAAAAAAAAATTGGGGCATATGTCAACCCGATGTACGGAAAACAGTAAGAAGACTCGAATGTCTACACTTGAAAATTATAAAGAAGACATATACCTTTGTCTTTAAAAACCTGATTAAATAATACATATATATATATATATATATATATATATATATATATATATGATAAATAAGTAATACACAGACATGTGTTTCGAGGTTTCACCTCTCATCAGTGTGGTTATACCTTGATAGCTACCCCTGGCCGGGTTTGAGACCCGAATGAACTTTCGTTCGCCAAGCCTCTTACCCGTGCGGCCAGAGGCAGCTGTCAAATATAGGAGAATAATACACAGTGAGAAAGGAGAATGTTAAGGAAAAGTGTGAACAGCTCAGAGGAAGAAAGAAGGAATGAAACAGAAAGGGAACTCGATGTAAGACAACTATTTTTATTACTTGAAATGGTGAGGAAATATTTCAATGTTAGAAGCATAATACACCGAAAACAACTGCTGTACAGTTATATATATATATTATATATATATATATATATATATATATATATATATATATATATGCTCCCCATCCACCAGGGGGTTGAGCACTTTGGAGGGGATTTCGCTGACGACCGCCAACTAAAGCGTAAACGCAACGCTCTCCTATAAAAGGGATGGCGGCCTTTACATACATACAGATGTGTGTAATAAAACAGTTAAAAATCTCCTTCCCATTCTGTAGGTGACGATAACCGAGCGGTTAAGCTATCCGACTTATGCTGAATCGATAGGGTTTCAATCCCGGTTGTAGGTAGCTTACAAATGTCTTGCCACACCGAAGAGACATAATACGTCACGGTGTCTGTGGATGACTATATATATATATATATATATATATATATTAGTCATCCACAGACACAGTGTTTCGACGTTTACGTTTCATTAGTGCGGCTCGACTTTTTTACAGCTAATTCTAGCCGAGAGCAAAACCGACAGAAATTTCGTTTGTCAAGCTCCTTACCCTCACGGCCCTCGGAAACTGTCAGTCAGAGGCGAACAATTAATTGGTGCATACTTACGTAGATATATGTTTTTACAATCACCAAAGAACTCAAATCTGTAAACAATATATATAGTGGAACTGGGAATAGTGGCCACGAAGGGTTACTCCACACTCTCCAGGACTCCAAAATAGAAACTTCACTATTAGATGCAGTTTAAACGTCATACCCAGGACATCCAGAATTAAAATCTCACAATTAAATAGTTGAAAGTGATTTTCAAGACATCTGAAATTATTTGAGATGTAAATATTTGAGTAACAAAATAGTTTAGGCAAGTGAAACTAAACAGGTTTAACGTTGAGAAAAATAAGATTTATTCATAAAAATTTGAATGAGAAATTCAAAGGTATGTGGTTTTCATGAATGAGTTCACAAGTTTTTAATATGTGCACCGCCTACGACAAATCCGTCTACCCTGCACAGACAGCATTCCTCTTCTTTTTTTTCTTTTTTTTTTTCTCTTTTTTTTTTGCGCCATGTCTATATCTGCACTGTAGATCATACATTTTTTTGAGAATTCTCTCACAAATGCAGGCTGCACAGTCTTGTTCGATTATGTTCGAGTACACCCTTCCCCATCTACCAAGGCGATACCGGGTAGCCGCTGCTAGTACATATATAAAGGGCAGTTGGTGTGTATGTATGTATGTATGTAGATCCGGCCAACGCCGGGGTCCAGTGGCTTCGGCCCTGGATCTTTACGAGTTAATAGCGTCGATCCCAGGGGGCCATCCCCCCAGACAACACCTTCCCCCTTGATTTAAAGGGGCAGGGCTGGGTTTATTGCCCAGTGCCTGAGGCGCCCCCCTTGAGGGGGAATGCCGACGGGATCGACGCAATTTTTCACCTGCCACTCCATGAGCTTCGGCTTGTGGGTGGTCCCACGTTAATAGGGACTTTGTGCCTGACCCGTACAAGTGGGGTACGCGGTAAATACTATGTATGAGGCAAGCGTTTGGCTCAAGGGCCCAAGATGAGATACAAGGATTGCCTGAGGTCGACCTTGAAAGAATGTAACATCGATGAGAAGACCTGGGAGAGTAAGGCTTTGGACCGTGGGCAGTGTAGAAGAGCTGTGCAGGAGGGCACAAACAAGTTTGAGACCAACCGTATACAGCATGAGCAGTTGAAACGAGATATTCACAAGAATAAAAAAGTAGACAACCAAGGGCTTCAAATCGGTCTCCTATGTGACCAGTGTGGAAGGCTATGTATGAGCAAGGCTGGCCTGATAAGTCACTAATCTGTGAATCGGCGGGATGGACTAATAAAATACCCTGTGCTCCCTGGAATTACCTGTAAATGAGGGAAGATGTGCAAGACTTTGGCAGGACTAAAGAGCCACTTTGGTGCAGCTCATTGTTAAACTTTTTGAAGCTCACCATTATATTCTTGGAACTGTTGAACTTTTTTTTTAATATATATCAAGCAATGGCAATACTTGAACACGAGTTTGCTGCGATCATGTTAAGCGGTGTACTTAATAAATTTGAAACAGCTGTACGGTGTTCCACGTGGCGCACTTTATTCGCCGAGTTTGCTTGTCATGGTTATTTTCAATAATTATCGAATTTTATACGATATACGCACAACACCCCTTTTCTTTTCCAGTAAATGGCATTTCTATACCTGTAAAAAAAGGAAGCGCGTGGTGTAATGGTTAAAGTCATAGAAATGGACTCATCACCCCGAGTTCAAATCCTGGACGTGGTAATTGCATTTCACTTAGCGCTAATACCCTTGGGAAAGGTATGAATTCTACTCTCCCTCCAGCTATAGGTAAATAGTAGGGCATCCTGGGCTCTTTAACCTTGATTAGGCAACCGGTCTAGAAGGGAAACTCTGAATTCAAACCTGTTAAACCCCGCCTAATAAATTGACCTTGTGTCACATCCTGCTCGTGTGGAGGGGTAGGTAAATATATATACCTGTAATAAAAGACAACAAAATTAAACATAGAATATTTAGTTGTTTTTACACACGCTGGTAAAATTTGAGATCATTTAAACAAGAATTGAACTGGATATTTGATTACAAAATTATATCAATTTTTTTCCGAAACACCTTGTACGTAGGTGGATGATCTGACAAGATCTACGGGTCCACTACACCGGAAAAAAAAGTTTTCTAAGTTTTAACTTCGTATAAGTCCACAAGTACGATTTTCTATTAAATAGGTGACCTTGATACAATTTCACTTTATATTTACATTTATGAACATAAAAGACAATTACAAATATACTAAAAGTAAGATAAACAGGTAAATACAAGATATTTTACATG
>CM042154.1:25509876-25524876 GCA_023376005.1 Doryteuthis pealeii
TCTAGCACCCATATGATAAAAAGGGGTTGGGGCTTGCCATAAGGGCAATAGGGTTGGGGAAATCATATAGGTGCTAGGGCTTGACGTGACCAGCCGATTGATTGGAGGGGGCCTCTCCGACCGCCCGTCTAGCCCAAGATAGGGCAAAGTGAGTATTGCATGTCATGAACTGCTCATCCACCTGGGCTCTATCCTTAAGCATCACGGGTCGCCACCCACGGCCAACAGGTGGCCCCATTGGGGGAGTCTTACCCCTCTGCAGAGGTGCAGTCGGTGCATTCTAACGCCCCACCGACAGGGCGGGCAAGAAATGAATGCTTGTGGGAAACTGCATAATGTTTCAACATATTCCCCTTTGCAATCCAAACACTTCTTCCATTAGTGTTGCAGTGCTTAGATCTTATTGGGAAAAAAAAAGTCAACAGCAGATATGACATCATCACATAAACTTTTCAGCTCACCCTCATAACATTTTGGCTTATACCAAACTAATTCTGAAAGTTTTTCATTTGTATTTGATTTACAATAAAGAAACTTATAAAATAATAATGTTCATATCTATTTTACAATATGAATATTTTGATTATGTTTTACATTTAAAAAGAATAAAAATCAGTCTAGGGTCTCGTCTATGAGTCAACTAAATCTGTTTGAAAATTATTAGTATTAGCAAATATATGCGTCCTCCGGGTGAAAGTATTTAAGTTTCAGTGTATTAAAATATTATATTAAATTAGAAAGGCTACTGAAACTAAATAAGAATGCAGATTAAAATATTTGAAATAGAGTGGGGTATAATTTTTTTTTAAATAGAACAATTGAAACTTACTCTTCCATCACCCCCGTCTTTCATTACTCATTTTTCCTAATTTAACAAAATAGTTAAATTAGGAAGTAAAGAATAAAATTACAGTTAATTTTTCTTATTAATGGATTTCTTTTAAGATATATACCCGAGATTTTGCTCATATTAATTAAGATCACAAAGGAGTGTGGATACACCCCCTCGTTGTCATTACTCGCAAGTTCACCCTGAGTCAACTAAATCTGTTTGAAAATTATTAGTACTAGCAAATATATGCACCCTCGATGCATTAATCCGAAAGTGAACGTAATAGCGTAACTGGAGTTCGAACTCGCTTACTACAATATCGCTGTTAAACACGTTAGCCACTACGCCACGGGACCTACCTACCCCGATCAGTAAGCCATACTTTTGCAAAATGAGATATGTATAATGTATTTTCTGTTCTTTTGAGAAGTCTGAGCCAATCTTTAAGAATTGCCCAACTCAGGCGTTTAGTGTTTTGGTGAGTATTCCCCTAGACCAGTGAATCCCAACGTGGGGCCTACGCCCCACTGGGGGAGGACATTTCAATAATAATGGGGGGGGGCAATATGAAGAATATAGAAATATCAACATTTTTTTTTACCCTATATGGGTAAAAATTATAAATTTATAGGGTAAAATTGTAATTACAACCTATCTGAGCACAACAGCTTGTTCTAGTCAAGTGTTCACCCACTAATGTTATCGTGCATCTGGCACCAGCTATATGCGTGGCTTCTGACTAATTTAACTTTGCAGTTCTTCATCTGTTGCCCCCCCCCGCAATTATACACATTATAAAATGGATTTTATTTCATTAAATTTGAAGTTAAACCCTTTAGTTTTATTTGAAAGATACAATTTTTTATGTTATACTTCTTCAAAACTGATATTGTTATATCATACTAAACAATTAACGTGTGGGGGACATAAAGAAAATTGTGATGAAAAAAGTGGGACATGGTACTAAAATGGTTGGGAACCAATGATTTAAAGAGAATAATAAACAATTCATGTTAGTTTCATTACCCTTAGACTTTTAGGCAAAACATGAAATAGTCTGTAACGTTTTAAAAACGCTATTGACTAAAACAAATATAAGCATCTCTGTTGTCAAAAGCTACATTGAAAAAAAAAAACTAATAGTTGTTTGGTTGGTTGGATTTTACGGCATGTCAACCCTTGTTGAGTTATTTCATTCCAATGATATTCATTCATTTATTCACATGTTTTGTTTTCAAACTCAATTTTATAAAACACATTTCATACGCATTATTGTATCTATTTAACCCATAGATAGACCATAAGAGGTAGTACCACTCCGGTCTAGGGTGAACCTGGGAGTAATGGCGATAAAAGGGCACTTCAAATTACCCAGAGTTCCAGAATTGGAACTTCTCGATTAGATGCAGTTTAACGTCATACCTGGAACACTAAGACCCTCAGTCAGGTCCTTCTAGCACATATATGATAAAAAAGGAAGCGCGTGGTGTAATGGTTAAAGTCATGGGAAATGGACTCGTCGCCCCGGGTTCAAATCCTGGACGTGGTAATTGCATTTCACTTAGTGCTAATACCCTTGGGAAAGGTATGAATCCTACTCTCCCTCCAGCTATGGGTAAATATTAGGGCAGTCTGGGCTCTTTAACCTTGGTTAGGAAACCGGTCTAGGAGAAGGAAAACTCAATTCAAATCTGTTAAACCCCGCTTAAGAAATTGACCCTGTGTCGCATACTGCTCGTGCGGAGGGGTTGGTAAATATATATATGATAAAAAAAAGTTAGGGGTCTGGCATAAGGGCAATAGGGTTGGGACAATCACATAGGTGCTACGTGACCAGCCGATTGATCGGAGGTGGGCTCTCAGAATGAGTTCTGAGGTGAATAGGTAGTGAACTTTGAAATATCCCATCATACAGGTAAAAAATACAAAGAGAATTTGGTACAGCCGTGGGGAAAATCTGGTAGGCAAAGAGTTAAAGTGCAAGCTACGTGCTTGCCGTCTTCTGTGTCGTAAAATGTCGTGTGTTGCTACGTTCGTGTGCACTTATATATTCTTATAAATGTATTTACGCACTGAAAATATTCACATTTCCCAGACGCATAACTCTCACAGGTTTATTTTTTTCCGGCCGCCGACAAAAGCACTATCATACATAAAAGTTCTCAGCACGCATTTATAAAAACCTCTCCCATGCCATTTCTCTGAATGTTTGAGATGAGGCTTGAAGAGTATTATTTCGGACTATTGTCCCCATCTTCATTGTTATTTGTACAACGTTTCGGCCGATATGCCTCCGGCCTTCTTCAGGTATTTCTTGTATGGCTCCCGATTACGACAAGAAAGTTCCCGAGTTCGAAAAGAAGGTTCCCGAGTCCGAGAAGGTTCCCGAGTCCGACAAATAACAATGAAGATGGGGACAATAGTCCGAATAACGCAGATAATACTAATTTGTCTTTTATCATTTTTTTTCTCTTTATTGTTTTTTGTTTTTGTTTTTGTTTTTTTAACTAATTATTCCTCTCGAAAAAAAAAAGAATATTTAAATTTATTTTTATTTGTTGGCATCCTTCCGTCTAATAAAGATGAAGATGGGGACAATTGTCCGAATAACGCAGATAATATTCTCTCATGCCAATCTATATCACTCTTCCTTTCTTTCTTTCTTTCTTTCTTTTAGGCTTTCTTCTTTTTCCTTTTCTTATTTTTCTCTCTGTTTTATTATCATCCTTAATCGAGACCTCTATATCAGTCAAAGTGTATAATTAAATAAGTAAATACAAAGACCTGGAAATATGATTTTTTTAAATGTAACTCCTTAAAGCTAAGCACCACGTCAGTAATAATCGGACACGTAATTATCAACAAATGGACAAATAAGCATATTAACAAGATACTTGGCTGTCTCAATCTGAATGAAATACAAACAATTTCACTTTACGGAACTGTTCATCTCTTTAGGAGAGTGTTGTATAGCCCTCTTTACCGGCACTAAATAGGTATATGTTATATACTCTCTTACTTCTTACTCTGGTCGTCTATTCTTCTGGCCGGCTTTGCTTCTGATCGTCTATCATCTATCTTGGTCTGGTATATCTTCTAAGGTCTGGTCTGGTCTTCTATTGAGGATTCCGGGTCTGGTTTCTGTTGCTAGGGATTTCTTGTTATCAGAAGCCCTGTGTCATTGTTAGCTTTTAGTAATAACCACAAGACTTCGATTTACGATGATGTTACTTTATTCGTAGATCCCCAGACCAGACAACTGCGCAGTGAGACTCACATCTTGCTAGCTTGGCTTCTAACTTCTAACTCTCACTAACTGAGTTGCTTACCCCTTAAACCGGAAGGGGCTTCTATCGGGGTTCCGTTTCTCACGGTCTATCCCGCAAGGCAAGGTCAGAGTGAGGTCAAACGCTGTCACTCACTCTCAAGGCCATCAGCTGTACTGATCGCCATAATGATTTCTACACTACCTTAAAAGGTATTAAGTCCAATAATTATGTAACAAGAGTACTATCAATGTGATTAGAAAAGTAACACCCGAAAGTATGGATGAAACATAGAATTATGATCCCCACCTTCCTTCACCATAGATCTTGAATAAAGACCAAATAGAGGATTGTGGATTGTAAGGAACTGAAAATTAGATAATAATAATAATAATAATAATAATAATAATAATAATAATAATATCCCAGCAAGAAGACCAGACCTAGTGTTGATAAACAAAAAAAAATCTTGTCAACTGGTGGATTTTGCAGTGCCAGCAGATCACAGGGTAAAGCTAAAGGAAAATGAAAAAATAGACAAATATCTGGACCTTGCTAGAGAACTAAAAAAGTTATGGAATATGAAAGTGAAAGTGATACCAATTGTAGTTGGTGCACTTGGAACAGTCCCAAAAGGATTGGAAAAGGGTCTGGAATTTGGAAATCAGAGGAAGGTTAAAACCATTCAGAAACACTGCACTGCTGCAATCTGCCAGAATACTCAGAAGAGTCCAGGAGACCTGAGGAGACTTGCTGTCACTCAGACTCCAGTGAAAGACCATCAGCTAATGCTGATGTGAAAACTCAAAAGGAGCAAATAATAATAATAATAATAATAATAATAATCTTGAAAAAAAAACGAGAAGAAAAACAACTGTATGTATACTTCAAGTGACAAAATAAGAAAATAGCGTACGAGATCATGACATGTCTAAAGAGCGGATATCTGAAGAATCTTTTTTTAATAAAGTAAATTGACAGAGATGAACTAGATATTTAAAAAAAATGATAACATCATAAAACCTCTCTCATGCCTATCTCTATCACTCGTCTTTTCTTTTTTTCTTTCTTTCTTTATTTATTTATTTATTTCAGACTTTCTTCTTTTTCCTTTTCTTTTTTTTTCTCTCTCTCTGTTTTATTATCATTCTTATTCGAGACCTCTAAAACAGGTTTCCTCTCTATCCGAAAGTAGACCTTCTAAAAAATTTTCTTTGATCCAAGTGGCGTAAATCGAAAAAAAAAACAGCAACAATTAACAGTAATTTACATAGTAGCGCTTGTGTGGTAATGGTTATCGCCGTTGGAAATGGATTGGTTTGTTTTGTTTTACGGCATATCAACCTCAGTGGGTCATTTAATGCCGATAAAGTTTTGAAATAAATCAATTCTTAATGGATAATACAATTTTTTTATAAATATATTTTTCTATTTAATCCATAGATGGGACCCTAACAGGTACTACCACTCCGGGTCAGAGTGGACCAGGGAGCAATGGTGATGAAGGGGTGCTCCACATTCCCCAAACCTCCAAAACTGGAACCTCACCATCAGATAGAGTTTAACGTCATTCCCAGGACATGTATACCCGCAGCCACCGCCTTCTAGCACCTCTATGATGATAAAAAGGGTTGGGGCTTGCCATAAAGGCAGTAGGGTTGGGAAAATCATATAGGTGCTAGGGCTTGACGTGACCAGCCGATTGATCGGAGGGGGCCTCTCCGACCGCCCGTCTAGTCCAAGATAGGGCCAAAGTGGAGCGTTGGAAATGGCATATACGAGCCGAGTTTGATTGCTATGTATTCAAACGAGCCAATTGCTCAGACGATCAATTGAGTAATTTGCGCCTACATTCAAATGAACCAATTACTTCATGTCATTCAAATTAACTAATTCGTAGTTTATGCAAACGAGCCAATTGTGTAGTAATTCAAACAAGTTAAATGCTCAGTTATTCAAACGAGCCAATTACTCAGTCTTTCAATTGAGTCATTTGCGCCTAATTTCAAATGAACTAATTATTCATTCAAATGAGTCAAGTGGTAATTTATTCATATGAACCAATTTATTTGTTTTGTCTCCTTGGGCATCTCCTCTCTGTTTTCTCTTTCTCACATTAACCTTTAAATCATTGCAAATAACAATTACGCTGTTAATTTATATTTCTAGAGATGAAATTTTGTAAAATAATTCACCCGATAGTTCCCAAAAATGTCCACATAAATCATTATCCTTACCATTTTTCTGAGATCATCCAATTAGTTTACCGCCCTGTCGGCTGGGGCGTTAGAATGCACCGACTGCACCTCTACAGAGGGGTAAGACTCTCCCAATGGGGTCACCTGTTGGCCGTGGGTGGCGACCCGTGATGCTTAAGGATAGAGCCCAGGTGGATGAGCAGTTCATGACATGCAATACTCCACTTTGGCCCTATCTTGGGCTAGACGGGCGTCGGAGAGGCCCCCTCCGATCAATCGGCTGGTCACGTCAAGCCCTAGCACCTATATGATTTTCCCAACCCTATTGCCCTATGGCAAGCCCCAACCCCTTTTTATTATATGGGTGCTAGAAGGGCGGTGGCTGCAGTCTACATGTCCCTGGAATGACGTTAAACTCTATCTGATGGTGAGGTTCCAGTTTTGGAGGTTTGGGGAATGTAGAGCACCCCTTCATCACCATTGCTCCTGGTCCACTCTGACCCGGAGTGGTAGTACCTGTTAGGTCCCATCTATGGGTTAAATAGAAAAATGTATTTATAAAAAAATTGTATTATCCATTAAGAATTGATTTATTTCAAAACTTTATCGGCATTAAATGACCCACTGAGGTTGATATGCCGTAAAACAAAACAAACCAAACCAAACCAATTAGTTTAGAAAGAAAGTTCTGTCATCTCTCTCTCTCTCTCTCTCTCTCTATATATATATAATATATATATATATATATATATATATATTCATATTTTTTTGCTTGAAGGCAATTACAATGCGCATATCGCATAAAATTCGATAATTATAGAAGATAATAATGCCAAGTGAATTTCGCAAAGAATTATTCGGTGTGTAGAACATTGTACAGACTGTTTCAAGTCCCGGTTTCGATTTCTGTCGGAGGGAAATCGTTAGTATACATCGCTGATGAGACTTCATAAAGTTGAAACAGTTTGTACGATGTTCTACACACCGAATAATTCTTTGCGAAATTCACTTGTCATTATTATCTTCTATGATTATCGAATTTTATGCGATATGCGCATTGTAATTGCCTTCAAGTAAAAAAATATATAAATATTAATATATACTTTATTCAACAATGCTTCTAAAATAAACAAACATCCAAAAATCTTATATATATAGATATATATATATATATATATATATATATATATATATACGTGCAGGACAAAGTGCCAACCACAGATATGCTGGAACGAGCAAACAGGAACAGCATGCCCGCCCACCATCTGCGAGAGAGATGCCTACTTTGGCTTGGTCACATCAGGAGGACGGACTTGGGCTGCATCTCCGAAAACCTACTGTACGGCGAATTGGCAGACGGCACCCGACCAACAGGGAGACCTCGCTTGCACTTTAAAGATGCCAGCAAAGGAAAATAAAGACATGCCACATTGGCACCAACACGTGGGAGGCTTGTGCAGACGACCGTGCGACCTGGTGACTCCTTGTCAAATAAGGAACGTAAAGGGATGAAAAAGAGCAACTCCAGCAGGCATCACTGTTTGCTTGCAGTGATTGTCATTCAAGAGGTGGACTGTTCAGTCACCCACACAGTTGCAGATTAAAGGGGAAAAAGTGGACACTACGCCATCGTCTTTAGTAGACGGAAGGATGCCAATCATATATATATATATATATATATATATATAGACTAGAACACCTTCCTACCATGCCCCACAACGTAAACCAGCTCTTTTATCATGATTCAGGTGTTTGACCCATCCCATGATACATTACACAACAGTACATAAGGAAAAATACAAACACAAATAATTCCCTTTGGTTTGAAAATCCCATAGGCAAGAAACTGTCAGTTATCAAGCATTATAATATATATATATATATATATATTATATATATATATATATATATTAGACTAGAATGTTCCCCAGAATCCCACAAGAAAGAAAACTATGCCCCACAAAGTAAACCAGCCCTTCCATCCTTACCCAGGTGTTTGACCCTTCCCATGATGCATCACAGAGCAGTATATAAGGAAAATATGAACAGAAATTTTGTCACTGTATATATATGTATATATATTTAAATAATCATAACAAGCAAATTCGGTGAATACTGCGTGAAACATGCAGAACACTGAACAGCTGTTTCGATCTATATTAGGTCTCATCAGCAGTGTAATATATACACTAATATAGGTCAAAACAACTGTCCAGTGTTCTGCACGTCACATAGTGAATTCTATAAATCTGTCACCAATGATTGGGAAGAACATTTGACTGTCAAGCACTTTTCAGTCGAAGGTCAACTAGAATTCCGTGCTTTGTTGTTTATACATAAAAGGGCTCCATTTGATATATAACAACTGACAGTGTTTCAATACTGGTCGATGTCAGTTGTTAGTTGGTTGGTTGGGGTTTTTACGGCATGTGAACCCTTGTTGGGTTATTTTATGCTAAAGAAGTTTTGTTTTATTCATTCTTGTTGGGTATTCAATTATTCAATATTTTACCGTAAAAATCAACTTAACCTTCCATCAATCAATCAATTAACCATTAGCAAAAAAAAAGTACTTATTGCTAAGTCTTTTTTTTTTTTTTTTTTTGCTGTTGTTGCTGCTGCTGCATTTTGAGTAATGAGCATAATTGGCCAGACACGTAAGGTTTGGACTTCAAAACTCACAAGCAATCAACCGCTGTATTCAAATGAAGAATGGATGCGTAAACAAAATTCCCTTGATGACGTAAAATGGGCGTAACCTCGTTTTCATTGGTTGTTTCTCTCTGTTCCTTTTACTTTCCCTTTTTAAATCCAGATAATGAACACGTTCAATGGCATTACCCTCCTCCCTTCTGTATCCTATCTTTTACTCTTCTTATTTCTCTCCTCTACAATCTCCTAGTTCCCTATTATCTTTCTTTTTTTCTTTTGTTTATTATTATTATTATTATTGTTCACTCCTTTTGAGTTTTTCACATCAGCGTCAGCTGATGGCCTTTCACTGGAGTCTGAGTGACAACAAGTCTCCTCAGTTCTCTAGGACTTTTCTGAGTATTCTGGCAGATTGCAGCAGTGCAGTATTCTGGATGGTCTCAATTCTGCCTCTGATTTCCAGATTTTCCAAGCTTTTTTCCAAGCTTTTTTGGACCGTTCCAAGTGCACCAACTACAATTGGTATCACTTTGACTTTCATATTCCATAACTTTTTCAGTTCTCTGGCAAGGTCCAGGTATTTGTCCATTTTTTCGTTTTTCTTCAGCTTCACCCTGTGATCTGCTGGAACTGCAAAATCCACCAGTTGACAAGTTCTTTCTTTTTTGTTAATCAAGACTAGGTCTGGTCTTCTTGCTGGGATAAGGTGATCCGTTTTTATCTCAAAGTCCCAAAGAATTTTATGCGTTTCGTTCTCAACAACAGATTCTGGTTTATGCATATACCCATTTTGTTGTATGGTCAAAATTTAGTTTCTAGCAACAATTCCCAGAGGATCCCTTTCCAAACCCAGTCGTGCCTCGCTTTGTATTCCTGTTGTGCTAGTTTGCTACATTCGCTTTATTATTATTATTATTATTATTATTATTATTATTATTATTATTATTATTTCGTTCCTTATGGGTTTTTCACACCAGCGTAAGTCTAAGTGAAAAGACTCTCATCAGGTCTCCAGGATTCTTCTGAATATTCTATTCGATCTCAACAATGCTGTTGTCTAGATGGTCTCAATGCTTCCTCTGATTTCCAGATCCTCGAGTCTTTTTTCCAAGCTTTTTGGGACTGTTCATAGGGCCCCGACTACAATTGGTATCAATTTGACCCTCATATTCCACAGCTTTTTCAATTCTCTAGCAAGGTCCAGGTATTTATCTATCTGCTCGTTTTCTTTCACCTTCACCCTATGAACTGCTGGGACTCCAAAATCAAGCAATTGACAAGTTCTCCTTTTCTTGTTAATCAATACTAGGCCTGGTCTTCTGGCTGGTATAAGGTGATCCGACTGTATCTCAAAGTCCCAGAGAATATTATGCGTTTCATTCTCAAGAACGGATACAGGTTTGTGCATATACCATTTTGTTGTATGGTCAAAATTTAGTTTCTAGCACAATTCCCAGAGGATCCCCTTTCCAACCCAGTCGTACCTAGCCTTGTAGTCTCAAGGGGAAGAAGTAGGGATACGGAATGTGAGAGAGAGAAGTGGGAAAGCGGAAAAGAGAGATAATAAAATTGATGAGAGAAGAGGTTTCGGTTTTGTTTTTCTTTGTTTATTGGCATATCAACCTTCATGGATTATTTAATGCCAAATTCGTTCTTGTAAGAGAATAGTAAAAAAGTAAAAGTAAAGTCGTCGGGGTGGCCTAAAGTCGGTATCAGCCAATCGGCGAGGGAGTCTATCCCCTTTTTCACTAGACCAAGAAGATTGTTTTTAGCGTCTGAGGTGGAGCGCCACACCTACTATCAGCTCCTTACTTTACCGCACAGACCCCTGTGCTACTCATATGAGTTGGCGAGGGCCGGTATCGAACTAGGAACCTTGTGGTTTCTAGCCGAACGTTCTACCGACTGAGCTAACCCGGCCCTATTTTTTTCTGAGGCGGCTCGCCACACCTACCGTCAGCCTCCCACTTTACCACACAGACCAAACTATTCTACTCATACGCTGAGTTATCGGGGGCTGGTATTGAAACCGGAACCTGCTGATTCATTGACGGGTACTCTACTGACTGAGCTGTGGTACTATTTAACCTATAACTAGGTAGGAGGGTATAGAAGAGATGGGGAAGTGTAAGAGAGAGGTTAGAGGAGGGGAAATAAATGTGGGGGGGGTGGAATTATAGAGACAAGATAAGACAAGGATAAAGATTACAGGTAATGAACACAACAAGGCTTATAAACAAACAATATGTTTATCAAACAAGAGAACATTTAACATACGAAATACAATATGTAAGGTTGAGGTACAAAATGTATGCAGGTTTACAAAGTGTATGCAGGTTTTACAAAATGTATTGTATAATGATGTAATGGTATGTAATGGTTTGCAAATTAATGCTTGCTAAACTTATCTGTCTCTTGATATTCCACAGAAAGGAAGAGTAGCCCACATAGCCAGTGAAGATTGAACTACAGATTGGTATTTTCTGAGGACGGAATTTATATTTGCCCCATCCACAAAATGGAGTGCTTGCCGGGAGGATACCCAAGAGCCAAATGAAAAAGATCAGAGTGTATACCCTGTAATGTGTCATCAAAATTGGATAGCGTAATGGATGACAAATACAGAGATACCGGTCAACCGATATGGTAGCTAATGTAAGAGTTGAACTTGTAATAAGGGCAACAGACATAAAGGCTGTCATGGAACAAATGGTATTAGGTAAGTGCCAGGCCTGCCAAGATGTTGCAACTGCCCAGTAAGGTAGAATTATGCTTCCTAAAAAAATCAGCCAGAGACAAATTAATACAAAACAAATTTGAAGGTGTTTGTAAATGCTTGTTATAACAGATAATAAACATAGCAGGGAATTTCCAGTAATGCATATAAAAATAAGAATAATGATGATCGCTACTCCAATATTTTGAGTCCAAAATGACTCAAAGTTAATATTTGAATAATTTTTTAGATTTGGGATTTTAAAGGAATTCTTTTCGTCATTCATTTTTGTCAGTTTTATGCATTTATTTTTAGGGTTTCATCTTCCTGTGGACAGAATCCAGATGATTTAAGATGGCAGGAGAAAAGGTCATGTTCAGAATCAATGGACAAATTTATCTTTTACAAAATCTACGGCCCTATGCTGTTCCATTGACTCCATCTTCCCGACGTCTGCTGTATAAAAACACGTCGTGCTTAACCAGAGTCCGAGCTAAAAGAGGGTGATAGCAGTTTCTAACTATCAAAATTGGCGGTTCAAACTGAGCCTCGTAACGTGTGCTCTGATTGGTCGCCAACAAAGGTCCTTAGCCAATCGCATGAGTTTTTTCATCAGTTTATGGCTAAGTCACTAGGGCCCTGTTGCTATAGACAAAGGGAGATAATTGCTTAAATAATATTTCTAATAGGGGAGATAAGAAAGAAGAATGGGAAAATAGGAGATTGTAGAGGAGAGAAATAAGAAGAGTAAGATAGGATACAGAAGGGAGGGGGTAGATGAAAGAAATAAGGGCAAAGAGATAGGAAGTGGGAGAGAGAGACGGGTAGAGGAGGAGAAATAAGAAACACAAGGATATAGGGAAAATGAGAGAGAGGTGGAGGAAGGGGATATTAGAAGGGGAGAGATAGGAAATGGATGTGAGTGGAGGGGGAAAGATGAAGGCAAGGAAATGTAAAGTAAGATGAGGAGAGGAGGCGGAAATAATGGAGAAAAAGAGTGATAAGAAGGTAAGGAGAAGCAGAGAGAGAGTGTAGAGAAGAGGGAATATATGGAAAGAGAGAGAGGGAGAGAGAGAGAGAGAAAAAAAAATAAGAAGGCAATGAGATAGGAAAATGAAGAGTGGGTTTGAGGAGGGGTAAAGAAGAAAGGAGATAGAAATGAAGAGAAGGGTTGAGGAGAGAAGTAAGAAGACCAAAGGTACGGAATGTTGAGAAAAAGAGTAGAGGGGGGGGGGTAATAAGGGTAAGGAGATTGAAAATGGGAAGAGAGAGAGACGGGACTGAGAGAGAGAGGGAGGAGAGACAGAGATGGAAAGTGCGCGCGGAACATCAAAGAATTAAGTTCAATTTGCGCAGAAATAAATTAAACCTTAGAGATCAGAAAAATTTTTTAATTTTTTGTGTTCTCCCTTTTTCAACCAATTCCCATTTCCAATCCGCCCCATCTCTCTCTCTCTCTCTCTCTCTCTCTCTCTCTCTCTCTCTCTCTCTCTCTCTCTCTCTCTCTCTTCAATTCCTTTCCTTTACTCCTGTTTTTCTTAAACCTCCAGTTACACTCTTTAATTATTTCTGTGCTTTCTTTGCCCCTCCCTCTCTACCTCCCTCTCTCTCACCCCCTCTCTCTCTCTCTCTCTCACACACACACACACACATACACTTTCTCTATATCACCTCTCTCTTCTCTCTCTCTCTCTCTCTCTCTCTCTCTCTCTCTCTCTCTCTCTCTCTCTTCACTTCACTTCAGTTAATGTAATTCTTAACCATCTACGGTATTTCTTTCAATGTTCGCCTCGCGTAATGAACTGTTTACGAACACGGCTCGTAAACCATTACACTTGAGTTTGATTCTTACTGATAGCTCGATCTCACCCCCCTCTCTCTCTCTCTTCTCTCTCTTCTCTCTCTCTCTCTCTCTCTCTCACACACACACCACTTTCTCTAATCACCTCTATCTTACCCTCTCTCTCTTCTCTCTCTCTCTCTCTCTCTCTCTCTCTCTCTCTCTCTCTCTCTCCCTCTCCTTCTTTCTCTCTCCACCGCGTAATGAACTGTTTGCCGAACACGGCTCGTAAACCTCGGCGTAGTGTAAGGGTTAACAATCCTCATAAGGTGCCCCATACTAGAGACTCAAGCTTACTAACAATGATCCGCTAGCCAAGCTTTCTAAACATTACGGTAATTTTCACCTTTAGTTGGCTAAATTCCGAGCATAAAATTGTGCGTGCGCCTTATCTGAAATGAATTTAATTGTTATTAAGAACACATTTTATTATAGTTTTGTGCTAAAGCATGCAGTTGAATTGTTATTGAAAAGTTTCTAAGATGTGTGTATCTCGCACGAAGACTTTCAAAATGGCTACCGGCTTGTTTCAAAATGAAAGTCAATTGGCTAAATTCCTAGCATGAAATTATCTGAAATTAACTTAATTGTTATTAAGAACACATTTTATGATATTTTTGTGTTAAAGCATGCAGTTGTATTGTTTTCGAAAAGTCACTAAGATTTGTTTATTTCGCACGGAGACTTTCAAAATAGCTACCGGCTCGGTTCAAAGGAAAGTCAAGGGAGGTTACTCTAATTGCCTTATTTGCTAGGAATTTTGACAACTAAAGGTGAAAATAACAACATTACGCCACATAAGGTCTCCATTTTTATTGATTAAACTTAGTTTGGTTTCAGTTAAACCTCAGGTGTATAGGGCACTTAGTGTGAAGCAAGCTCACTAACAATGATCCGTCAACTATTACACACCACTTGAGTATCCAGATCATTTAATAACCTCAACTTGGTATAGCAGAAGGCCAGATGTATGAGACACCCAGTGAGAATCGTACTCAATAACAAGGATCTGCTCGCCTAGCGCGCTAACCACTACACCAGTTGAGGTGACCAGGTCATTTAACTGAGCTTATATATATATATATATATATATATTATATATATAAAAGTAATTGGTAATTTGCTTGAAGCATTGTATTGCCTTCGAATTTTATTATTTTATAATATATATATATATATATATATATATATAAGTTAAAAGAAAGGAAGTGAATCCGACAGTATGAGTATGAGCAAGATGAAATGAAAACAACACACAATCACACAATACTGTTAAAGAGAAAACGATTTATAAAATATTCATAGCTGATACTGATCAATATTTCGATTGATTTTTGTAAAATTGAATATTGATAAGTATCAGCTATGAATATTTTATAAATCGTTTCTCTTTAAGAGTATTGTGTGATTGTGTGTTGTTTTCATTCCATCTTGCTCATACTCATATATATATATATATATATATATATATATATATATATATATATATATATAAG
>CM042154.1:25527376-25557376 GCA_023376005.1 Doryteuthis pealeii
CGGAATGAGAACATGGTACCCTCGTGGACTGAATAAAGGGTTAGGTTCAAAGTTCCGTGATAGCTCCCGATTATGACAAGAAGGTTCCCGAGTTCGAAAAGAAGGTTACCGAGTCCGACAAGAAACACCTGAAGTAGGTCGGAGGCACATCGGCCGAAACGTTGTACAGATAACAATAAGGAGGACAATAATCCGAATAATCCATATATATATATATATAATTATAAGTCTCATCAGCGATGTATACTAATGATTTCCCTCCGACAGAAATCGAAACCGAGAGTCCAGCAAGCAGAGTCAGAGACTTTACCGCTCGGCTACCGATACACACCGCACAATCCATGCGAAATTAACCTGTCAATGATAATGATACGCCTCTACCATATGAGGTACGCGGACGTTGAGTGGATAACAACGATACACGAATTAATAAAGTCGAAACAGGATGTACGATGTTCTACGCATCGCACATTGTTTGCTGAGTTCGCTTGTCATGATTATTTTCTATAATTATCGAATTTTATACGATATACGCATTGTAATTGCCTTCAAGCAAAATATAAGTAATAATATATACTTTATTCAACAATGCTTCTACAAACGAACATCCAACATCTTATATATACATAATATATATATATAATATATATATATATATATATGAGTGAGAGTGTGTGTTTATCTTTCCTGTGTATTAATCAATTGGTAAAAAATTTCATGTTAGATTTATCATTAACTTCATTTGTATATATTAGTATATATATATATATATATATATATATATTTATTTGTAGAAATATTTTTATCAACTCGCAAACAGATCGATCTGACCAATAGATGGGACCCTTACAGGTACTACCACTCCGGATCAAAGTGGACCTGGGAGTAATGGCAATAAAGGGGTACTACTCACTTCCCAGACATCCAGAATTTCATTTCATATAGCTAATACCCTTTGGAAAGGTATGAATCCAACTATTTTCCCACCAGCTACGGGTAAATGGTAGGACAAACTGGGCTATTTGACCTTGGTATAAGTCTAGGAAAAGGAACACTCTGAATTTGAACATCTTAAAACCTGCTTAAAAATTACTTTGAGGCACAACTGGTTTGTGGTGGAGGGGTTGGATAAACATATATAAATAACCCATAAGGAGTTGTTGTGCCATTAAACAAATAAACCAAACCAATCCAAACGATTTATGTCTCTCTATCAGCTTTTGTTTACTCAGCTTTTGTTTACATATTGATATTAAAAATTCGATTTTAATAAATATGTGCTTAGTATAATTGATTTCTAATTGTTTGGTTTTATCTTAATGAATATGAGCAAAAATCTCAGGGATAAATCTTAAAATAAATCCATTAACAAGCAAAAATAACTGTAATTTTATTCTTTGCTTCCTATTTTAACTAAATAGTTAAATTAGTAAAATTCAGCAATGAAAGACGGGAGTAATAGAAATTTCGGTTGTTCTATTTTCCGATTATAACCCCCTCTGTTTCAAATCTTTTTATCTGCATTCTTATTTAGTTTCATTAGCCTTTCTAATTCAGTATGATATATTATTACATTAAAACTTAAATACTTGCACCTGGAGGGTGCATATATTTGTTAGTAATATATAATATAACATGTAAAGTAACCGCCCTTGGTTTAATGATTAAATGATAGGAATCACTAATCTTAAGTTTGTTTTTGTTTTGTTTTTTGTTTTTTGTTGTTTTTGTTTTTTGTTTTTTTCATTTTTATGATAACCTGTATGACTGCCACTTGTTTTTCTCAAGATTATAATCTTTATATTCGGATATCTTCATGGATTTATATTTTTAACACATAAATATTTGATAGACACGGTAATTATAGCTTCAAGTAACTATTTTTAATACAAAATATTTGAATCCTATTATATGGTATCAAGTATTTCTATCGAATACAAATAACACGAACAGC
The DNA here is from genome assembly GCA_023376005.1 of Doryteuthis pealeii. Lineage (NCBI taxonomy): Eukaryota > Metazoa > Mollusca > Cephalopoda > Myopsida > Loliginidae > Doryteuthis > Doryteuthis pealeii. The sequence goes on from CM042154.1 coordinate 25,529,331, forward strand.
CTGGTCTGCCCAATTTTACTCATAGCTGGAGGGAGAATAATTTGATTCATGCTTTTCTCAAAGCTATTAGTGCTATGTGAACAAACAGCCCCGTCCAGAATTTGAACTCGGTTCGCCGGTTTCATTCGCTGATAGCCATTACATGACAAGCGTCTCCTGATCAAAATAATTTTTAAACATTTCTATTTGATTCATAGATTAGACCCGGATAGTTACTTCCACTCCGGTTCGCATGAGCCCGTTGTGTAATGGTTATCGTCGTAGGAAATGGACTTGGTGACCCGTGTTCAAATCCTGTTCGAGGCTGTTTGCATTTTACATAGCGTTAATATCCTCGGCAAATATATTTATCCAAATATTGGTAAAATAGCAGGACAGACTGGGTTCTTTAACCTTGATACGGCAACTGGTCTAGGAGAAGGAAAACTCTTAATCAAAATCTGTTAAACTACACTTAAAAATTGATCTTGTGTCACACCCTGCTCGTGTGGAGGGTTGAATAAATGTATACCGTTTCGGTTCAGAGTAGAACTAGCAGCGAATGATAACGGAAGAATGTCTTCCCATTCCCCAAGATCTCCAGAACTGGAACCACAATGGGTTTCTTGTGCCATAACCGGGAAATCTCTTTGGTGAGGAATCTTACCATTCTGCAAAGATGCACTTAGCGGTTTCCAGACCTCACTGACTGAGCGAGTGTGTATGTGTAAAAGTGCAGTCAAGAAACTGCTCTGTATTCGTGTCAGTGCATGCAAGTGCAAATTACTGTATTTCTCTTTATATATATATATATATATATATTATATATATATATATATGTGTGTGTGTGTTTGTATGTGTGTGTGTGTGTGTGAACATGTGTATGTTAATACTTCATATGTGTGTGCGCGCTTGTGTGTGTGTGTGTAAACATGTGTATGTTAATACTTGTGTGTGTGTGTGTGTGTGTGTGTGTGTGTGTGCTAGTTTTGTCCGTGTCCTGCGCATGCGTAAACGCACTCATTTAACCAATTCAGTTTTTATTTGATTCAACCACCTATTTTTTTTTCTATTTTTGCGTGGATGCGTGAGGCATCATGGGAAAAATAGCAATCGCCATAAACTGGTCCTACTGGTAACAAAAGCGATTGTACTTTTTTTTTCTTTCTTTTAACTTAATGTTGTTTTGCTTTCCTTCGCTTTTACTCTCTTTCCCTTCACCCCCCCTCTCTCTCTCTCTCTCCTCTCTCTCTCTCTCTCTCTCTCTCTCTCTCTCTCTCTCCTGCTCCTTTTCATTCAGTTTTTTTTTCTTGTAATTTAAATATGGGAAACCGACAAATATGACGCCGTTATTAACAATGCAGGAGACGCTTAGTCTAAAAGGGAGCGTTACCTTATGGAGAAAATGTCGTCTGCTCTCTGTTTTCCACGTATACTCCCACGTGAATCAAAATGCAAAGAAAAAGAGAGCCAGATAGACAAATGCCTCCCCATAAACTTATTCTTGCATAGATAAAGGATAAAATAAAAATATATATCTTTGAGTTCCAGTAATAAAATAACAAAAGAAAATAAACTTAGAAAATTTCAAAAATAGAATGAAATCATTCGAAAATTCCTCTAATCGTATTCAGTCAATAATATCTTATGAAATGAAAGCCATTGCTTCGTATTTGGGTTCTTTCTTCCGTTTGTGGAACAGAAAAATTTCGCGGTACCTATCTGTACATCAAAACAAAAACGCGTGCGGCGGACTAGCTATGGTTTTCAATGACTGAAGGTTGTCTTCGTATGTTTATTCGTTTAGGAAAGCTCAACTCGCGCGCTACCTTTTAGTTCAGATGAAACAAAATCGGTAACTTTGTAACGAGTAGTCTGATTTATGGATTTTAGAGGGGTTTTGTCTGGTTTGGGCTTTACGGTAGATTATAGATTCAGTCCAATCGTGGTTTTATGGCTATCAAGTTTGACTTTGTAGATCCATTAACAACTGAATAGCGGGTTCGATTCTGCGTTGGATGCTTTCTATACTTGCGATTTTGCATCATATCCTACTCGTGGCGAACCGGTTGGGTAAAATATCTTACCTTCCCTAGACTTTTCCCATTAACAAATAAGAGAACTGATGCTGGTGCTTCCTTCTCCAGTTTTGATTTGGGAGTTAATTTCTCCTAGCAGGATTTTCACCACAAATCTTCCACAAGTCTTTTCTACCCCATATATATATTATATATATATTGATTTTTGGATGTTTGTTTTTAGAAGCAATGTTGAATAAATTTTTTTATATTTTTTTTGCTTGAAGGCAATTATAAATGCCATGTATCGTATAAAAATTCGATAATTATAGAAAATATAACTTGATCGAATTTTATAGATACGATACATGCATTTATAAAATTGCCTTCAAGCAAAATATAAATAATAATTTATTCAACATTGCTTCTAAAAAAAACAAACTCCAAAAAATATTATTCACTTCGCCGAAAGAGCTAACGGCCGGGTTTGTTTACTAAATAAACGTCTACTTTGCCTACTATGGCAGGGGCGTGTAATAGTTTCCTTGACAAGGTTAATTTCGCAGGGATTGTTCCGTATGTACCGGCGGCGAACGGATATGGTTTCTGACTATGCCTGTGAAGTCCCGGTTTCGATTCCTGTCGGAGGGGAGTCGTTAGTATACATCGCTGAAGAGGACTTAATAAAGTCGAAACAGTCTGTACGGTGTTCTGCCATAGCGAGCCATCCTTTGCGGGTTTTACTTGTCAAGTTTATTTTTCTATAATTATCGAATTTTTATACGATACATGCATTTATAATTGCCTTCAAGCAAAAATATAAATAATATATATATAATATATATATATATATATATATAGCTAAAGCGTGTTGGGAAAATCCTCGCCGGTGAGGTGAGAAAAAAAAAACAGCAAATGTTTTATTGTAAAATATACTACCAAACATCACCGGGAGAAAATTTGTTGGAAAAAAGAAAAGACAAGATATCGTACAACAAAAAGTAATCTATTGGTACAGTTAATTTGCGAAAGAAAAAACAATTTGTATATATATGTATATAAGATTATATATATATTCCATACAACCGCTAGGAAAATAAGCTAATAAGTTAAAAAGTGCACAATACCTAAGTAGAAGCAAATAAGTCAGATCTTACCTGAAGAATTAAGCGAACTAATAGTAGGTTCGTCTGACTCATTCATGATTATATATATAATAATATATATAATAATATATTATAGCGCGCGTGTGTGTGTGTGTGTTGTGTGTGTGTTGGTTTGGTTAGTTTTGTTTGTTGGTTTGGTTTTGTTTTACAGCGTATCAACCTCGTGGGGTCATTTAATGACCGACAAAGTTGTGAAATTAACTTATTCTTAATCATAATACAATATTTGTTTATCAACTATTGTTTTCTTTAACACATAGATGGGACCCAAACAGGTATAACACATCGGGTCAGTGGACCAGGGAGCAATGGGTGAAGAAGGTGTGCTCCACTTCCCAAACTCAAAACTGGAACCTCACCATCAGGTGAGTTTAACGTCATTCACAGGACATGTAACCGCAGCACGCTTCTAAGCACCGCATTATAATAAAAAGGGTTGGGCTTGCATAAGGGATAGGGTTGGGAAGTGATAGTTGTTATATTTAATATATTTCTTAGATTAAATTGTCACATTTAGGAGAATTTAAACACAGACCTAAGTTCTATCTGATTCAAATTATGTACAGGAAATAAGAGAAAGTGACTGTTTTGTTAGTGCAACTACATGTAATCATTTTCAAGTTATTAAATACATTCAGTTAATGAAATTATTTTATCAATTATTGATACACAAAGAAGTTAATGAAAGATCTTACCCCAGTTGTATAATATACAGAAGTTATTTTATTAAATTTATTTATAAACGTCTTTAACGTAAATAACCAAGGGTTGAACATGTTGTAAATCCATCAAACCATCCATTGTCAATGCTTTCTGTGCTGTGTCGAGTTCTGTTGATTCCCATCTATTGGTCAAATCATCAGTCATCATCCATCAATGGGTCGCGCAATTTGCACGATATCATGACGAATCTCTCGCCAAATTTTTTCTTCCCTATCGGCAGCAGTCAATCTAATAGTTGGGTCTAATGTAGGGTCTGGCTGGGCGGCCCACATTAGCGTGCCATGGCTGGCTTCCACGAGTAGTACGTCGCTTACGATCTCGTTATTGCTTCTCCAGGCAGTGTCCCTGCATGTACTTAGATATCTTTTTGCCTGAATTTAGATGAGGTTGATAATTTATAATATTTAGAATTTTTTGGATGTTGTCCACATCTTTATTGTTATACATACAAACGGTTTTGGTCGATGAGCCTCCGGCCCTTCTTCATGTGTTTTTTGTCCGGAATTCGGGACTTTATTTTGAACTCGGAAAAGGATTTTCTTTGAATTCATAAACTCTTGTCGAACTCAGGACACATGTGCAAAAGATATAGGGGTTGAGTTAATAAGTTTAAAGTGACTAGTTATATTGTAGATTGCGGGTTCAATCTGAACTACGAGGATAATAACAGACATTACTTTAAATAGTTTAACATTGTAACCCGTCTGTTAAGAAATAGAACTAGTGTACCCCGGTGGATTGAATAAAGGGTTTCGGTTCGAAGTTCCATGAAGTCCCGATTCGAACATGAAGGCTCGATTCACAAGAAGGTTCCTGTGTGTGTGTGTGTGTGTGTGTGTGTGTGTTGTGTTGTGTGTGGCTGCTACCGATTCTAGCATTGACGGTGGTGGTAACGATGTAATGTCAAACCGTAAACAAGTCCCGCTTAATTTAAAGTTTTAATCATTTGGTATTCTCTTACTTTCAATTTAAAAACTCAATCTATCAATCTGAACACTTTTCTCTCCCAGCTAATTCTTCCTTTTACGGGTCGGGCAAAAGGAATCTGACACAATTTGTAGGTAAATGAATAAAGGCAATATGAAGTAAAGACAAAAGGTTTTTAATTTCAATAAGTACTTATAATGCATTTTTTTTCAATATAATGGCCCATTTTTTGTTTCTTTAATATGCATTGTTTTTTTCGTTTTTTGTTCATGTTATGACCATGATTGGACTGGTGAGCATCGACTTTATGTGGAAACGTTTATGAAAAAAAACGATCTGTAAGCAACACAAGAGGTTCCGTTTGCACTTCATCTTGGTAACATGATCCGTACAGCTCGAAACAGATCTTGTTAGGGTTAGCCAGCTTTAAATAATGGATCTGCATTGAAAACGCAAATCAACGGGCCCTCGCACTGCCAGAACTCAGAAAATGTGCAGCGGTAAGAGCTTCAAGTTTCAAAAGTCTTCCAATTCCGTGTCACACATTTAAACGGCTCAGGCTCTTAGACTTTCCTGAAATAAGTTTCGAAGAATTCTGATACAATGAATCCTCAATGCATCCCATACAAATGATGTGGATAAACGTTTCCACATTGAAAGGCGCGATACTCACAGTCCAATTCATGGCGCAACTGGAAAAAGAAACAAAACATATGGCATATAAGAAAAAAACAATGGCATTATATGAAAAAAATGGCATTGATACTGTAATATTTCGAAATAAAACACTTTTTTGTTCTTCATTTGCATTTTATTAAATCCTACAAAATGTGTAGATTAGCATTTGCTTGAAACCCTGTATATCATCTCCATTCTTTTCATATTATCTATTTGTTCTCTTAGTATTCATCTATCATTCTCTTTATATTCTGCGTGTCATCCATTACTATTGACTCTTGTATATTAAGAAAAAGTTGACAAAGCCAGTTCATAACGTAGTAATGTTTTATTTTCGCCTACGCTGGAGTGTTCGATCTTTTCATACGATCTTCATCAGGGCTTTCGTGTTTGACGGGAAAAATTAAATTATCAGCAAGAAAAATAAAAATCTGCGAGACTGCTTGGCTTTGTCGGTCAGTCTATTTAAATTGTTGAATGAAACGTGGGCCATTCTTTCATTTGGAAATACGGTAGGCATTTTGAGTCTTCGTGGAGATAAACACTTCTGAAACTTTTCAATAATTACTACTTAGGGCAACCACAAACTCATTCTATTCGATAAGGACGCACTTAGCCGAATTTAGCCACAAGGTGAAATTACCGTAATGTTTAGAAAGCTTGGTCTAGCGGATCATGTTAGTAAGCTGAGTTCTAGTAGGGGCAGAACTTAAGAGTTGTTACCTTACATAGGAGCGATGTTTAGAGCGGTTCGGCAACAGTTCTTACGCGGGTGGATAGAGATAAGAAGGAAGAGGAGAGAGAGAGAGAGAGGAAGAGGAAGGGAAGAGAGGAGAGGTATAGAGGTTTAAGAGAAAGTGTGTGGCTGTGAGAGAGAGAGAGGAAGAGGAAAGAGAGAGGAGCAGAGGAGAGGGAGAGAGAGGGGGTGAAGGATCGAGCATCAGTAAAAAAACTCAAGTGTAATGTTTACGAGGTGTTCGGTAAACTATTAGCGAGCAACATTGAATAGAAATACGTAGATGGTTAAGAATTACTTACTGAAGTGAAAGTGAGAGAGAGAAGAGAGAGAAGAGGAGAGATGAGAGGAGAGAGGAGGAGAGAGAGGAGTGATATCGAGAAGTTAGTGTGTGTGTGTGTGTGAGAGAGAGGAAGAGAGGGGTGAGAGAGGGAGTGGAGGGGGCAAAAGAGACAGAAATATTACGAGTGTGGAGGTTAGAAACGAGTAAAGGAAAGGAAATTGAGAGAGAGAGAGAGGAAAGAAGAGAGAGAGAGAGGGAGAGAGAGAGAGGGAGAGAGGAGAGGGGCGGATTGGAATGGGAATTGGTTGAAAAGGGAGAAACAAAATTAAAAATTTTTAGCTGTTCGATTGGATTTTTAAAATGATATAAAAGGACGCTTTGAACTAGACGGTGATTCCTGCGCTAGGTGACGTGTGTTGTGTGTGTGTGGTTTGTGTGTCTGTGTGATGTGTCCTTGGTCGTGAATGTATGTGTGGACTATTATGATAGTATTATACTTAAATTTATAATGATAGATTGCAGACAAGGATACATTATCTTTCTTTCCAATCTTTTCTAAAATAAGTATTTCTTGACCCTCCTATCTATCTATCTTCTTCATTACTTGAATACTCTATCTAATTTCTCATTACGTCCGCTTGTCTATCTATCTATCATTCTCTTCATTATTCATATCTATCCATCTTATAACCCACTCATGCATCTATTTCTATCATTCATTCTCTTCATAATCTGCATAGTTCTATCTTCTCATTACCCATATCTATCTATCATGTACTAGTCTATCTATCATTCTTTCATATTGCATACAATCTATAAAAATCCTCTTTAAAATCCAGAAATAGATATAAATAGTAATCATTTCCGATGTCATGAGTAACATTTCTTAAGATATAGAATGATGCAATTAATTCAACTCATCATATTATATTTTCAAGCGAAAAAAACATAAAACAAAGAAAGATAAACAATTAACCATGCACTGGACTTTCCCTCTGTTATCTTTTTCAAATGTGAATTTTTTATATTTCCAAGTATAAACTCAAATCTTATTATTTTTTTTGGGCATCGTATAAAATCAAATCCTGGTTGATATTTAATGTGGGTATAGAATATATAACTATTCTTTGTCATTAATTGTATTTTTTTATTTTTCCCGGAGTTTTTTTTTTCCTACGCCTCGTGGACATAACATATCTATCAACATCTGCACTTAATTATGTATTATGGATAGATTTATAAAAGGAATAGGTGAACTTATTTGCCGGGTGAACAAGATTTTATATGGCACTGATTGGTTAGGTTTGTGCAGAATTCGATGGGCTATAGGTTTCCGATATGATACATAACCTAAGTGCTCAATACGAAGTAGTGCAAATTTATTTTATTCATCGAAAATGGTAAAGAATTCGATAACCTACATCGAGTTTAAGGCCATATTCACTGGATCTTTCAGGTTAATCCTTAAGATCCACTGAATTTATAATCGAAGAAATAAAACACAAGATAATTGGCAGTCAGATGGAATATTAACCACACAAAAAAAATAATAATTACCAGTGGTAAGGTAAGTTTAATCTAGATCCAAAAAATATGTTAAAAATATTTTATCGATAATTAAAAAAGTAATATAAAAAAAAAAAAAAAAAAAAAAAATATAACGATATCGAAAATAAAAAAAATAAAATTTCAATTCATTACCTTCTTGTTACTAATAAAACCATATAATTAAAAATAAAAATATCTTTCTAAATTATCCTTCCATATCAACCCTCTACTATCTGTTTTCTCACATTTTCCGTACTTTGGTCTCTGTACTTCTCTCTCAAACTTCTTCCTCAATTTCCTATACCCCTCTTCTTCTTTACCCTCTCAAACCACTTCTTCCATTTTATCCTATCATATGCCCTTCGTTATTTTTTTTTTCTCTTCTCTCTCTCTCCTCTCTGCATCTATATACTTACCTTTTCTCCAATATTCTTCCTACCTTAATTTATTCCTTGCCTTTCATATTCTACCATCAACTAAACCGTTTCCTATACTCATCTCAACATCTATAATCTTCAATTATTTGGCTCAAAAACTAAAAAAAAAACAAATCGACTAAAGATAAACCAATGCCTCTTTAATGTGATAGGGAGTATATATATATATATATATTATAATTAAATTTAATATAATTCTTATGAAATTAATATTTGTATTAAAAATTTTAATGTGATGTATTAAATTTTTATTTTTTTTTTAAATTTTTTATTCGAAGTTTTCCTCACGTAGAATGAGTATTATTAAAAAACCGGCAAAACACGATTTACGTATATACTGCAGCTTTAAATATAAATAATATATTATTCCCTTCCTCACGCTCCCTATTTTCCCTAATATCTTGTTTTCTTTTATTTCCTCGTCTACCCTTTCTCTACGCACTGTCCTTTTCTTGGCTTATTTACAAACATCTACTACTCTTTGTATCTACTTATTCTTCTTCCTCTCCTACCATGCTAATTTTCATTCTTTTTTTATTCCCTATTAGAAGATTATTTTGATTTAAGCAATTACTTCCCTTTGTCTATATGCAACAGAGTGCCTAGTATTGCATAAACTGAGATGAAAACACATCAGTGTTGGCAAGGACCTGATTCGGCGAAATCAGAGCCAAACGTGTAGAGGCTCAGTTGGAACCGCAATTTTGATAGTTTGGAAATGCTATCACCTCTTTTAGCTGGGACTCTGGTTAAGCACGACGTTTTATACAGCAGAGTTCGTAAGATGGAGTCAATGGAACAGCATGGGTCCGTAGATTTTGTAAAGATAATTGCCGATTGATATCTGAACATTGACTTTTTCCCTGCCATCTTAAAATCATCTTGGTTCGTTCCACAGAAGAGAAACCCTAAAAATAAATGCATAAATGACACAAGAAATGGAATGACGCAAAATGAAATTCACTTAAATACATCAAACAAAGAAATTTTCAAATATTAATGTACGTCATTTTGGACTAAAATATTGAGTGAGGGATCATCCATTATTTCTTTTTATATGCATTAGCTGGAATTCCTGCTAATGTTTTTTGTTAAACAAGCATTTACGAACACTCAAATTTGTTTTGTTTCCTGGCTGATTTTTTTAGGAAGCTATAATTTCTACCTAAAATTGCGGCAGTTTGCGAATATTTGGCAGGGCTCGGCACTACCTAATACCATTGTTCCTGAGCTTATGTCTGTTGCCTTAATTACAAGTTCAACTCTTACATTAGCTACGCTATACGGTTGACCGTATTCTGTTTGTCACCCCATTACGCTATCCATAAAGAACAATCAATGTACATGGGTATACACTTCTGATCTTTTTATTTGGCTTTGGCTAGTCATCCTCGGTGCAGCACCCATTTTGCGAGATGGGGCAATATAAATTCCGTCCTCAGACAAATCTACCAATCCTGTAGTTCAATCTATTCATCTGGCTATGTGGGCTACTCTCTCCTTCTGTGGAATATCAGAGACAGATCAGTTTAGCAGCATTAATTTGCAAACATTACACTACCATTACATCAATTATCAATATGATTTGTAAAACTGCATACCTTGTAACCGATACTTTTTGGGTACCTCACTTACATATGTATTTCGTATGTTAAATTGTTCTCTTGTTTGATATAACATTTGTTTTGTTTATAGCTTGTTTGTTCATTACTTGTAATCTTTATCCTTGTTTATTGTCTCTATAATTCCACCCCCCACATTTATTTCCCCTCCTCTAACTCTCTCTCTCACTATCTTCCCCATTCTTCTATGACCTCTACCTGTTAGGTTAATAGCTACCACTAGCTCAGTCGTAGAAGTCCCGTCAATCGATCAGCAGGTCGGTTTCATATCAAGCACCGATAACTAGCGTGATAGAGTTAGGATAGTTTGTCTGTGTGTAAAAGATGGGAGGCTGCGTAGGTGGGCGAGCCGCCTCAGAAAAAGAAATAAGGGCCGGCGTTAGCTCGTCGGTAGAACTGTCGGCTGAACCAAGGTTCTCTAGTTCGATACCGGCTCTCGCCAACTCAGTGATGAAGTAGCAGGGGATATGTGGCGGTAAAGTAAGATGCTGATAGTAGGTGTGCCTCCACACCTTCAGACCTAAAAACAATCTTCTGGTCAGCGCTAGTGAAAAGAGGATAGGACTCCCTGCGCGATTTGGGCTTGATACGGATTTTAGGCACCCCGAAGACTTACTTTTACTTTTTTTACTATTCTCTCACTAAGAAGACATTTGGCAATTAATATCCATCAAGTGTTGATATGCCAATAAAACAAAGGAAAAAACAAACCGAAACATCATCGTTCTATCCATTATTTCTCTCTTTCCGCTTTCCCACTTTCTCTCTCTCACATTCGTATATCCTACTTCGTTCCCCTTGAGACACAAGACTAGGTACGACTGGGTGGACAAGGGGATCTCATGGTTGTCTAGAATCTAATTTTGACATTACAAAACAAAATGGTAATGCACAACTTGTATACCGTTCTGAAATGAAACGATAATATTCTCTGGATTGAGATAACAGTCGGATCACTTATACAGCCAGAAAGACCAGGCCTAGTTGATTAACAGAAAGGAGAACTTGTCAATTGCTAGTGATTTTTGAGTCCCAGCAGTTCATAGGGTAAGGTGAAAAAAACGAGAACCGATAGACTAAATACTGGACTTGCTAGAGAATTGAAAAAGCTGTGACATTGAGGGTCAACTGATACCAAATTTGTATCGGGTCGCCATGCACCAGAAGCTTGGAAAAAAACTGGAGGATCGAATCAAGAGAACGCTTGAGACATCTAGAAAAGCATTGTTGTGAGATAGAATACTCAGAAAAATCTCTGAGACCTGAGTGAGAGTCGTTTTCACTAGACTACGCTGTGTTAAACCCTATAAGGAGCGAATAATAATAATAGATAATATATAAATAATAATAATATTAATAAAGCGAATGAGAAACTAGCACAACAGGAATACAAAGCGAGGCAGCGAACTGGGTGAAGGGATTGCTCTGGAATTGTGCAGACAAATTTTGACCAACAACAAAATGGTATGAGCATAAAGAAGTCTGTTGTTGAGAAAGAACAGCAAAAAGTTCTTTGGACTGAAAATAAAGAATACCGGATCACCTTATCTCCGCAGGAAGACCAGACTAGTTTGATTACAAAAAAGAAAACTTGTCAACTGGTGATTTTTTGCAGTTCCAGCAGGATCCACAGGTGAAGCTGAAGGAAAACGAAAAAATGGACCAAATACTGACCTTGGCCAGAAACTGAAAAGTTATGGAATATGAAAGTCCAAAGTAGATACCAATTGTAGTTGGTGCATCTGAAACGGTCCAAAAAGCTTTGAAAGATTGAAGAATCTGCAAACAGAGGCAGAATTGAGACACCATCTCCGATGGCAATTGCTACTCCGATACTCAGAAGAGTCTGGAGATGAGGAATTGTTGTCACTCAGACTCCAGTGAAAACCATGCAGCTGACGTAGTGTAAAAACCAAAAGGAGGTGAAAAATAATAATAATCTAACAAGAAAAAGAAGATAATAGGGAATAGGATGATAGGGGAGAAATAAGAAAGTAAAAGATAGGATAAGAAAGGGAGGGGGTAATGCATTGAACGTGTTTCTATTATCTATGGATTAAAAAAAGGGAAAAGTAAAGAGAAGAGAGGAAACACAAATGAATAACGAGGTTACGCCATTTACGTATCAAGGGATTTTGTTTACGCATCCATTCTTCATTTGAATAGCAGCGGTTGATTGCTGTGAGTTTGTGAAGTCCAAACCTATCGTTGGCGGCATTAGGCTCAATTACTCAAAAATGGCAGCAGCAGCAAAAAAAAAAAAAAGAAAAAAAGGACTAGCACATAAATACTTTTTTTTTTTAAACTTCAATTGGTTAATTGATTGATTATGGGGATTTTACGAGTGTTTTGGTAAAATAATAATTGAATACCCAACAAGAATGAATAAACATAAAATCTTTAGCATAAATATGACAAAAGGGTTGCACATGCCGTAAAAAACACCACCAACCAACTAACACTGACATCGATCCAGTATGGAAACGATGGTCAGTTGTTATATATCAATGGAGCCCTTTTATGTATAGACACAGCACGGAATTCTAGTTGACTTGGCTGAATGCTTGACAGTTCAAATGTTCTTCCAATCATTGTGACAGATTTATGAATGTCACTTATGTGACGTGCAGAAACTGGACATTGTTTTGACCTATTTATGTGATATATTATGCTGATGAGACTAATTAGATCGAAACAGAGCTGTTCAGTTGTTCTGCGATGTTTCAGCAGTATTCACGAATTTGCTTGTTTGATTATTTAAATTATATCTATAATATCAGTGACAAATTTCTGTTCAGTATCTTTCCTGTATAGACTGCTTGTTAGAGCATTATGGATAGGGTCAAAACCTGGGTAATGGAAGGGCTGGTTATTGTGGGGCTAGGTTTCTTTCTTGTGGGAATTCGTGGGAGAACTTCGTAGTGTAATATATATTATATATTATATTAAATATATATATCATTTATATGCTGATAACTGCAGTTCTTGCCTAGGATTTTAAACATAGGAAAATTATTTGTGTTTGTATTTTTCCTTATGTACGTTGTTGTATATGGGATGGGTAAACACCTGAAATGATAAAAGAGCTGGTTTTCGTTGTGGGGCATGGTAGAAGGTGTTACTAGTCTATATATAACTTATATACTATATATATGATTGGCTCCTTCGTCTACTAAACAGATCGAATGGCGTAGGTTGGTTCATGTTTTGTTCCTTTAATCGCAACTGTGTTGGGTGATCTGAACAGTCCATCGTCTTGAATGATAATGCATGCAAAGCAAACATGGATCTGATCTGAGTTGCTCTTTTCGAATCGCTTTACGTATCCTTATTGACAAGGAGTACCAAGTGCCTGGTCGTTCTTGCAACAGAGCTCCACGATGGTGTGCCATAGTGGCATGTTTATTTACTTGCGGCATCTTTTAAGTGCAAGCGAGTCTCCTGCTTGTCCGGGTGGTCTGCCAATTGCGTCAGTAGGTTTTCGGAGTGATGCCCAAATCCGTCTCCTGATGTGACAAGCCAAAGTAGGCATCTCTCTCGCAGATGGTGGCGGGCATGCTGCTCTCCTGTTGCTCGTTCCCATGGCATATCTGTGGATGGCACTTTGTCTGCCGTTATTTATAATATATATATTATAATTATATATATTATATAGATTTGGATGTTTGTATTTTAAGAAGGATTGTGAATAAAGTATATATTAATATTTATATATTTTTTTTACTTGAAGCATTATGCGCATATCGCATAAAATTGCGATAATCATATGAATATGACATGATTGTCGTCAAAGAATCCTATGTTCGGTGTGTAGACTACATGTAAACTGTTGCAACTTTATTGAAGTCTCATGCGCTCGTGTAGTACTATACGTATTCCTCCGACAGATATCGACGGGGATTGGAGTCTTGCTGTACTAATGTCTACACACCGAATATATTCTTGCGAAATTACTTTTGCATCTATATTATTCTACACAACTATCGACTTATGCGATTTGGCTGCATCTGTGGTAATTGCTTCAATGCAAAATAAATTATGAATATATAGCTTTATTTATTACATATCATACCTTCCTATACGTACTACATACTATACGAGAGAGAGAGAGCGGTAGAGATGAGGAATGAATTTCTTTTTTTCTCAAACAATATCTTGGTTGGTTTGTCTTATTATGTTTTACGGGGGATATCAACTCTCCAGTGGCTTCCGTTTATGCCGGAATACAAGTTGGACATAATATCAAATTCTTAATTGATCAGACCATTTTTTTTTCTCATAGACAAGATTTTTCTATTTTAACCATATGATCGGGATCCATAACAGGCTTTTCTCTCCCGTACTGATTTTTTTTTCGGGTCATGTAGTTGGACCAGTGGAGATGTGCGAGGGAGTGCTTTTCTACATTCTCAAACTCTAAAACTGGATACTTTATCATCAGATAGAGTTGTAACGTCATTTCAGGACTTAGTAGATTCTGCAGCTCCAGTTCTATCACCATATATAAAAAAGGGGTTTGGGGTCTATAAGGGCAATTAGGGTTGGGAAATTTCATTATAGGTGTTAAGGGCTGTTACTGTGAATTTAAGTTTCCAATTGATTCGGATGGGGTGCCTTTAGACCGTTTTCTAGTCCCATAATAAAGGCTTGTTATTAAAATTGTTTGGTGTATTGCATTAGTTCCTTTATATCCTCGCTCAACCTACTGGGTTCATCCTTTAACCTCAGGGGCCCTGTCCCTACCTCTCGGCCTAATCCAGGTACTGACCTCTATTGGTAGATTATTTTAACTCCTCTGTCAGAGCGGTGAGTCCGGTGCACTTCTAAACGCTGACCATCGACTAGGGCGGTAACTTATATTGATGATCTCAGAAGAAATGGTAGGATCAAGATTACTGTGGCTCATTTTGGGAACCTTATGGGTGAATGTATTTCTCTAAACATTCATTCTATTGATATAAATCAACACGCGCTACGTATGTTCAGTCTGCATGATACTTAAGTGTTAACTGTTGCAGAAACGAGAAGACGATGAGGAGTGTCCAAGGTAGACGCAGCCTACCATACCTAGATTGGTTCAATCTGATAAACTACACCACTCTGACTCAGGTTGTAATTGAATTTTTACCAAGTCAGTCGTTTGCTATTCTTTAATTAGGCTGCAATCTGTTCACTCAACTTGAAGACTGAGGTAATGATGGCCGTTTTGAATTTAACGTGAGCATGTTAACCATTGATTGAATATACGACAATTGGTCGTTTGCATAAACTATCGTAATTGAAGTAATTTGAATGAAAGATAAGTAATTGGTTCATCTTGATGTGGCCAAATTATGCAATTGATCGTTGGCGAATTGGGCTGTTTATACATAGCATCAGACTCGGCTCGATATGGCCATTCACGCTCCACTGCTATCTTGGACTAGACGGCGGTCGGAGGCCTCCGATCAATTCGGCTGTCACGTAGCCTAGACTATTTGATTTTCTCCAACCTACGGCTTTATGGCAAGCCCAAACCCTTTTAATCATAGAGGTGCTAGAGGCGTGGCGTGCGGGGTTACATGTCTGGAAGACGTTTAACTCTATCTGATATGAGGTCCAGTTTTGGAGTTTGGGGGATGTGGAAGCCCCCCCTTTCAATCCCCAAACCATTGCTTCCCTGGTCATTCTGACGGAGTGGTAAGTACTGTTAGGGTTCCATCGTATGGATTAAATAGAAAATATTTAAAAAAAAGGTATTTCTTAAGGAATTGTTATTTCAAACTATCGGCTTAAATGACACTGGGTTTATTCCCGATAAAAAAACAACTAAGTCATTTGACAAGGGATAACCATTACACACAAGCGCGTACTATGTAAATATCTGTTAATTGTTGCTGGTTTTTGTTTTTCGATTTACGACATGGGTCCAGAAATTTATGAGATGGGCCGGTGGGGAGGTCTACTTCGATAGAGAGAAACTGTTTTAGAGTCTGGAGATATGAATGATTAATAAAAAAGAGAGAAAAAAAAGAAATAGGGAAAGAAGAAAGTGAAATATAATATAAATAAGAGAAAGAATAGAAAAGACGAGTGATAGAATATGGAGTGAGAGGTTATGATGTATCATTTTTTTTAAAATCTATTATTTGTGAATTTACTTATTAAGAAATGATTTTCGTATATCGCTTTTAGAGCATGATATTGTCGTCGCTATTTTTATTTGGTATTGAAGTATTATCTTGTTTTCTCTCGTTTTTTTTTCAGATTATTTTAATTATTATTATTATTAGTTTCTCTTTTGAGTTTTATCATAGCATTAGCTGATGGTTCTTTCACTGGAGTTGGAGGTGACAGCAGTCTCCTCAGGTTCTCTCTGGATCTGCTTTCCTGAGTAATTTGGCAGATTGAGCAGTGCAGTTTGTTGAATGGTTTAACCTTCCTTGATTTTCCATAACATTTCAGACCCCTTTCTTTCCATCTTTGGCTGTTCCAAGTGTCACCAACTAAATTGGTATATTTCATCTTCAGTATTTCATAACGTTTTTTTAGTTCTGCTGTTAGGTGTAGAGTATGTGTCCTTGTATTTTTCAATTTTTCCTTGCTTTATCCTGTGTATATGTGGCTGCAAACTTCACAGTTGGATCAGATTTTTTATTGTTTTATCAATCACTAGGTCTGGTCTTCTGCTGGATAATTTATTATTATTATTATTATTATTAGTTATTATTTATATATTTCTATTTGTTCAGTTCTTTACAATCCATCAGTACTTTTGGCTTTATAGACTATGGGGTGATAGGAAGTGGGGGTCATGACTTTCTAATGTTTCATTCCATATTTTCGGGTGTTCTTTTCTAATCAATTGTATAGTATTCTTGTTACATAGATTATTGGACTTATACTTTAGGGAGTGTGAAATCATTATGGATTNACGCTGAATTAACTGAAGGAAATCTGAAGGCATCTCGTGTGTGTCAAAAAAGCTTACTTGAAAATATAATAGTGTTTTGGTTGGTTTGGATTGTTCGGGTATGTCAACCCTTGTTGAGTTATTTCATTCCAATGATATTCATCATTCATTCATTCACATGTTTTGTTTTCAAAACTCAATTTTTTAAAACGCATCTTAATACGCCATTATTGTATCTATTAACCAATAGATAGACCATAAGAGGTACTACCATCCGGTTTAGGGTGAACCTGGGAGTAATGGCGATAAAAGGGCACTTCAAATTACCCAGAGTTCCAGAATTGGAACTTCTCGATTAGATGCAGTTTAACGTCATACCTGGAACACTAAGACCCTCAGTCATTTCCTTCTAGCACATATATGATAAAAAAGGAAGCGCGTGGTATAATGGTTAAAATCATGGGAAATGGACTCGTCGCCCCGAGTTCAAATCCTGGACGTGGTAATTGCATTTCGCTTAGTGCTAATACCCTTGGGAAAGGTATGAATCCTACTCTCCCTCCAGCTATGGGTAAATAGTAGGGCAGTCTGGGCTCTTTAACCTTGGTTAGGAAACCGGTCTAGGAGAAGGAAAACTCTGAATTCAAACCTGTTAAACTCCGCTTAAGAAATTGACCCTGTGTCGCATACTGCTCGTGCGGAGGGGTTGGTAAATATATATATGATAAAAAAAGTTAGGGGTCTGGCATGAGGGCAATAGGGTTGGGACAATCACATAGGTACTACGTGACCAGCCGATTGATCGGAGGAGGCCTCTCAGAATGAGTTCTGAGGTGAATAGGTAGTGAACTTTGAAATATCCCATCATACAGGTAAAAAATACAAAGAAAATTTGGTACAGCCGTGGGGAAAATCTGGTAGGCAAAGAGTTAAAGTGCAAGCTACGTGCTTGCCGTCTTCTGTGTCGTAAAATGTCGTGTGTTGCTACGTTCGTGTGCACTTATATATTCTTATAAATGTATTTACGCACTGAAAATATTCACATTTCCCAGACGCATAACTCTCACAGGTTTATTTTTTTCCGGCCGCCGACAATAGCTCTATCATACATAAAAGTTCTCAGCCACGCATTTATAAAACCTCTCCCATGCCATGTCTCTGAATGTTTGAGATGAGGCTTGAAGATTAGTATTATTCGGACTATTGTCCCCATCTTCATTGTTATTTGTACAACGTTTCGGCCGATATGTCCTCCGGCCTTCTTCAGGTATTTCTTGTATGGCTCCCGATTACGACAAGAAAGTTCCCGAGTTCGAAAAGAAGGTTCCCGAGTCCGAGAAGGTTCCCGAGTCCGACAAATAACAATGAAGATGGGGACAATAGTCCGAATAACGCAGATGATACTAATTTGTCTTTTATCATTTTTTTCTCTTTATTGTTTTTTTGTTGTTTGTTGTTTTTTAACTAATTATTCCTCTCGAAAAAAAAAGAATACTTAAATTTATTTTTATTTGTTGGCATCCTTCCGTCTAATAAAGATGAAGATGGGACAATAGTCCGAATAACGCAGATAATACCCTCTCATGTTTATCTCTATCACTTTTCTTTCCTTTCTTTCTTTCTTTCAGGCTTTCTTCTTTTTCCTTTTCTTTTTTTCTCTCTGTTTTATTATCATCCTTAATCGAGACCTCTATATCAGTCAAAGTGTATAATTAAATAAGTAAATACAAAGACCTGGCCGCCCTGTCGGCTGGGGCGTTAGAATGCACAGACTGCACCTCTGCAGAGGGGTAAGACTACCCCAATGGGGCCACCTGTTGGCCGTGGGTGGCGACCCGTGATGCTTAAGGATAGAACCCAGGTGGATGAGCAGTTCATGACATGCAATACTCCACTTTGGCCCTATCTTGGGCTAGACGGGCGGTCGGAGAGGCCCCCTCCGATCAATCGGCTGGTCACGTCAAGCCCTAGCACCTATATGATTTTTCCCAACCCTATTTCCCAGGTCACGTGCTTATAGGCGAGTCTATAAATAGAAGTGACCACCTGACGCACGCCTTATATCCTAAAACCCCAGCGCGTGGTGTAATGGTTAAAGTCATGGGAAATGGACTCGTCGCCCCGAGTTCAATTCCTGGATATGGTAATTGCATTTCACTTAGCGCTAATATCCTTGGGAAAGGTATGAATTCTACTCTCCTACCAGCTATGGGTAAATAGTAGGGCAGACTGAGCTCTTTAACCTTGGTTAGGCAACCGGTCTAGGAGAAGGAGAACTCTGAATTCAAACCTGTTAAACTCCGCTTAAGAAATTGACCTTGTGTCACATCCTGCTCGTGCGGAGGAGTTGGTAAATATATATATCCTAAAACCCCAACCAGTAATTTACATAGTAGCGCTTGTGTGGTAATGGTTATCACCGTTGGAAATGGACTATACGAGCCGAGTTTGATTGCTATGTATTCAAACGAGCCAATTGCTCAGACGATCAATTGAGTAATTTGCGCCTACATTCAAATGAACCGATTACTTTGTCCTTCAAATTAACTAATTCGTAGTTTATCCAAACGAGCCAATTGTGTAGTAATTCAAACAAGTTAAATGCTCAGTTATTCAAACGAGCCAATTACTCAGTCTTTCAATTGAGTCATTTGCGCCTAATTTCAAATGAACCAATTATTCATTCAAATGAGTCAAGTGGTAATTTATTCATATGAACCAATTTATTTGTTTTGTCTCCTTGGGCATCTCCTCTCTTTTTTCTCTTTCTCACATTAACCTTTAAATCATTGCAAATAACAATTACGCTGTCAATTTATATTTCTAGAGATGAAATTTTGTAAAATAATTCACCCGATAGTTATTATAATAACTATAATAGCTCTATGTTTATGATATATTGAGCACTCTTGGATAAATTACTAATATATATATATATATATATATATATATATATATTATTATTATTATTATTATTATTATTATGGTATACACAGGAATAACCTACTTGAGTTTCACCATAATGATCTTCCTGGTTAAATCCACTGAATTAATCAAGATATTGATTAATTGCAGCCGATTGTACGCGTATTTTTAGTTGTTATAATCGTTAATAGCAGACTCTACTTACGTATTGAGCACTTTATATTTATTATATCGCTGTCTTATCATTGTGAAACTTGTATCAACTAACCATTGTGGCCTATTTCACCGGTAAGTCACAATTTTCATATAAAAAATCATATATAAAAATGTCTACATAAATGATTATCCTTACAATTTTTCTGAGATCATCCAATTAGTTTAGAATGTTCCGTTGCATTCTTCTGGATCTCTTAGCTTCATGATGTTGTATCAAAGTGACTTCTGACATGTACAGTCCTCTATGGAGATTCTGCCGCCACCGAGAGCGGCCTTGAGCCAAATTTTCCCAGCTGGAAGATGACGTCACTCCATATATATATATATATATATATATATATATATATATTCGAAGTCCGTCACTCCATGTCGTCATTTGCGGATCTAATTGCCAATTGCCGGATTGTAAGTTTATATATACTGGAACATAGAATATACTAGTATATCCAAATAAAGTTTCGCACTAATAATAAAGTACTTCTGTTGTATACCCTTCTTTCTTTACTTACTTCTATTCTTCTTCTGACGTCTTTTCTATCTTACGTCTTCTTCTAGCTTCTCTTCAAGCGTCTGGACTTCTCTTGGAGAGCTTCGTGTCTGGTCTTCCATTGGGGATTTCTCTTTATCAGAAACCCTGTGTCATTGGTAGTTTTTAGATAATAACACAACACTTCGATTTACTTAGATCATATTTTATTCGAAATCCCCACAAGACTACCTGCGCAGATCGAGTCGGAGCGTGTATAACACGACTCACCACCGTCGTGATTTCTGGCCGACTGACTAAAACTCTATTTCTAATCTAAACCGGAAGAGGGTATTCTCCACCGATTCTCACGGTATCCACCGGAAGGTTCAGGATGAGGTCAAAACTTGTCACTCATCCTTCAAGGCCGTGGGCTGCAACTTATAACAGCCATTTTGATTTCTACACTACTGTACATAAATATTAAGAATCTAATAATTATGTAACACTTTGCCACAGAATGCTAAGGATTGAGGTCCTAAGAAGACGGTTCTTACAATGATTTCCTGGCTGCTCTAAACAGCAGTACATAAATAGTCTTGAACCAGTTTATTTACTCTCTAAAATCTAAGGTAAGATGGGCTAGTTTATAACACACGTTTGTCAAGGTTTCAACAATTTATGGTGATTACTTTTAAATGTTGCCTAACACAAAGATTTTTAAAAATCCTTATAAATTCCGTTTAATTTGAGAGTTTGAATGTTGTGGTCTACTCTGGCACGATTTAGGATTTCCGTAAAGAATCAACTTTTCATCACACAAACAACAAGGAAGAAGGCAAATTTCCGACTGAGATACTGAAAGTTGTTTTGGATCGAGTTAAGATTTTTCTTCCATTACGTTTCAATAATGAGTCAATTGTCCAAATTAGATATTTTTCTGAGTCAAACACAAAGTGTTTCAATACTGATCGATGTCAGTTGTTAGTTGGTTGGTTGGTTGTTTTTTACGGCATGTCAACCCTTGTTGGGTTATTTTATGCTAAATTTATGTTTTATTCATTCTTGTTGGGTATTCAATATTTTTTGACTCAACTACCGTAAAAATCCCCCATAAATCAATCAATTAACCATAAGTAAAAAAAAAAGTATTTATTGCTGAGTCTTTTTTTTTTTTTTTTTTTTTTGCTGCTGCTGCATTTTTGAGTAATGAGCATAACTCGCCAGACACGTAAGGTTTGGACTTCAAAACTCACAGAAATCAACCGCTGTATTCAAATGAAGAATGGATGCGTAAAACAAAATTCCCTTGATGACGTAAATGGGCGTAACCTCGTTTTCATTGGTTGTTCCTCTCTGTTCCTTTTACTTTCCCTTTTTTAAATCTAGATAATGAACACGTTCAATGGCATTACCCCCTCCCTTCTGTATCCTATCTTTTACTCTTCTTATTTCTCTCCTCTACAATCTTCTATTTCCCTATTATCTTTCTTTTTTTCTTTTGTTTATTATTATTATTGTTCACTCCTTTTGAGTTTTTCACATGAGCGTTAGCTGATGGTATTTCACTGGAGTCTGAGTGAAAACAAGTCTCCTCAGGTCTCCAGGACTCTTCTGAGTATTCTGGGAGATAGCAGCAGTGTAGTATTCTGGATGGTCTCAATTCTGCCTCTGATTTGCAGATTTTCCAATCTTTTTACAAGCTTTTTGGGACCGTTTCAAATGCACCAACTACAATTGGTATCACTTTGACTTTCATATTCCATAACTTTTTCAGTTCTCTGGCAAGGTCCAGGTATTTGTCCATTTTTTCGTTTTCCTTCAGCTTCACCCTGTGATCTGCTGGAACTGCAAAATCCACCAGTTGACAAGTTCTTTCTTTTTTGTTAATCAACACTAGGTCTGGTCTTCTTGCTGGGATAAGGTGATCCGTTTTTATTTCAAAGTCCCAAAGAATTTTATGCGTTTCGTTCTCAACAACAGATTCTGGTTTATGCATATACCATTTTGTTGTATGGTCAAAATTTAGTTTCTAGCACAATTCCCAGAGGATCCCCTCTCCAACCCAGTCGTGCCTCGCTTTGTATTCCTGTTGTGCTAGTTTGCTACATTCGCTTTATATTATTATTATTATTATTATTATTATTATTATTATTATTTCGCTCCTTATGGGTTTTTCACACCAGCGTAAGTCTAAGTGAAAACGACTCTCCTCAGGTCTCCAGGATTCTTCTGAGTATTCTATTCGATCTCAACAATGCTGTTGTCTAGATGGTCTCAACGCTTCCTCTGATTTCCAGATCCTCCAGTCTTTTTTCCAAGCTTTTTGGGACTGTTCATGGGACCCCGACTACAATTGGTATCACTTTGACCCTCATATGTCACAGCTTTTTCAATTCTCTAGCAAGGTCCAGGTATTTGTCTATCTTCTCGTTTTCTTTCACCTTCACCCTATGAACTGCTGGGACTCCAAAATCTAGCAATTGACAAGTTCTCCTTTTCTGGTTAATCAATACTAGGCCTGGTCTTCTGGCTGGTATAAGGTGATCCGACTGTATCTCAAAGTCCCAGAGAATATTATGCGTTTCATTTTCAAGAACGGATACAAGTTTGTGCATATACCATTTTGTTGTATGGTCAAAATTTAGTTTCTAGCACAATTCCCAGTGGATCCCCTTTCCAACCCAGTCGTACCTAGTCTTGTAGTCTCAAGGGGAAGAAGTAGGGATACGGAATGTGAGAGAGAGGTGGGAAAGCGGGAAAGAGAGAATTGATGAAAGAGATGTTTCGGTTTTGTTTTTCTTTGTTTATTGGCATATCAACCTTGATGGATTATCTAATACCAAATTCGTTCTTGTGAGAGAATAGTAAAAAAGTAAAAGTAAAGTCGTCGGGGTGGCCTAAAGTCGGTATCAGCCAATCGGCGAGGGAGTCTATCCCCTTTTCACTAGCGCTAGACCAAGAAGATTGTTTTTAGCGTGTGAGGTGGAGCGCCACACCTACTATCAGCTCCTTACTTTACCGCACATATCCCTGTGCTACTCATACGCTGAGTTGGCGAGGGCCGGTATTGAACTAGGAACCTTGTGGTTTCAAGCCGAACGTTCTACCGACAGAGCTAACCCGGCCCTATTTATTTTTTTTTTTTTCTGAGGCGGCTCGCCACACCTACCGTCAGCCTCCCACTTTACACACAGATCAAACTATGCTACTTTATACGCTGAGTTATCGGGGGCTGATATTGAAGCCGGAACCTGCTGATTCCTTGACGGGTACTCTACTGACTGAGCTAAGTGGTACTATTTAACCCATAACTAGGTAGGAGACGGTATAGAAGAGATGAGGAAGGGTAAGAGAGAGGTTAGAGGAGGGGAAATAAATGTTGGGGGGTGTTGGAATTATAGAGACAAGATAAGACAAGGATAAAGATTACAGGTAATGAACACAACAAGGCTTATAAACAAAACAATATGTTTATCAAACAAGAGAACATTAACATACGAAATACAATATGTAAGGTTGAGGTACAAAATGTATGCAGGTTTACAAAGTGTATGCAGGTTTTACAAAATGTATTGTATAATGATGTAATGGTGTGTAATGGTTTGCAAATTAATGCTTGCTAAACTTATCTGTCTCTTGATATTCCACAGAAAGGAAGAGTAGCCCACATAGCCAGTGAAGATTGAACTACAGATTGGTATTTTCTGAGGACGGAATTTATATTTGCCCCATCCGCAAAATGGAGTGCTTCCCAGGATGATAGCCAAGAGCCAAATGAAAAAGATCAGAGTGTATACCCTGTAGTGTGTCATCAAAATTGGATAGCGTAATGGGTGACAAATACAGAGATACCGGTCAACCGATATGGTAGCTAATGTAAGAGTTGAACTTGTAATAAGGGCAACAGACATAAAGCCCGTCATGGAACAAATGGTATTAGGTAAGTGCCAGGCCTGCCAAGATGTTGCAACTGCGCAGTAAGGTAGAATTATGCTTCCTAAAAAAATCAGCCAGAGACAAAACAAATTTGAAGGTGTTCGTAAATGCTTGTTATAACAGATAATAAAACATAGCAGGGAATTTCCAGTAATGCATATAAAAATAAGAATAATGATGATCGCTACTTCAATATTTTGAGTCCAAAATGAGTTAATATTTGAATAATTTTTTAGATTTGGGATTTTAAAGGAATTCTTTTCGTCATTCATTTTTGTCAGTTTTATGCATTTATCTTTAGGGTTTCATCTTCCTGTGGACAGAATCCAGATGATTTAAGATGGCAGGGGAAAAAGTCATGTTCAGAATCAATGGACAAACTTATCTTTTACAAAATCTACGGCCCTATGCTGTTCCATTGACTCCATCTTACCGACGTCTGCTGTATAAAAACACGTCGTGCTTGACCAGAGTCCCAGCTAAAAGAGGGTGATAGCAGTTTCCAACTATCAAAATTGGCGGTCCAAACTGAGCCTCGTAACGTGTGCTCTGATTGGTCGCCGACAAAGGCCCTTAGCCAATCACATGAGTTTTTTCATCAGTTTATGGCTAAGTCACTAGGGCTCTGTTGCTATAGACAAAGGGAGATAATTGCTTAAATAATATTTCTAATAGGGGAGATAAGAAAGAAGAAATGGGAAAATAGGAGATTGTAGAGGAGAGAAATAAGAAGAGTAAGATAGGATACAGAAGGGAGGGGGTAGATGAAAGAAATAAGGGCAAAGAGATAGGAAGTGGGAGAGAGAGAGGGGGTAGAGGAGGGAGAAATAAGAAACACAAGGATATAGGGAAAATGAGAGAGAGGGTGGAGGAAGGGGATATTAGAAGGGGGAGAGATAGGAAATGGATGTGAGTGGAGGGGGAAATATGAAGGGCAAGGAAATGTAAAGTAAGAGTGAGGAGAGGAGGTCGGAAATAAATGGAGAAAAAGAGTGATAAGAAGGGTAAGGAGATAGGAGAGAGTGTAGAGAAGAGGGAATATATGGAAAGAGAGAGAGGGAGAGGAGAGAGAGAAAAAAAAATAAGAAGGGCAATGAGATAGGAAAATGGAAGAGTGGGTTTGAGGAGGGGTAAAGAAGAAAGGGAGATAGGAAATGAGAGAGAAGGGTTGAGGAGAGAAGTAAGAAGACCAAAGGTACGGAATGTGAGAAAAAGAGTAGAGGGGGGGTAATAAGGGTAAGGAGATTGAAAATGGGAAGGAGAGAGAGACGGGACTGAGAGAGAGAGGGAGGGAGAGACAGAGATGGAAAGTGGCGCGGAACATCAAAGAATTAAGTTCAATTTGCGCAGAAATAAATTAAACCTTAGAGATCAGAAAAAAATTTGAATTTTTTGTATTCTCCTTTTCAACCCAATTCCATTTCCAATCCGCCCATCTCTCTCTCTCTCTCTCTCTCTCTCTCTCTTCTCTTCTCTCTCTCTTCTCTCTCTCTCTCTCTCTCTCTTTTCCTTTTCCTTTACTCCTGTTTTTCTTAAACCTCCAGTACACTCTTTAATTATTTCTGTGCTTTCTTTGCCCCTCCCTCTCTACCTCCTCTCTCTCACCCCCCCCTCTCTCTCTCTCTCTCTCACACACACACACACTTTCTCTATATCACCCTCTCTCTCTCTCTCTCTCTTCTCTCTCTCTCTCTCTCTCTTCTCTCTCTCTCTCTTCACTTCAGTTAATGCTATTCTTAATCATCTACGGTATTTCTTTCAATGTTCGCCTCGCGTAATGAACTGTTTACCGAACACGGCTCGTAAACATTACACTTGAGTTTGATTCTTACTGATAGCTCGATCTCCCCCTCTCTCTCTCTCTCTCTCTCTCTCTCTCTCTCTCTCTCTCTCTCTCGTAATGAACTGTTTACCGAACGCGGCTCGTAAACCATAACTTGAGTTTGATTCTAACTGATCTTGCGTCTAAGCTAAGCTTAGTACGTTCCCAGGAACACCTCGGTGTAGTGTAAGGGTTAACAAGCTCGCTACACAGACAATTTGTTTCTAGACTGAGTAATATGAGTTCAATCCTCATTAGGTGCCCCATACTAGAGATTCAAGCTTACTAACAATGATCCTCTAGCCAAGCTTTCTAAACATTACGGTAATTTTCACCTTTAGTTGGCTAAATTCCTAGCATAAAATTGTGCGTGCGCCTTATCTGAAATGAACTTAATGGTTATTAAAAACACATTTTATGATAGTTTTGTGTTAAAGCATTCAGTTGTATTGTTATTGAAAAGTTTTTAAGATTTGTGTATTTCGCACGAAGACTTTCAAAATGGCTACCGGCTTGTTTCAAAGTGAAAGTCAATTGGCTAAATTCCTAGCATAAACTTATCTGAAATGAACTTAATTGTTATTAAGAACACATTTTATGATATTTTTGTGTTAAAGCATGCAGTTGTATTGTTTTCGAAAAGTCACTAAGATTTGTTTATTTCGCACGGAGACTTTCAAAATAGCTACCGGCTTGGTTCAAAGGGAAAGTCAAGGGAGGTTACTCTAATTGCCTTATTTGCTAGGAATTTAGCCAACTAAAGGTGAAAATAACCAACATTACACCACATAAGGTCTCCATTTTTTATTGATTAAACTTAGTTTGGTTTCAGTTAAACCTCAGGTGTATAGGGCACTTAGTGTGAAGCAAGCTCACTAAAAATGATCCATCAACTATTACACCACTTGAAGTATCCAGATCATTTATTAACCTCAACTTAGTATAGCAGAAGGCCAGATGTATGAGACACCCAGTGAGAATCGTACTCAATAACAAGGATCTGCTCGCCTAGCGCGCTAACCACTACACCAGTTGAGGTGACCAGGTCATGTAACTGAGCTTATATATATATATATATATATATATATATATATATATTATATATATATAAGTTAAAGAAAGGGAATGAATCTGACAGTATGAGTATGAGCAAGATGGAATGAAAACAACACACAATCACACAATACTGTTAAAGAGAAAACGATTTATAAAATATTCATAGCTGATACTGATCAATATTTCGATTGATTTTGTAAAATTGAAATATTGATAAGTATCAGCTATGAATATTTTATAAATCGTTTTCTCTTTAACAGCATTGTGTGTTGTTTTCATTCCATCTTGCTCATACTCATATATATATATATATATATATATATATATATATATATATATATATATATATATATATAAGTAATTGGTAATTTGCTTGAAGCATTGTTAAGTATGTTATAAAATAATAAAATTAGAAGGCAATACAATGCGTAAAAAAATAAAGACAAAAAGATGTTTTATATGTCTAATCGATTTCAAAGCAAAGCTTTATCATCAGAGATTTTTTCAGAAAAATTTTTTTCTGAAAAAATCTCTGATGATAAAGCTTTGCTTTGAAATCGATTAGACAAAAAATTTTTTCTGAAAAAATTTTTTCTGAAAAAATCTCTGATGA